>OZ023313.1:55173006-55273006 GCA_964007375.1 Ophion obscuratus
GTGAGTCTCCATACACGCTTGTCACTTCGCTCCACAATTTTTCGTCATTGATTCTGCTTTTCGTGCCTACAGGCGTCTTTTCCAGGCATAAAGCGTGCACCCTTACGCTTTCCTTCGGCCAAACCGTCGTCCTCTCTTACGGGCTGATTCTGTGCTGTAAGGAAGGCGTTTTATTTCGAAATCGCTTTTCATCATCAAGTCTCGGCCATATTGCTTGGCTTCTTTCCTGCCCGACTCGCTCCGCTTCGGCTGAACTCGGAATCTTCGCTACTGCTCGGATGATGTCATAGCTTCTCTTCACCCACACTCTACACTGACCACCGTATACCTGTGTTCACGGACTAATCGCACCTACATACACACATCGTTGAACCGACCGCGCTTGCCGGTCTCCGTCAACACTCCTCTCAGCTGATATCCTCACGCGCGACTGTGGCCGTCTCACTCCCCCGCGCCGCTGGTCTTATCTCACTCGGATATCCTCGGTATCGCCTGGACTTTGTACTATCTCCCCCCGCTCGTGGCCCGAACCGAACCCGTGTCTACACTCTTGACCATCGCAGCCGTTACTGGTAACGTACTGATTGTTACATGCCTCGAGTATGCGCAAAGTGCTCCAAGACTATTGCTCGCGAATTAGTATCATGTAACCAGTGCGTTCGGGTTTTTCATCCTGGTTGCGCGCGAGTATATTTCAACAGCTGTAATATTAGCCCTTGCTGTAAAACTTACCTTGACAAAATGTTTGACGACGGCTCTGCTTCTCCCACGGTTGCCGCCGACTCGATAAATTCGTCTAAGGCTATGTTTGAATCCGTTATGCAAGTACTCAAATCAAATGAGGCAAATTTTTCTGCATTTGTAACTGAGCAACGTGAGACTGATAACTGAAGAGATCAGGCTATTGCCAACATGTCCGATACTCTTAGCTTGCTACCTAAATTAGTCGATACTGTAGCCGACCTTACGACCCAGTTTGACACTCTGCGGACTGAAAATGCGAACTTACGACATGATTTAGACGCGTCAACCAGACGCGTTGATACTCTTAATCCCTCGCAAGCGTCAAACTCTAACGAAATCATTGTATCGGGTTTCCCCCCTGATATTTCCGACCAACCTAAAGCCATAGTTGAAAAGGTCTTGATTGCTCTGGGCCTCCCCGACCTACTTACCCACATCATATCCGTTCGAGTGCTGAAACGTAAATCCGCATCCTCTGCGGCCTCGTCATCTACTACTGACCCGCCTCAACCTATGCGCTCGTTCTCCATCATCGTCACCTTGACATCTTCCGCTGTCTGCGATGCGATCATCAACGCTGAGCGCACAAAACGCACTTTCCGGGTCACCGAGGTTCTCGGTGGATCCGATAGAGGGAATGTCTACGTGAATGAGCTCCTACCGACTGCGCAATTCAAACTACTTTGTTCAGCGAGGGCTCGGGCTCATCCCGCGGGCTACAAATTTGTCTGGACTAAACGCGGCCGGATATTCGCGCGTAAGTCTGAGGGCCAACCGACTATGTGCATCTCGACCATGGAAGATATTTCTCAGCTAGTTTGACCGTCCCCCTCCGTCTTCCTCAACCTACGCATGTCACTCTTCGAGAAATTCTTCACGCAGCCCTAGTCTCTCGACTTTTACTGTGTCCCACTTCAATGCGAATTCTTTATTGGCTCATATCGACTTAGTCAGATCCGCCTTCGAAACTAACTCGTCTCATATAATTTCGGTTTCTGAGTCCTGGCTCAACCCTCGAATTACAGACGAACTAGTAGATATCCCTGGCTACTTCATTATTCGCAATGATCGTGTGGGTCGAATGGGGGGTGGAGTAGCCTGCTACGTCCACACGTCAGTCATGGCTAAAATTCTCGACTCTTCTTCTTCCGCTTTCTCCAATTCTCCGGAATACATTATCCTAGAGCTTACTTTACCCAATAACAAATCCATCCTTTTTGCTTCCATCTATCGCAGACCACAAGGACTTTTGTTCGCGGACTTTCTCAATAGCTTTTGTCGGCTCAGCCACGCCTAGAGTCGCATTGTTATCGGCGGGGATTTCAACTGCAATCTCCTTTCTCAAAATCATGAATCTCGTACCTTACGGGACCTGATTTTCTCACACTCTCTGTATCTTGTACCTTTTGGCGCTACCTTTCATACTGCACGCTGCGACTCCTGGCTAGATGTTATACTTCTCGATTCTGAAACTCGACTCGAGTCCTCTGTTAAATCTAGCGCGCCATTTATTGCTGGCCACGATCTTCTTCGACCTAGCTATAAGCTTGAAGCTCCGTCCCTGACCTCTCGTGTAATCTTCAGGCGTGCACTACGAAGCTTCGACGACCAACTTTTTAAGTCCGAACTTGACTCCTTGCTATCTACTATTATACCCTCCGACGGCACTTCCGCCAATGCTTCCTCTCTAGACGACCTTGTTGACTCCTTCCTCTCCTCAATCTCAAAATTATTTGATACTCATGCACCACTACGATCTTTTCGCACCCGCCGACATCAGGCACCTTGGCTAACCCCCGAATTACAATCTTTGATGCGTGAACGCGATACCCTTTTCCTTCGTGCGAAGCGCTCCCGTTGCGCTGCCAATTTCACGGCTTATCGAGCGTACAGGGACCGTGTCACAGCGATGCTACGGCTCAATCGTCAGCGGTATCACTATGCAAAATTAACTTCTATATCAGAACCAGCTCACCTATGGCGCGGACTCGCGAAATTAGGCTTAGTCAAATCCAAACACCCCTCGCCTTTTAATTTCTTTACACCACTCCGACTGAACTCTCACTTTGTAACGATCTCCTCGATTTCTGAGTCTCCATCCTGGAATGACATTATCACGTCCATCCGTACCTTACCGAGCACCTCCACCGTCCCGGTATTCGACCTTTCCTCGATCACGCCTACGACGGTCCTAAAATTTCTCTCTTCTAGTCCCTCCACATCTTTACGTATTGATTCGGACGGAACGGCTCCTTTTGCTATCACCAAGGCTAAAACTATCCTCTCTCATCATCTTGCTGTCATCTTCAACCTATCAATCAAGAACTCCTATTTCCCCGCTATGTGGAAACGCGCTTTCATTCGCCCTCTCCAAAAAATTCGAACTCCTCTAACTCCATCCGATGTAAGACCGATTGCCAATATTCCCTATCTCTCAAAAGTGTTCGAGCGTATCATATTTTCTCAGGTCTCTAACTTTCTTAACGAGCACAACCTCATTCATGACAGGCAGTCAGGTTTCAGGGAATCGTACTGCACTCAGTCGGCTCTGCTTCGTATATCTGATGATATTCGACGCGGCATCGACCAAAGCATGCTGACGATTCTACTTATGTTCGATTTCAGCAAGGCGTTTGACACCGTCTGTCACCTTCTCTTACTCACGAAACTTGCGCGTCTCGGCTTCTCCGAAAACTCCATATCTTGGTTCTTCTCCTATCTTACGGGTAGAAGTCAGGCAGTTGTTGACGGCGACGGTCATAGCTCAGGTTGGTTGCCCACTACCATGGGTGTCCCCCAGGGCTCCGTCCTCGGGCCCCTACTTTTTTCTCTTTTTATAAATGACATCGGTGAGGGACTACGGTTTGCCAACATAATGGTGTTCGCAGATGATACGCAGATTTTTCTGCACTGCCACCCTTCCAATCTTCACAGTGCCATAGCTAAGATTTCAGCCGATGCCAGTGCTATAGCCGAATTCGCTGCTACCAACCGCCTGACGTTGAACCCCTCTAAATCGAAAGCTCTCATTTTGGCAGCTCCGCCTATGCCCGTTCCCTAGATTTCACTACTCTCCCCCGTATCACCGCTGACCAGTCACCCATTCCCTTCGTTGATTCATCCTGTAATCTCGGCGTTCATTTTTCCACTCCCTTTTCATGGCATAAACACGTCTCATCTGTGTCGCAGAAGGTTCATTTCGCTCTCTATCGCCTTAAGCACCATCGACGCTCTTTATCTCCAGAGCTCAGGAGTAAGCTTATTACGTCCTTGACTTTTCCGTATTTCGACTATTGCTGTCTTCTCCTCCTTGATGTACCGGCCTGCCTAGAGATTAAGCTACAGCGACTTTTAAATCATTGCGTTCGCTTTGTTCTTGACCTAAGACGGGACGAGCATGTCTCTGCTCATCGTCTTCGTTTGGGATGGCTCACTGTCGCAAATAGGCGTCTTTATTTCTTAGGTTGCCTTACGTACCGTATCCTATTTCTTAACGCCCCTGCCTACCTTCGGGAACTCCTCCCTCTCGCTACCCGTCCTGCAAGATGCTCCACTAGGCTTCCGACACCTACCTTTGCGATTCCGTGCCATAGAACAACTGGCTTTGGCCTTTCTGCTGCCTATTTTTGGCACAGTTTACCTACCGAGATAACCCAAGCCACGTCACTTCCGCTTTTTAAGTCGCTTTTGCACGGTCACCTGCTTGAGTGTGAGCGCTCTCGGCTAATGTGATAGGTGCGTTTTCGCTACTAAAACTTCTTGAGCTGTTAACCAGCTGTTATAGTTTATAGTTTACATATATGCCATGCGTCAACATTGAGAAATTGTCTCACTATCATTAGTTATAATTGTTACTTTAGTATCGTAAGTATTATTGTTTTTAGGTCACCGCGAGCCCATGTATTTTTGTACCTTGCCCCATAGCTTGCTAGGGCATAAATAAATATATTAAATCAAATCTCTCTCTCTCTCTTTCTCTCTCTCTCTCTCTCTCTCTCTCTCTCTCTCTCTCTCTCTCTCTCTCTAATCTCTGATAACGAAAGTTGTTAGTCAATCTTTTCGTTTGAGGCTCTTTTTATCAAACAAAAGTTGACGTTTTTCCTAACCTCTTCTCGGAATGCTGTCTATAATCCGTCCGGTGTGATCGGAAACCAACACAAATTCTCCAGAACGTGACGTCATCTCTCGGCCGTTTGCAGTCGGTTCGCAGACAGTCTTCTTCACGAACTTATCGATCAAAGGATCGAAACTTAGTGTGCCAGCACCCCGGGTAAATTCGAAACCTCAGTACCTCTTCACCTTCTCACCTGTCAATAACAGACGGTTGGCTGTGTCACCGACCCGTCTCTGCGACTCGGACCTAAGCCATGGCGAATCATTTTATGAGGAACCAGCTATGTCTTCGGGTTTCTCTCGACCATACACGGATAAAGACATCGAAAAACTGAAGTCGGCTTTGAAGAGGGGTCAGGCAACCTTGACTTCGGAACTTTTTTCAAGTGCGACCAGCGTCGAGAAAAGAAAGGAAATGACCTTGGAGGTTCTCCATGAGCATGTGGATGCGTTTAATGCCATCGCTTATATTTATCTCCAAGTCATCGCCGCTTACAAGGTGACCGAATCTCTCAAGGGCACAGTTAAACAGGAAATTCGCTCTGCGGTCAAGGAGTCACTCGATGCTGCCTTGATTAAAATAGACGTTGAAAGTAAAGCCCGTTGTGACAATGCTCGCTCCTATGGTAATGACGCTTCTACGGTTGTAGCCAAAGAACGCGTGAAAATTGCATATGGCCCCTCAGTAGAGAAACTAGGCCGATTCTAACGCTGGGATCTCAGGGGGGAGCGGGGCGGGGGAGTCGAGCGCGGAGAAGCCGTGGAATGCATGGTGGAGGGGGGAGGGGCGATCTGCATGCGGCAGCCGAGTGCGGTGTTGCGGCGGAGGGAAGGGGGGAGGGGTGTTAGAGAGTGGGGAGGCTAGTTTTTGGTGACGATGTCTTCCAGGCGATAGCTGGACCCGGGGTGAGGAGGAGAAGGGAGAGGGGTTAATGAAACATACACTTTTTGTTATTATAACAATCACTTTTTATTTTTAATTGTGTGTGTGTGTGTGTGTGTGTGTGTGTGTGTGTGTGTGTGTGTGTGTGTGTGTGTGTGTGTGTGTGTCTGGTCGCACATGCGTTACAAAATGAGTCTCAATTCTCAACCCGTGTCACCAAACTGAAACAAACAAGAAAAAACATTTTTTTTTATTGTTAAGACTTTTTTTCATTCTTATGATTCAATTCACACACTCACAATGATTTTTGATCCCGTGCATCTCAAACACGCGGATTCGGCATCGCTTGGAATAACGGCTCTCTGCAGTCCTTGCAATATTTTCCCTCAATAAATTTTAGTATTTCAACGGTGTGGACGCGAACCTCACGCATTTCCATAAAGGCGCTTCTTGCATTGACGAAACACGATATGCACAGCGAAATATCCATGTGCACGCCTTCATAAAACAGATGGTGCACGCAAACTTTGTCCATATCGTTGAAACTATTTACGGCCACTCTATTTAAATAGCGTTCCGAGTATTCATAGTGTTCACCATCATCACTATCACTCGCATAATCCGAGCTATCCGAGATGACTTGATCGTCGTTGTCGTCATGGTTGGCGTTGTCGACATCATCATCATCTTCAACGTCAGCGTCGTCGTCGACGTCGTCCTCAATGGCGATGACCTCAGGCTCTTCATCTTCAATAACGATGACTTCGGGCTCATCATTATCGTCCGGTTCGGCAACTCCATTGTTGACGTCCATGCGGCGTTCACCACCGTCATTGATTTCAATGAAGTCACCATCATAATAGTGATATTCAGCTAAATATACATCGTCAACCACGATCATTTCTTCTTCACTATCCGAAATCACGATTTCTTCAGCTATTTTTAATCTTTCTCACGCTATCTTGTCGATGTACAGTCAAAAGTGCACTCTCCCGAGGTTCGAGACTATAATGATGAAAACTGCTGCCCCAAATGCCCTTTTGGGGAAGTGTATATTTTCGAATCCCTATAGGTTCTTTCTAGTATGGTGGGGATGCCTATCTGCGGTTCGATTTTTTAAACATAGTTTTAGTATGAGAGATGGAAAGCGCTTTCACACTTGAACATAGGCGAAATACGACAAAAAAAACGTTGTCTCTTAAGAAGTTACGTAGAGGGCTAAGAAAAGGAGCATGAATTTATCCAGATGTTCTTTTTTTAACTATCTGGACGGAGGCTCATGTCCGAGACACTGTTATACACTGCAACGTTTCAACCACCTCGTCCGAAAGTCTCAAATTTTACGACTTTTTTTTTCTTACGTCGAGCGCCAGGGACCGTCATACCCTATCGCTTCGCATGTGCAACTCGAGCCTCATCATTCCATAGGTCCACACTTGAAAACCCATAAAATTTTACGACAGCGTGCGACGAAGACAGTGATCGGGGGAAAAATGCATTTCCATATTACAGGACTTTAGTTTTTCATCTCTGAATTATAATATATACAGAGAGTGCAACGTCAAACCTTTATACCGAAACTTGAGATCATGCAGGTCTGGACAAGTTAGCCCCATGGTTAAGGATCTCTCCAAGCTATTAGAATTTTTTTATTGCTCCGCTATTCAGAGCATCTATGATAACGGGGTGTTTATTTTGAAAAACTATAAACTTTCGGAGATCTATGGATAAAGAACTTTTTTTAGGCTTCGACCGTGGACCACTTGAGCGCCGATGGAGAGCCCATGATTTTTTTTTTTTTCACTACACGCATCTCGACTGAGATGCTCTTTTATTTTTCCTGGCAATCCAATGCGATATTAGAAATTCTCGTGGGTTGGTGATATTTTCCGAGACGGTAGGGAAAGACGAAAAATGACTAAGGGGAAAATGTCTTTGGGAAAACCATTTTTAATGATCTGCTGCGCTCAAAAGTGTTCACACTTAGAATCGAGCAGTCAGTTAGTGAACAACATCTCGTTTGGGAAGCCTCGTTTCATCAAATATGGAGGGCAACGCGGAGAAGTCCGAACAAATCTTGCACGACCAAGCCGCGCTCCTAAGTTCATTCGAAGATTTTGCTGGGTGGGAACAACGGTGCGTTGAGTTTATCGAAGAATTGGAAACGCAAAGCCGGATTAAGCGCCCGCGACTATCAATTGGACTTCAACAGTCATTGATAGCCCAAATAGCGCGGCTGGAAGGGTTGAGGAATTCTGTGCGTAATCATTTTATACACACGGGTGCAGGACACGGTTATCATGGGCTAATCTGGCGAGAGATTGACACATCCTTCAATAGTCGAATATTGACCGGTTCCGTAATAAATCGCCACCACATCGAACCACGGCAATTTCTCAATGATGCTCGCGACCTAGTGCTTCAACATGTGCAAAATATCATCGACAAGCACAACAGCATTAAAATCAATATAGTGTTCAATGGTGAATTCGCGAGTGAAGACAAACATGCTAATAAAAGTGTCAACACGCGAAACTGTGAACTCTTTAACACAAGCGATTTGAATGAGTGGTATGAACAGCGTGTTATTGAGCCCACTTTAACCTTACTCGACGAATTTCAAGAACGAGATAGTGGCTGGGCTTTGCGGATAATACTTAACCTCACGATAAATGTGAATAAGTATAACCCGATGCGTGCCGGGTGCACTATATCACTGCCGCGGGAAATAATGATGAAGAGAGCTGTGATCAACGTCAAATCCAACGATAACGCATGTTTCGCGTGGGCAGTTGTCGCTGCTTTATACCCAGCCGAACGAGACAGTGACCGTCCGTCATCTTACCCACATTACTCAAGCGTACTGAATCTACAGGACATTCAATTCCGGGTTACCATACATCAAATAAAAAAAATTGAGCTGCAAAACAATTTATCCATCAACGTGTACACCACCACCGCCAAAAAGGACATCGTTCCAATACGCGTGACTCAAAATAAGAAGGAAAAGCACATCAATTTGCTGTACATGCAAGATACTGAGGACAACAATGTGGGGCACTTCGTATGGATCAAGAATCTGTTGAGACTCGTGACGAAGCAACTAAGCAAAAAGGGACATAAAAAATATATCTGTGATCGGTATGTAGTTACCATAATATATATAGGTAATTATATATGCTAGACGAATTAAACAAAAACAGTCTTTTTTTTGCAGGTGTTTGCACTACTTTGATTCCGAGGAAAAATTGCAATCGCACGAGGTCGATGGTGAAGCGATAAACGACTGCGCGATCCGACTACCGAATGACACCAACAAGTGGCTCCAGTTCAGCAACTTTAGCCGGAAAGAGCGACATTCTTTCATCGTGTATGCTGATTTGGAGTGTGTGCTGGCAAAGACCGATGCGAAGACCCAAGCAAAGGATATGTATCAACACCATGAAGTGTTTAGTATCGGATATTACGTGCGTTGTTCATATGACGATTCATTGTCTTCATATCACTTGCGTCGCAGTGCTGATTGTGTATCATGGTTTGTCTAAGAACTAAAAAATCTAGCATTGCGCATAAAAGAAATTTTCTGCGACAATGTCCCAATGATTTATCTGACACCGAGCGAGTGGGCAAGTTTTCGCAAAGCGACCCAATGTCATATATGCAGGAAACCATTCGCGCAAGACGATATACGCGTTCGAGATCATTGCCATCTGACTGGACGCTATAGAGGCCCTGCCCATTCTAATTGCAATTTAAACTACAAACAGTCATTCTTCATTCCAGTAGTTTTTCACAATTTATCGGGTTACGATGCACATTTTATCATCAAGGAAGTAGCCACAGCGTTCGGAGGAAAGACCGATGTGCTTCCAATCACAAAAGAGAAATACATCTCCTTCACGAAGCACATTCAAATCACAGACGATTCTAAACAGAAAATCCAATTGCGCTTCATCGATTCATACAAATTCCTCACTACCAGTTTCGACAAATTAGCCTCATTTTTGACCGAGGACAAACTCAAAATTTTACGCATGCAATTTTCAACTCTATCGACGGACAATTTCAATTTGCTGACGCGAAAAGGGGTCTTCCCTTATGAGTATATTGACAACGTGAGCAGGTTGGACGACACTTGCTTACCACCACGTGACGCATTTTATAGCTCCCTGACAGATGCTACAGTATCGGAGAGCGAGTACGCACATGCGGAGAACGTTTGGGAGCGATTCTCTATTCGAACGCTGGGTGACTATAGCGATTTGTACTTGAAGACAGATGTCTTGTTATTAGCTGATATTTTCGAAAACTTTCGGAGTACGTGCATTGAGAGCTATGGCCTAGATCCCGCGTATTATTACACATTGCCGGGGTATACCTGGGATGCAATGTTAAAACACTCGAATGTCAAGTTTGAATTGCTAACTGACATCGACATGGTTTTATTCGTTGAGCGGGGTATACGCGGTGGTCTCAGTCAATGCTCTAACCGATATGCACACGCTAATAATAAGTACATGGAGTCGTTTGATCCATCGAAAGCATCATCATACTTGATGTATTTTGACGTCAACAATTTGTATGGATGGGCAATGTGTCAACCCTTGCCATATGCAGATTTTCGATGGGTCAACGATGTGTCCAAGTTTGATCCATTATCCATCGTGCTAGATTCACCTACAGGCTACATCCTTGAGGTCGACTTGGAATATCCCCAATCTCTACATGATGTGCACAAAGACCTACCGTTTTGCCCAATACACGAACAACCACCGGGTAAGCAGCAGGAAAAGCTGCTAGCAACCGTCTGCGATAAAAAACGCTACATCATACACTACAGCAATTTACAACAGTGTTTACGTCATGGACTTTGCCTCACGAAAATCCATAGGGTATTACAATTCACACAATAGCCATGGCTACGTTCATATATCGAGTTAAATACTCAGTTTCGAACGCAGGCCAAAAAAGATTTTGAAAAGAATTTATTCAAATTGATGAATAATGCGGTGTTTGGCAAAACGATGGAGAATGTGCGCAACCATGTAGATGTAAAGCTTCTGACAAAATGGGAGGGCAGGTATGGCGCGGAGGCAATGATTGCGAAGCCAAACTTTCACAGCCGAAGCGTTTTTTCCGAAAACCTCGTTGCCGTAGAATTGCGCAATCTCGAGGTGAAGTTCAACAAACCGATATATGTGGGTATGTGCATACTCGACATATCCAAAACGTGCTTGTATGGATTTCATCACGAGTGTATGGTACCATTGTATCGGAATAAATGTAAAGTGATGTATGCCGATACAGATAGCCTCATATATGCCATTGAGAGCGAAGATGTATATGCAGACATGAAGTGCGACATTGAAAAATTTGATACGAGCGACTATCCAGCGGACAATAGGTATGATATGCCGCTTGTCAACAAGAAGGTACCCGGTCTCATGAAAGACGAATGCAATGGTGCAATTATGACCGAGTTCATTGGACTTCGATCAAAAATGTATGCAACACGTGTCGAGGGTAAGAAGGATACTAAAAAAGTTAAAGGTGTCAAGAGCAGTGTTGTGGCTAGGACAATCACGTTTGACGATTATGCCCGATGCTTGCAGGAAGACATTGAAATGATGCGTAGTCAAACATGTATTCGATCGAAGTTGCACAAGGTCTACACCATTCGTGAGACGAAAATCGCTTTAAGTCCTCATGATGATAAGCAGTATATCATACCTGGGACCTCTGATACCCTACCATGGGGGCATTACAGAATACCGTCGTGAAAAGTGTTGTAATTTTTTTTCCACAACCTTGATGTAAAATTGTGTATATTTTTGTGAATATCGATGTATAAAACTCGCGAAAATTATGTATATATTTTGTTCACTCGATGTTAAAATTATGTTTGTTGTATATATTGTGCAAGAATAGATTTATTATTTTCCGTAAATAAAGAAGCGGACTTTTTATAATCACATGTGTTTATTCACTCTATCCATCTCCTCACGTTCCACGAAAAAGGGCGACGGCGAGAAGGGGGAAGCAAGCCTGCTGTGGAGTCGGTCGGAGGGATGCGGGGACGACCAGCAGGTCAAGAGTCATAAAACATACATATTTTTCCATTTTCTTTATTATCGACTACAAATCGGATTTGCTTATTCAACTATTGTGGCTATTGTCGAAACCTAACCAATTTACAAACATTCGATTACCGCGCTTCTTCAATACCGCTTCAATGAGATAGATATCGGGGTGCTTGACCCTGAGAAGCTCTTGTTCGTAGAAACCACCGGCGATCGGTTCATCTTTATGGTCCTTCAAGTGGTACGTCACGGGATGAGTTTTTTTCACACGATAGATTGTAAATATTTCCGTTGTCCAGTTTGGGGTGTAACCCTTTTCGAAAACAGTCTTAAATTTGCTGATTCTCACTTTATCACCAACGGCGAATTTCGGCGATCTTTTCATTGGAGGCTTATTGAAAATCTGCTGCAATTGCTTCTCATTTTCCGCGTTGACATTTCTCGGCTTCATCTTAATGGCGCGGTGTACAGAATCGTTGTACTCGGCTACTAGATTATCAAGAATATCGATCCATTTATAATTACCACGAAGACTAAATTGCATCCACATCTTGTTCTTCAATGTACGATTGAAACGCTCGCAAATGGATGCCTTTAAGTTCCTATATGTTGAATAAATGTGAATATTGTTTAATGTCTTTTGACGTTTGAAAAGTATTGTTTTCATGACGGCGTTAAAGTCACAATTGTAGAATTCTTTTCCCCGATCAACGTGTCACTTCTGTGGTATGCGTCCCTTAACGAGGATCGACTTCATTGCTGCTGCTGCATCTTTACCACTCTTACTCAGCATTGGCACGGCCTAGGTGAATTTTGAGAAGTTATCGATGACGGTGAGGAGAAATTTGAGTTTGGAGTTCTGACGCGCGTATGATGACATATCGACGAGATCAGCTTGCCAGGTCTCGTCCAAGCCACGGATGTCCACATGTCGACGCGGACAGTTTCGTCGAGCAGGCTTATGTAGCTCCACCACGAGAGCGCCCCTTTTTTCGTTCATTTTCCAGTCCACTCAGTCGTGCGTCCAATTCAACAATGACGTTTGAATTACGAATCACCAAATCTTGTAGAGTTTTGACATCGGTCTCGAGTGTCCTCACAATGTCCCGTATCGTAGCTTCAAGTCCATGAACCAACAACTGACTACTCTCATTCATTTCTTTGCGTATGTTCTTAATGATAGTTCGAGATTTCTTTTGTAACGCACTTAGAGTGATGGCGTCATCTTCTGCTTCCGGATTTGCAATGTTACACAATCGTTTCTGCCCCAAGTCATAATGACCATCTGCGGTAATTCTAAAGCCAATCCCTGGTCGACCTGGAGGACCTTGCTTACTGTGGAGTACACTCCTACTTGAATGACGTCCAAACACATCAACACTCATGATGAGAATGTGTAAATTCTCCAATGTCGAGTTAATAAATGATTTCAGCTTCGCGCAATTCCTCAATAATCGATATAATTTATTCGCATGTGATGAATTTCCGGCTGCTTGGGATGCCAGAAGCAAGCGAAGGCGATCCACTAGCTCGTTTGGATTGTCCCAATAAATATAGTCCAATTGGGTGTTTTTTCTAGCTAGCTTATACTTTGGCATACCCTGTCCCACATGATGATCGACTATATTTGCGATACATGTGTTAAATTTATGGCTGGTGTTACGTCGTATAGCCTCACTAGGCTTATAAATTTTTTTGTGAGCATTCGTCGAGATTACAATCTTTTCGTAGTTTTTCAAATCATCCGGTGTCAGAGTTTCGACAATAGGCACTTTTTTAAACAACAGCTCCGTTAATCCAACAGTTTTCGCATAACTCACATCTCCCACACGAATATGTTCAGAGTCGAAAATTATCGGAGAATTGCCAATCATTAATTTGTTGTTAGCGAGATTGCGTACACCATATAATACATCCAAGCTTGCCTTTCTATTTGTTTGTAATAGCAGGAGATATTCGCTGATCAGCTCATCGACATTTTGCGAGTCATCATCATCCTCATATATCAATTTAAACGAATCCTGTGTTTCACTCTTCAAGGAATCATGTGCCGCATTTTGATTTACCACACTATTTAACGCATCTTCTTTTTCTTCTTCAACATTATCACCCACTTTTTCATCCTTAATTTCCTCCTTCACCGCCACCACCTCACCGTTTTTATACGGGACCAATTTCTCCAATGGCCTAACTATAGGCTTAAAGACATCCTGCATTCTCTGCTGATCATTATCTTTCCCAATTTTCATCATTCGATGCTTTCGTCTGATTGCATCGCTCGCCTTGGCAATTTCGCGCAATACACCCTTTTCACGCAACAATTGTTCGCTCTTCATGTTGTCACTACCACGGCGTGCGCCGTGGTAGTGACTGTCTCTTCAACTACCAGCGATGAGTCATTTATCAATAGTGAGAAAATAATCAAAACCTTGTCTATATCGACCATCATTAATATCGCTATCCTTGTCAATCGTGATAAATGCATATTTGTCAGAATTCCAGCATTTCACGCACATGTTTTTAAAGCGCGTATAAGTCATGTCCGTATTAACATGATCATTGTACACGTGTTTGAGATTCATATCATCCTGCTTGAAAAGCACCACGAAATTTGCATTATCCCTCACGAGATGTTTGGGAATACGAGTGTACGTCTGACAAAGATAAAAACTGTCAACAATCTCGTGTCGTCCCATGGAAAAGAAGGCCCGAACATTATCCTGCTTTTCGCATGCTATGTAATCAAAGATGAATATAGAGTTGCATCGTGCATCACTTGGTGCTATCACTTGTTCATGCGCCTCGAATGGATGATATTCAACTCCACTCACAGGTTCGAGTAGATGTTCGAGCAACTTATACTTTGGCTGCTTGAGCGATTTGGAATACAAGTAAATATTCTCAAATCTCAAACCATTCGGATGGATGATAAGAGTGAGCAAAGCGTTGGTTTTCCCACAATTCGATGGACCGCAAAACAGTGCACGTATGCTATCCGGCAATAAATTCCCATGGCGTTTTTGTTTCTTTTTCCCTCCACGGTATTCGACAAACTCGTCGAAATTTATCACGGGAAGTCCGCCTCCGATAGTTTGCTTCCTGGACGTCATCTCACACACGACTCATGGCGAAATCATATAAATAGGCTTCTTATAGGGATTATCCATCAGTCGCGTATTGTCTTTAGACATGATTGTGCATGGGAAGAGTGGTAAAGGGTTGGTCAACCGCCTAATCAACAAACTCCCCGTTGAACTACATTTGCCTGGATATCAGTATTGTGGACCAGGCACAAAGTTGGCCAAGCGCCTTGCTCGTGGCGATCCGGGCATTAATCCATTGGATACGGCTTGCAAACAACACGATATTGCGTATTCGAAAAATCCGGATAATCTTGAGGCGAAACATTTGGCGGATAAAGTGTTGGCTGAACAGGCTAGGCAACGTGTTACCACGAGAGACGCTAGTATCGGTGAAAAAGCCAGTGCTTGGGGTGTGGCAAATATTATGAAGACAAAGAGAAAATTTGGCATGAGAATGAAGGCCCGCAAGGGTGGCGTTTGTTTGAAAAAGATAATTGGCGCTGCAAAGAAGACAATGATTCAAAGTAATGATCCGCATAAGATTATCAAATCAGCTCTAAAGGGTACTCGCGCAGCGGTAAAGTTGCAAGGTGGTAAAGTGCGCACACCTCGGGTTCTACCTGTACCCCATAAAATTGGTGGTCTATTGCCCTTCCTCGTGCCCATTTTTGCGGGTCTTAGCGCTGCGGGTGCTTTGTCGGGTGGTGCGGCTAGTATAGTTAAAGCTGTAAATGCTGCTCAAGCAACTAAGCGTGAATTGGATGAAAGTAAGCGTCATAATCGAACAATTGAAGCAATTGCATTAGGTCGGGGTCTACATCTGAAACCATATAAGCAGGGATTGGGCCTTCATATTAAGCCAAAAAACTAGAAGTCACGCTACCACACCAACCCCTCACCGACCGCGACCTACTCAAGTATGCAAAAATCCTAAAGATTCCACATTTTCGTGGAGTTTACATGCGCGATACATTGCCAGCGAGCGGACCTCTCAAATGTGAAGCAGCGATTGTAAATTTGGATGAAAATGTCGGTCCTGGAACACACTGGGTCGCTTACAAAAAGACCGGATCGAAAGTCATGTACTTTGATAGTTTCGGCAATCTTCCACCACCATCCGAGCTCATGAGAGATTTCCGTGTCGGTAGCGTTCATTATAATTATACTAGATATCAGGAATATGATACGATTGAATGTGGACATTTGTGTCTCAAGTTTCTTTGTCGGCAGCTGCAGCACAAAGACAAATATTCACTATATATAGGGGGGGAAATGATGTGGTCAATTCAGTTGTTAATTTACCAGCATCATGGATGAAAGTTTAACATTGACCATATCTGGCTCATCGTCCATACTCGAGGCGCAATACTTTCCCCCCATCGAACTCTCGCCACACAAAAATTATACTCTCGGTCTCGTGGAATTGTTAACCTTCAACTGTATTCCCAATATCTACGTTGACCATGATAAACTTTACGTGGGAGATGAGGTGTTAACGATACCTACGGGCAGTTATGAAATAGAGGATATTGAGACGTTTGTACAAGCAGAGCTCGCGCGTAAAAACATCAGCATTAGCATTAAACCCAACAATAACACGCTACGCAGTGAGATTGAGTGTGATCGTGATGTCAATTTTGAGCCAAAAGATTCTATTGGTCATCTACTAGGCTTCACCGCACGCAAATTAGAAGCCAATAAAAGACACGAATCCGATCTACCAGAAGCCATTCTCAAAGTGAACGCCCTACGCGTTGAGTGCAATATTACCGCTGGCGCCTATATTAATGGACAAAAAGTACACACAATTCATGAATTTTTTCCATCTGTGCCACCGGGCTATAAGATCATTGAAGTTCCCTCCCACGTAATTTATCTGCCAATCACGAGCCGAACGATTGACACGATACAGCTTCGCATAGTGGATCAAGACGGTGATTTGGTAAATTTCCGCGGTGAAGTAATCACCATACGCCTGCATATAAAGTCGTGATGGGCATTGTTTACAACAGATCTTCCAATAACAATAAACGGTCATGGATAAAAACAATCAGTCGTCGGCCAGCGCCCAAAGTGCTAACACCTCAAAACGTGCTACTCTTGAAGAGTTTGGGTCTCAAAGTGCGTGGCGAAAGCGTGTAAAAAATTATTTAGTCTGCGCTCTGTGCATCTGTTGCGTGAAATGGAAGAAGAAATCGTAAACATTCAGACACCCGTGGTCTTTGATGAATCCATCATCCATTGTGAGATTCACGCTCATCAGCCATATGCATCTTCAACCTTCAATAACAGCGATGAAATCCGTATTGCCATCCAACATCAAGACCTCTCCATCCTGCCAAGCAAGAGTTCCCTACACATATGTGGAAAATTATCCAAGCGAGATGGGACGCCAACCACTGCTACAAGTCTCGTCAACAACGCCATTTGTCATTTGTTTGAGGAAGTGCGATATGACTTGAATGCCATAGAAATCGATCGTAATAAGAATGTCGGCATTACGAGTGTAATTAAGGGATATTCATCTCTCTCACCGGCCAAAAGTTCTATGCTCGAGAACACTGGATGGCTCGATGTAGAAGAGACCAAGCAAATTGTAGATGTATTCTACAATTCTAAAAATTCAACTGTTAAAGTTTCTCGCCAAAGACGCACCAATTTCCATGAGTTTTCGTACATGGGAACTGTATGAATATCCATTGCTGCCTGCCACCTCCAAGCACGTTTGGTCTGTGAAAATCTCGAATCAGCTGGAGAAGCCACGATATGTCATACTCGCGCTGCAGACAGGGCGAAAAAATAAGAAAGCACAGAATACGAGCCACTTTGATCATTGTAACCTGAGCGACGTCAAACTATACCTCAACTCGCAATGTTATCCATATGGAAATTTGAATTTGAACATTGATCAAAATCAATATGCTCTTCTCTACGAGATGTATGCAAACTTTCAACCGACCTATTACAACAAAGAGGCTGAACCATGGCTGAGTAGGATGGAATTTTTAGAAAAAGCCCCCCTCGTTGTCATTGACTGCTCAAAACAAAACGATTCGCTCAAGTCCGGTCTTGTTGATGTGCGCCTTGAGTTTGAATTGAAAAACAATATTCCACCGCAAACTTCAGCGGACTGCATGATCCTCCATGATCGTATTGTCGAGTACAATCCAATCAGTGGTGGGATTAAAAAATTGGTATAAAATCATGCCAATGATCCGCGCCCACTTCAGTCAACATGGAGCTTATCGTCGACGTGCAAGGGTTCAAGAGACCCATCAACGAATTTGTCCTAAAGGAGATGTCCATCGTCAAACTCCATGAGAAGAACGCTGAACCGCTGACATTCTTCTTCGATGCACCATTCGCCTGGGACGCTTTACCGGCCAAGTACAAAATGACAAACAAGTGGCTGGAACGCAATTATCATGAAATACGATGGGAACACAGCGGCATACCATACGAGGCAACTAGAACGACAATTCGAGGAATCTTGGAAGGAGCTCCTACGATCTATGTCAAGGGATTCCAGAAGTGCTCGTGGCTATTGAGATTCACGGATTCAGCAACAAAAGTCATCGATCTGGAGACTCTGGACTGTCCATCGCTGCAGAAGTTGCCGAAATACGCAAACGTTAAATGTCCCCATCATTTCTTCAATACAAAATACAATTGTGCCAAAGCGAATGTAAAGTCGTTGAAAAGCTGGCTCTCTGTGTACGAGGCGTTGTGTGAGCGAGGGGTTTTTTTTAAATGAATAAAAATATTTTGAACAAATATCGTTCTCCATTTTTTTCCTATATCTACGGCGAATACAGTTTGACGACAATTTTTTTTTTTACATTATATTGGATGAAAAAGTTTTTTTGTACATTTTTACATAGCACCAAGCGTTGAAAACTCTACGATGATGACTGTGATGCAAACAGTCGTTGCACTCTACGATGGTGACGATGCCAGCTGCCACTGAACTCGTTGTTTCCGCCGGGCCTTCACGAGCGTTCTTTTCCACCATACTCAGACTCGAACGTCGAAAACTCTACGATGATGATGACTGTGATGCAAACAGTCCTTGCACTCTACGATGGTGATGATGCTGGCTGCTGTTAAACTCGTTGTTTCACCCGGGCCTTCACGAGCGTTCTTTTCCACCATACTCAGACTCGATGGAACTCGACGCTGTTGTATTTCCCACCATTGTACTTCATGTAGAGTTGACCATTGCGCGCCAGTTGCAGCATACTCTCGAACATTTTCAGATCTTGATCGAAGGCCT
Organism: Ophion obscuratus; assembly: GCA_964007375.1. Taxonomy (NCBI): domain Eukaryota; kingdom Metazoa; phylum Arthropoda; class Insecta; order Hymenoptera; family Ichneumonidae; genus Ophion; species Ophion obscuratus. Next base: position 55,192,183 of record OZ023313.1, read on the forward strand.
TTACTAGCCGCGCTGGCAAGAAGACGGCAAACTCATTTGCAACGTCCATGATGTAGCGTTTTCCAAACTTGGTCTGTACAGCTCTCATGTCTGTGATTTGATGATCCGAATGGACGTGGAGTTCTGACAGCTTCTTCGTTGGGAGGAATTCCGCCATCAGGCTGACTTTGTTGATATTTGAGACATCCATTTTCACTCTTTTTCAAAGTTCTTTTCGGAGAAGTTGATGGCGCGGTGGAATAGTGCAGTCTGAGCTTGGTCCACGAAATCATAAGCTCCCTCATAACCCCTCCACTCTGATTTTGAAAACTTCTCCCCACTTATCCAATCATAGACATGTGTAACAGGTTCAAACACGTTCGAAGAACCCCGCACGTAGAGAATTTCCCCCCTCGCAACACTTTTCACAGTCCTGACATTGGGGTGGGGGACCATCAATGTGATCCTTCATCTGTGGCGTATTATAATGCTCCATGCATGAAAGATACGATATCACTTCACTATCGTTCTGATGAAACTCCGGCAAACGATCCCACAGTAAACCAATAAAGTTACCCCAATACTTTAGGAACAAGACCTTTGGAACCTGTTCGAGCTCGTTTTTCGTCAAGTCCAGGGGGTGCTTGGCCGGATGCACTGCGTACATACTCGCACATGTGAACATCTTGACGTAATCTTGTGGAATGAAACCTCGACGGGTTGAAGCTTGGTTTGGAAAAACGCTGCAGCTGCATGCAATAAATAAAACATTTTATGGGCTTTGAAGAGCCACCCTTCATATGGGAACTATCGTTATCTCACTCTCGAAAATTTTCCTAGCCATAAATGGGAGTTTCCCACACACACATACACACACACACACACACGCACACGCACGCACGCACGCACACGCACACACACACACACACACACACACACACACACACACACACACACACACACACACACACACATGCACACATTTGTCGAAGTTGTTTTTTTTATATATAAACTCCTGTGAATAGTCTAGACAAAAATGCTCCGCTTACATCTATAATGTTGATAATAAATTATCAGATTTTATGGGTTTTCAAGGACCCGCGGCTCTATGATGCCCCCTCCCCCACAGAGTTGAAATCGGCTTCCCCCTCTCGCCGCGGGTCCAGCTATAGCCTGGAAGACATCGTCACCAAAAACTAGCCTCCCCACTCTCTAACACCCCCCCCCCTTCCCTCCGCCTCAACCCCGCACTCGGCTTCCGCATGCCGGATCCCCCCTCCCCCCTCTACCATGCATTCCCCGGCTTACCCGCGCTCGACTCCCCCGCCCCGCTCCCCCCTGAGATCCCTGCGTTAGAATCGGCCTAGTTCCTCTACTCCCCTCCATATCAATATCCAAAGTTAAAAAAATATTTATCGGCCCATTAGCCCGTCTTCTTAGTCATGTTTTCTGTACCTCGGAAACTTGGTTAAAACCAGCTATACCGGATAGCATGGTAAGAATAAGCGGTTATAAGGTTTTTCGATGTGACAGACCCAACCGAGTTGTGGAACTCACACGTCCTTCCACGGCATCCACAGGACGCGCAACATAAAGGCACATCGTGCCTTGTCCACCGGAGTCCAATCGGCGCGGCTCCCTAGTCGCGTCGTCTCCAGTTCAGCGTAGCGCGCCCATCAAGAAACAAAAAGACCGCGCGTTACTAGGATACGAAATTATTATCCTTCTAACATTCCTCATTCCTTTTTCTGTTTGCCTAGAATAAATATATATTCTAATTACCACCCGCGTCGAACCGTTATTCTCCCTCAACGGACTTTCGAACCGCCACAGTAATTTTTGGTGACCCCGACGTGATCTGAAAAGACACGAAAAAAGGCTCGGCGAGCCGGCGCTTTTTCGTTGCCCCGCGTCCTACCGATACCGGATTATCAGTCGCGATTCTCTACCATCGCGATACCGTGCCATCCGCGATTTTGCGTCATCCGCGTCTCCCGCGAAAGCATACACTTTATTCTGGAGCCGTCATTGGTCTATGACCCCGTCGGGGTTTATGACCCCGTCGTGCCCGAATTACCTCACTCGCTGCGCAGCACCAAGGCAGTTCTGGTACCGGTGTTTTCAGCGCGCGTTCACGAGCTTGCTCCGCCGCCGTGAATGTCCGAGCCAGACACACCTCAGCGTGGTCTCTATTTCGAGCCGGAGATAACCGACGACGAAAGCAACGACGAATCGTCCTTCGCCGACAGGACCACCTTCGAAGCCGAACAAAGCGCCGAAGAGACCGTCCACGGAAATTTCCCGGAAGAAACCATGGCCACTGGACAGGTATCTTGCATAGCAAAATTGCCGCCGTTCTGGAAGGACGATCCTACCATGTGGTTCCTTCAACTTGAAGCTTCGTTCGCAATAGCCGGAGTGACGGTCGACGAGACCAAGTTTCGGTACATCCTCGCGAACCTGGACCCCAGCATATGCCTTTCGTTTCCTACCTGATTCAACAACCGCCGGCACAAGAGAAGTATAAGGCTATAAAAGAGCGTATTCTTGCATCATTCTCCGAGTCAAAGGAAAGCAAACTTCGGCGAATCCTAGAAGGCCAACTACTCGGAGACCGTAAACCGAGTCCCTTCCTCCAACACCTCCGCAGCTTATCGTCGAACCAGTGCGACGACGTAATCCTCAAATCTCACTTCCTCGAACAGCTGCCGCAGCAGGTTAGAGCCATTCTCGCGGCTAGCTCGGAGGCAGATTTGGGAAAACTCGCTACGATAACGACCGGATCATGGATCTCCAGCGACCGGCGTAGGCGTACGCAATTCAACACTCCGGACCCTCGCCGGCACAGCGTCAAGCTCAAGCACTCCTCACGGAGGTGACTACAGCCGACGTTCTCCGTCAAATGAACGCGTTGACCGCGAGGTTTGACAAAGCTTTCAGCGATCGACAAGGTGAGAGGGCCCGATCTCCCAATAGATCGAACAGCGGATACAGCCAAAGCCGAGCGAGCACACCCGGGGGGTGCGTGAACTGTCGTTCGAAACCGCCGGGACCCAGCGAAGAATTCGAGAAGACGTGTTACTACCATCGCAGATTCGAAAATAAAACTCGAAACTGCCAGAAGCCGTGCTCGTGGAAATCTTCGCCTCCTTCGTCGGAAAATTAGCCTCGCCGCTGCACATCCAGGCGGTTGACGACGGCGATTACACGCAATACCGCCTCATCGCAATACCGCAATCATCCTCGACAAAGTCTCCGGGATATCATTCCTCGTCGACACCGGAGCAGACATCTCGATAATACCTCGTAGCTCCATTAGGGACGCTCGCACAGAGCCATCGTCATAGAAACTATACGCAGCAAACGGTACGTTAATCGACACATTCGGAGAAAAGTTGCTACATCTCAATCTCGGACTTTGGCGACAACAGAGTTGGATATTCACTATCGCCGCGGTATCAAAGGCCATCCTCAGAGCCGATTTCCTCGCTCACCACGGTCTTCTAGTCAACCTGAAAAACAAAAGACTCATCGACTCGGAAACGCGCCTATTCTCGATCGGTATCGTCGCGTGCGAAGCTTATTCGTCGGTCTCAACGGTCTCGAGCGAATTGTCATTCCGAAAGCTCCTCAGCGAGTTGGTGGCTATCACTCGACCGATACAATTCACGAGATCGTGTAAGCACGGTGTACAACACCACATCGTAACCAACGGACCCCCGATCGCCGAACGCGCGCGTCGACTGATCACGGAGAAGTTCAACGCAGCTAAGCAAGACTTCGAATTCATGGTAGCCCAAGGAATTTGTCGACCGTCGGACGGTCAGTGAGCTAGCCCGCTTCACCTCGTGAAAAAGGTTTTGGGAGACTGGCGTTCCTGTGGAGACTACCGGCGTTTCAGCCATGCAACGGTCCCAGACAAATACTCAGTTCCTCATCTGCACGATTACTCTCATCGACTTCGAGGCTGCAACGTTTTCTCGACCCTCGACTTAAAACGGAATGACACCTCATCGCAGTCGGTATGGTAGAACAGAATTATAGATACCCAAAAATCTCTGAAACAGCTCTTCAGATCCCGTCGAAACTTTGCCAAACGACGTCAAATAGATAGACGAACAGCTGTCTGCCCCTCAAATTTTCTGAATTTGAGAAAAAAACGTAGATTGGCTTATCATGCGGAACTCGTGACCGAAAAGATGAAAAATTAGACGTTTGGCTAATGTCACGACTTGAAGATAGGCTGAGCCGGGTAGCCACATAAAAAACGAAAAATTTGACCTCTCAATCACTGCATTTCTTCGCATATCTTAGGAGGAAAGTGGTAATCTAGATTTGTCGTGTATTTGTTGATAATTGCGAGCAAATGTCGCCCGAACATCGACGTGCTCAGTTCACGAGAATTCCGGGCGCGGCGCTCGTCACGTGTGCTGCAGACGACGGGCATCGATGTGCACGAGCTCGATACGCCGGCAAAGTGACAGCTGATATTTGGCTGTGTATGTGAGTGCCATCGAAAAAGGGGAAAAAGTTTTGTTTTCCGTATATAAACGACGTGAAGAAGAAATTTTCGCGTGATCTCAAGTGCGACGATGGAATTGTGGACATTTTTTGGGAACGTGGTGATGTATCTGACGCGCCGCAGAGAAAGCAAAGTCGATTGACTGGTCGTGCCGAACTCATGACCGAAAAGATAAAAAGTCAAACCTTTCGCTAATGTTACGACTTGGAGATGGGATGAACCGGGTAGCCACATGAAAAACGAACATATTGAGCTCTCAATGACTGCATCTCGTTGCATATCTTAGGAGAAAAGTGGCAATCTAAAATAATTGTGTGAGCACGCTCATTACGTGACAAAGTGACAGTTGATATGTGGCTGCGTGTGTGAGGACCATCGAAAAATGGGAGTCGCTTTGGTTTTTTGTACAAAAGCGACGTCACAACGCCATTTTCGTGCGATATCAACTGCGACGATTACGGATATTTTCACGGAAAGAATGACCGGGGCGATGTATCCGACGAGTTACAGTTATTTGCTGAGGTTATATATGACATTTAAAAAAATATTTTTCCTGAGCCCCCCAAATCTCAACAAATAAAATTAACTAATTCTAAAGTTGCGGACGTGTTTAAAAAGAATGCAACCCGTGCGATTATATATTTTTGTGTACAACGGAGTCTCCGGAGATCTGGCATCTGTCGCTAAGCGTACAAAGGTAGGGGCAAACCACCGTTCCTTATGTCGTGGTCTCGGCAAGCTGCATCGGTGGAGATATCTGAGAAGGACACTCGCTTTGTGAGAAGACCTTCAGTGTCTCATTTCACAAGTGCTTCGCCAGCTCATTGCACAGGGTTCTCTTTTTCCTCATTGGCAAGCGGCGAAGCACAAAACTTTGTCATCTGCAGCAAGATCTTCATACGTACCCTATATCGGTACCGTGCAGCGAGATATGGATCTCGCTGCACAATACCGATTCAGGGTACGCTGACATATTCTATAAGCATCTCGCAGCAGGGTCTTCGCACATCCATTACAAAACATACAATGGTAGGCCAAGACCAAGTTCTTTGCAACCACATTCGACAGGTGCCTTCCAGCGAGATGTTCACCAGCACGCTGCGAAGGATTTTGTGATTTGCCAAGAACAAGTTCTTAGCAGGCCCCATCGACAGGTACCTTGCAGCAGGATCATGGCAAGCTCGTTGCAAAGCACAAAAGCTTGTCATCAGCAGCAAGATGCTGGCATGTACACTGTATCGGTGCTGTGCCATGAGATTCATGCTGGCACATTTTATGGGTACCTCGCAGCGGGATGTTTGCACGCCTGTTGCGAAGGATACACCGTTGTGCCAAGATTCTGTGTTCTGCGGAGAACAAGTTCTTCGCACGATTGACAGGTGCCTTGCAGCGGGACCTTGGGAGGCTCATTGCGGAAAATACAGTTATTTGCCAAGAACAAGTTGTTAGCAAATACATTTGACAAGTTCTCTTTTTCCCCGGTGGCAAGCGGCGAAACACAAAAGTATGCCATCTGCAGCAAGATGCTGGCACGCACACTGTATCGGTGCTTCGCAGTGAGATCCATGCTGGCACATTTGATGGGTACAGATACGATTGACGTCTATTCTCAACGTATAGACGTGGCTGACAAACGCGCAAACGATAATACCCGGGAAGGCTGAGTGCTTCGAAGACAACAGCAAATTGATATTTTGGAAGCTTCCACATCGGCAGAAGCCCTATTGTATGGGCCAGGAACTGATGATTCAATGTAAGTAATTTTTTATTTAGTATCTCTATACATAAATCAAGTGTAAAATTGGAAAACTCTTTCAGAAATTTTCAAAAATGTATTACTCCAAAAATATGAAATTAAGCAAAATTTAATAAAGACTACTTTCGTTTTAAAATTGCCCAAAATGTTTAAAAAAAATTCATCCCGAACAACTTTAATTTTTCAAAAAATTGTTTTAACAATTGGCTATAGACAAATAAATGCTCGACTTTTCGGTAAAAAAATTGTGACGTTCGGATTCACCGGATCAAAACACATAAAAAAGTTTAGCTCCATCCATCGAGCTCAAAATTTTACGAACATATAATACCGTATCCACATCGAAAAACTTTAAACGCGTATTTCTTGAAACTGTGTTTTTCAAGTCGGTGGCCACTATATTTCAAAAACCACTCGATGCATTTTGATGAAATTTGGTGTGCTCATTGATAGCATTAAAAACCAGTCCTTAACCGAAGGATTTTCATTTTTGTTGAAAATTTATATTTTTTAAACAATAAACGAGCGACTTTTTGGTCGAAAATCGAAAGTCATCTGTCGGAAGCCGCCATTTTGTCAATTTATGAAAAAAAATAAAGCTTCAATTAAGGACTAGATTTATTATTCAAGTAATGATTTTTTTGGGGTTTTTTTTTCAGATCCAGTAAAATTTTATGATGGTCACCGCAAAGCACTACATGTCGAAGGGCATGTAGTGCTTTGCGGTGTCCGACGAAGATGGCGATAATTTGATGAATAATCAATATTTTTCTTTGAAAATTTGTACAAGTCAAGTTGAAATATAACATGAAAAGTGTGTAACCACTTTTGTAAAACAAACTGAATTACTATAAAAAAAAAAATGATTGAAAATGCTCGTTTTTTCACGCCTCTGACTGCATCTCACTCCTTAAAAAGTCTTTTCCCTATTTCCAAGGCTTCCTGTTCGAGATTCCCCTTCGTATATATATATATATATATATATATATATATATATATATATACGTTTAATTTTTAATAAAAAAAATAATTAAAATAAATTTTGATTTTAGCTTGTTTTATAAAAAATAAATTTACATAATACTAATGTATATTAAATTAAATTTAATATTTATATAAATAAATGAGTTCATGATTTTAATCATCTTTTGTATCAGGGCTAATTTAGTTGAAATTTTATGATTGTTTCTAGAATTTTAAGATATCTAGTTCTTTAATAAATGAATTTAATTCAGATAATTTTTTATTTTATTTTATATGAAAATTTTAAGTACTAAAAATTTTAGGGCTAATCTTTAATTTTTTATTATAATTTATATTAAATAATAAATTGATAATGTTGATAATGTCTATTTAAGTAAAGAATGTCATAATTTATTTAATAAAAATTGAACCTCGGACTGAGAGGTATAGAACATAACGTATATACCGATCATACTCATGATCAAGAATAAATGCAATAAGCATTTTTTTAACAATTATTTTTGTGTAATTTTTACCGTTATTTTTCGCAGTGCGTAAGCAGCACTCATATTTGCTGACTAAGAAGTATAGGACATACCGTATTGACCGATCATACCCGTGATCGAGGATAATGGCAAAAATAATTGTTGGAATAATTATTGCTTTATAAATTTTACCGTTGTTTTCTGCAGCACTTAAGCAGCAATCATATTTGCTGCCTGAGAGGTATAGAACATCCCGTATCTACCGATCAGACTCATGGTCGAGAATGAATGCAAAAATAATTGTTTAAATAATTCTTGCTGTATCAATTTTACCGTTGTTTTTTGCAGCGCGTAAGCAGCAACCATATTTGCTGCCTGAGAGGTACAGAACATACCGTATCTACCGATCATACTCATGATCGAGAATAAATTGCAATAATAATTTTTTTAACAATTATTTTTGTGTAATTTTTACCGTTACTTTTCGCAGTGCGTAAGCAGCAACCATATTTGTTGACTAAGAGGTATAGAACATACCGTATCTACCGATCATACTCATGATCGAGAATAAATGTAATAATAATTGTTTAACAATTATTTTTGTATCATTTTTCCGGTTATTTTTTCGCAGTGCGTACGCAGCTATTATATTTGCTGACTGAGAGGTATAGGACATACCGTATCGACCGATCATACCCGTGATCGCGAATAAATGCAAAAATAATTGTTTAAATAATTATTGTTGCGTAAATTTTACCGTTGTTTTTTGCAGCGTGTAAGCAGCAATCATGTTTGCTGACTGAGAGGTATAGAACATACCGTATCTACCGAGCATACTCATGATCGAGAATGAGTGCAATAACAATTTTTTCAACAATTATTTTTGTGAAACTTTTACCGTTGTTATTTGCTGCACGTAAGCAGCAATCGCATTTGCTGACTGAGAGGTACAGAAAATACCGTATCTAGCAATCATACCCATGATGGAGGAAATATGGAAAAATTATTGTTTAAACAATTGTTTTTGCGTAATTTTTACCGTTGGTTTTTGCAGCGTGTAAGCAGCTATCCTTTTTGCTGAGAGGTATAGGACGTACCGCACATTTGTTAGTGTGATAATTGTTAAAAATAATTAATTTTGAACAATTATCTCGCTGCAGAAAAGCGCGAGCCGCCAGCAAGAACTCTTGCTACGAAATTGAGAATCTCCATGATCTCGAATTTCGTGTGAATTCGGCGTTGACAAAGAAAACAAAATTCTTTGTCGACATTGACCGTGGGTCAGCGTGTGGGTATATACGTGTATATACCCACACGAAGTGTGTACTCGCTGCGAAGGGACAGTATGCGGGAAGAAAACAATCTTCAACCGCGTGCGTCCGACGTAGCGAATGTCACAGACACACGAGCACACACACGTTGCGTCGAGGCATAACAATACAATGTAAGCCTCGACGCAAGGTGGCCCGCGTTTCCGTCGCAGCGTGCGTTCGGAACGAACACGCATTCGAGACGAACGCGCGCTATGACATCTAGCGGTAGGAAGTAGTAGCTCATGCGAGCTCGATCTGCCCTACCGACTCAAGCCGGGGCCGCGTCGGAGTTTCGCGTCGGGTGTCATTCCGTCTTAACGAGAGCATACTACCAGATACCCGTCGCACCGGAGGACCGGCCGAAGACCGCCGTTCTCACACCGTTCGGACTTTTCGAGTTTAACGTGATGACGTGCGGACTCTGTAATGCGGCGCAAACCTTTCAACGATTCTTGGATATCGCCCTCCGAGGATTGGACTTTTGTTTCTCTTACATAGACGACATTCTCGTCGCTTCTGAGAGCCTCGAGGAACATACTCAACATCTGAGGACCGTGTTCGAACGTCTACAGGAGTACGGGATATTACTAAACGTCTCCAAATGCAATCTCGGCGCAGAAAGCGTTCAGTACCTCGGTTACGCGATCGACAAAAACGGTACGCGTCCGCTCCCGGATCGCGTCGCAGCGATACTCGACCACGAGAATCCGACGAACGTCTCGGAGCTCCGTAGATTCTTAGGAGTTATCAATTTCTACAGACGTTTCATTCCCAACGCCGCTCGATTGCAAGTACACCTCAACGCCTACCTGGCTGGTGCGAAGAAAAATGATAAACGACCGATAGATTAGTCTCCAGAAGCCGAAGCGGAATTTCTCGCGTCCAAGACACTGCTGGGGAATGCAACGCTTTTGGCACACCCGCTTGAGAACGCCCCACTCCACACGGACGCGTTCGATACCGCGATGGGAGCCTATTCAACCTACCTACCTCGGGTTCTACTAAAAAAAAACTCTCTCCAACTCAGTAAAGGTACAGCACGTATGACCGCGAGCTGCTCGGAATCTACTCCGGCTTGAAGTTCTTCGGTTTTTTAGTTTATGAAAGAAATCTCATGATCAAAACGGACCATAAGCCATTAACCTTCGCATTCGATAAAAAAAGCGACAAGGCTTCTCCGAGGCAGCAGCACCAGCTAGATTTCATCGGCCAGTTCACAGCGAAAATCCGGCACGTGAGCGGAGAGAGCAACATCATCGCAGACGCCTTTTCGAGAGTGAACACGATCGACATGCCGGTGATTACCTCCACGCAAGACATCGCACGAGCTCAAGGAATCGACGACGATCTCCAAGAACTCCTTCAGACTAAAACATCATCATCTTTAAAAAAAACTACGCGTCGACAACTTGGATATGACAATATACTGCGACGTCTCGACAGAAGCAATCCGACCGTACGTCCCAAACCCCCTGCGAAAAAGCCTCTTCGACACGGTCCTTCGAAACGACGCTTTGAATCCCAGGAGAATTCGTGATCGACTCAGATAGCACCGTTAGTCAGCACATTTACGTCGAAAAACTCCGTCGGCATATGCGCGAAATTCGCCCCGTCCCTACAGCACATCACTGCAAACGAAAGCCGTTTACGCATAAGGACCTGTACTTGTCCACTCACGCGCTCCTAAAAATCGTCGGGGGAAAAAAGTGCTCAACCAGCTTTTCGAGGGCCCATACGAAGTGCTGGAGAGGATTTCGGACACAGTCTTCAAAATCAAGGTCAACGACGAGCCAATGACCGTTTCGACAGAACGCTTAAAGCCAGCATACTACGAGGGCGTTCCTCAGCGACCCACGAACGCAACGCCAAGCCAAAGCAGCCTTCCGGGCCAACCAGGATCTTCGCCTGCACCTTCGCCCCCGGATCCAACAATGTCGTCGCTTCAAGCATCGACGAATTCGTTGCCTCTAAACCTTGCACCATCGCCGACACCTCAAATTCCAAGTACGTCACCACCTCGAATGCTCGCGCCGTCTCCGTCGTCGCAAGCTCCGACTGCAACACCAACGAAAGTTCCTCTGACGTCAGCCTCAAAGACCCTGAAAGCATCATCGACGCCGTCGCCACAAGTTCCACCGAGGAAGCGGCCGCTCTTGGTGCCGCTCGCGCCACCAACTCTCACACCTCGTCCGGACGCTCCTCCTCGAACGTACGGCGACCCGAGGAAAAAATCTAAAGCAGTAAAATTTGCAACCTAACTAAGTTGCTGGGGGAGGGTACTGTGGAACTCACACACCCTTCCACGGCATCCACACGACGCGCAATATAAAGGCACATCGTGCCTTGTCCACCGGAGACCAATCAGCGCGGCTCCCTAGTCGCGTCGCCACCAGTTCAGCGTAACGCGCCCATCAAGAAACAAAAAGACCGCGCGTTACTAGGATACGAAATTATTATCCTTCTAACATTCCTCATTCATTTTTCTGTTTGCCTAGAATAAAGATATATTTTAATTACTACTCGCGTCGAACCCTTATTCTCTCTCAACAGACTTTCGAACCGCCACAGAGTCGGGGGCGGTATCGCCATCTACGTTTATACCTCCTTGCTTGTCAAACTAATTCAGTCATCCTCTAGTCTATCCACTGATGGACCGGAATTTATGTATCTGGAGATAACTAACGCGGACGCTCTCAAGATTCTTGTAGCCGCGGTGTATAGAGCTCCAAAGATTAAGCGCTTCTCCATGTTCACAAATGTATGCAATAGACTGCTGCCGTTGTACTACTGTGTCCAAAAAATAAGGTGACATTTGAATTTAAACTGCGCGCGTCGAAGGATTTGAAGAATTTTTTTTTTTTAGGTTGGTAGTACTGTCAGTGACATCTATGTCAAATTTACATGTCAAAATATTCATTAGTGTTTGAGATACGCGTCGTTTTGTGAGCTGCTAAAAGTGAGTTTTTCGTTTTTTGCGATGTCGATATTTGTTGAGCAAAGACGTTGCATTAAATTTTGTTTGCGGAATCAATTTTCTGCTGCGGATACGTTTCGCCAAAAACTCAACCCATATCGTTCCGCAACCACCGTATTCACCTAATCTGGCGCCGTGCGACTTCTGGCTGTTCAGCAAGCTCAAAAGATCGCTCCGGGGACACCGTTTTGATACGATAGAGGAGATTCAAGCCGCAGCGAAGACGGAATTGAAGGCCATCGCGGAAAGTGACTACAATCAGTGTTTCGAAGATTGGAAAATCCGTTCGCATAAGTGCATTGCATCGGGAGGGGATTACTTTGAAGGGGATGAAATTGATTTGGAAAAATAAATCAAGAATTTTCGAAATAAATACAATGTCACCTTATTTTTTGGACACAGTAGTATAACAATCTCATTGTAATGGGGGACTTCAACATCAACACAAGTAGTGTCTGTCATGATAGCAAGTTTTTAATTCAGTTTATAACGGCGAATGATCTCTTTCTGGTGCCTTTCAATGCCACTTATCACACTAGTGCGTCGAATACGAAGATTGATCATTGCATTGTTGATTCGGAGGATAAAATAATCAACATGGGACAGGAACCGGTCTCACTTTCCGGATATGATTGCATTTGGATAGTATATAAGTATAAGATTGCCAAGGGTACTCGCAATGAAACTTTAAAGAGAAATTTTAGGCATTTTAATCAACAAGCTTTCCTCTCAGGTCTTAGCGCATTAGACTGGTCGGCATTTTTCGAGTCTCAATCAATTGACTTTAAGGTTTCTTCTCTTAATACTGCTATCACAGATTGTCTTGACGAGCATGCACCATTACAGCACCTTGCACATATTAATCAAATGCCTTCACCTTGGTTAACAGATAACATTCAATCACTGATGCGCAAGCGAGATAAAACTTGGAAACGCTTTGTGGTCTGCACCAAAAATTCAGCTAGTGATAAAACCGGATTAGAGAAGCTGAAAGCAAACGGTCTTCAGCTTAAATTTAGATCGCTGAGAAATGAGGTCCGAGCCATTATTAAAAAATCCAAGCGTAAATTCTATAGGGAAGCTTTCGATCGAGTCAGGAGCACTGCTACTGCATGGAGTAAGCTGCGAGATCTTGGAATCCTACGACAAAAAAGTGACGATCATCAGCTCGCCGTTTTCATTGATAGACTCAATGAATATTTCTCATCTTCATGTATGTCCAATGCAACTACAATGTCGCCTCCAGATCCGGACCACAGCTCAGCCTATAATGACTCGCTCTTCTACTTTAGCGATATTTCTCCTATCATGCTCGTGAAAGCTCTGGAAAGTTGGTCGGAAACATAAGTCAGACAATTTTCAACCGACTCACTTGAAATATATAATATATCTCGAGAAATACATTGTCTATGGAAGTACGTAGGATTTTTTTAATATTGCACAGTTCATTTGTTATTAACAATTATCTGACGATTTTTTCGGCAAATTTTTCATTTCCCGAAAAAGTGGTCAAATAATTGTTAATAATAAATGAACTATGCAACATAAAAAAAATCCTACGTACTTCCATAGACACTGCATTTTTCAAGATATATTCAACATTTCAATTGATTCGGTTGATAATTGTCTGAGTTATGTTTCCGGCCAACTTAAAAAATGCAGTTTTGAGATAAACGCTGCACAGCCGCCATTTTGAAATTATTCGCTTCAAAAAAATATTATTGTATGCAGTCATATGTATGATAAACACCCTTTTTCGTAATCTCGATTTATTTTGTAGTTTTTCTGAAAAAAAAATCCCACAAAGCCTATTTTTTCGGCCTCTAGAGTGGCCTAAGGCCTTAAGGACTGTAGAATTGTTAAAAATTTGATTTTTTTTTTCAATTGGCTTAAGAGATGCTTTTCACCATCTAGAATAAGGGGGAAAAAGTTTGGTACCTGTAAAACAATGGTCCACAGGCCCGTGTGGGTCTGCGGTAGCAATGGTTTGCCCGTATGCGAGACGTCGACAGTTTTTTTCGGAACACAATTTTTCAAAACGGCACGCAGCATAACTCCAACAATTTTCATTCTTTTCACTCCAAATTTTGAGCACATCTTTAAAATAACATTAAGAGAAACACGTACGGAATTTTCCACAAGTTAATTGAAACATTAGTTATTAACAAATGCCTGTCTTTTTTCCGTTGAAAACTAAGTTTTTACTTTAAATGCTTGCCAATTACAGAAAAATTAATATTTTCAAAATCCACTACGTATTCCACTAGGTACACTCATGCAGGTGAATAGTATTTAAAATTTTTTTCCACATTCAAATTTGCCGAGATTATACTGCGTGCAACAGAACGTCTCAAATTCAACATGCCTCGCGAGAATGGCTCCAGTGTCACAATTTTGTATAATTTTTTCATATACATTTTTTTTAATCTCTTGAAGATATGACTAATAGCGTCCTTCAATATTATTATTATCTTTCTTTTCCTTTCACCCGAACAAAAATCGCAAATAATCACTTAATTTTAGACGTTTTCAGTGATGTAAGCCCTTGAACCACCATAGTATACGTACGACAACATCATTCGTTACTAACCGTAGCATGCTTGTGCGAACCGACTTCCTCGTAATTTGCACCCTCTGACGCTAGATCGGCCACTCAACGTTAGATGGGCGGAGATGTTCTCGTCTTCAGGAAAGACGAAGCGGAAGAATTCCGCCGCGCAGTCTGCTGGATTTTTTCGACCGAGAAAAACGAAGTGCGCCACCTGTGATGAACAACTTTGAAGCAAAAACCGGTATTAGATACAACGTAAATACCTCTCCCTTCTTGAATCTCGGTTGTAAATACAGATGCTCATGTGTGTATTCGTAGGAATACCTCGCGAACTTTCATGCGTAACATTCTACTTTATCCTGGTTGTATATTGGTAACAAAAATTCTTACCAAATCACTGTAGGAGTCGTCGTCAATTTTTTCGAAGCCCGTAAAATCCTCGACCGTTTTGAATGAAACGCGGGGAACATTCGCCACCCGTTTCGACGTCACAGCGCGGAGAATTTTTTTCTAAAGCGATCGCTTTCTTGCTGTGAAATGAAATAAGCGGTTAAAGAAACATTTCGAATCAGTGAACTCGTACTGTCCACTAAAAATGGGGCTCCAAGTTCTTAAGGGGGAGACTTCGATTCTCCCTTCTTGGGAACAAGTGCCTAGCGCAAACCTCCCCGTGGTGGAGCCCGTCAACGGCGCTGCTTTGGCAGCGGCGGCTAATTGCGCAGGCTATTCGGGGCCCCCGTCGCTCCCGCTCCGGAGTCAATCCGGGGCGAGGTGAATGGGGGTCTCCATTGTTCCCCTTAAGGGGGTGCGGCGTCGTGAAGGGCCCCTCCCGCTCGCCTCGGCGGTGGGTGCTGGGCTGGGTGATGGGTCGCGCATCTGATACATGCTGCGGAATGCCAAATCGGATGCACCCCTTTGTGCAGGCACTTATTGCCTGGGGGGTGCAGGTGACGAGAACGGCTCAGACAGGTCCTGCTGGCCTCCCTCGCCCGTGCCTGGCGCCTCTCCCCCCATGTGTATGCGCGGGATGGCCCCGCCCGGACCCCTGGGGAACGGAGCTATGGCTCCCGTCGATCCCTACACCTACTCCCCAACCTTCTCCCGTATCCCAGCCCCCCCCCCCCCCCCCGGCGACCACCCTCCGTCGGCATCCCACCCTCCCTCGGGGGGAGGGGATGACGACAAGGAACGCCGGAAAATCCCGCGGGACCATGTGGGCGTGGGTTCACGCACCGCTGGGGCCGCGGGCAGCCCCCCCCCCGTCTAATAATCTTTTCTTTCTTTCCAGGTAATTGTTGTTGTTATTTATTTATTTGTTTGTTATTTCAGGTTATTTCAGGTTGTTGTCCGCGGCTCTGTCCCTCTGGGGAACGAGCCGCGACTCCCGGCGACCCCTGCACCTGCCCCCCTGCCTCTTTCCGTGTCCCAGACCTCCCAGGTATCCCTGTGTCCCACCCAGGGACTCCTTATGCCCCCCAGGGATCCCCCAATGACCCCCCCAGTGGTCCCCAGTGATCCCCAGGGACCCCCATTTGCCCCCATTTATCCCCAGGGATCCCCAGGGATCCCCAGTGATCCCCAGGGATCCCCAGTGACTCCCAGGAATCCTCTAAGACACCGGGGGGAACCCCCCCGGGCCCCCGAGGGACTCTCATCCCCCCGTCTGTTTGTTGTTGTCGGTTTGCTGCTGTTAACCCAGGTTCCCTCGTTACTCTGGCTTTTCTTTTCAGGTTGTTATGTTTGACTGTTGTTGTTGACTGTTGTTGTTGACTGTTGTTGTTGTGTTTGCTGTTTCTGTTGCTGTGGGCTTGTTGCTGTTGTTGTTATTGCGCCAGGTACCCTTGTACTCTGGTTTTCCTTCTCTTCTCTTCCAGGTTGTTATGTTTTTGTTGTTGTTGTTGTTGTTGTTGTTGTTGTTGTGCTGTTATTGTTATTGTGGCCACCCGGGTGCCCTTGGTGCCCTGGGTTCCCCTCTCTTTTCAGGTTGTTATGTTGCTGCTGTTGTTGCTTCGGGTACCCGAGGTACTCTGGTTGTTATGTTGCTGTTGCTACTTCAGGTACCTCGGGTACCCTGATCCCTTCTCTTTCCAGGTTGTTGCGGTGTCTCTTGTTGTTGGTGTTGCCCCAGGTATCAGCCGTACCCTGGCCTTCCCCCTTTTCCTTTTCAGGTTGTTACGTTTGCCGTTGTTGTTGTACTCCAGGTACCCCCGGTATCCTGCTACCCCCGGTATCCTGGTCTCCTTCTCTTTCCAGGTTATGTTTGCTTGTTGTTGTTGACATTGCTTGTTGTTGTTGACACTTGCTTGTTGTTGTTGACACTTCAGGTACCTGCGGTACCCTGGCTCTCCTTTATCCTCCCAGGTTGTTATGTTCTTCTGCTGTTGTTGTTGTCTATCCCAGGTACCTTGTTACTTTGGTTTCATTCCTCTTTTCAGGTTGTTGTGTTTGTTGGTCGCTGTTGTTGTTGTGTTGACTGCTGTTTTTGTTGTTATTTTGGGCGCCTCGGTGCTCGGGGTACTCTTTCTTCTTTCAGGTTGTTATGTTGTTCTTTCCGGATGTTGTGTTGTTCTTTCCGGATGTTGTGTTTGTCTGTTTTTGTTGTTGTTCCGGGTGCTTCGGTACCCGGGTTTCCCCTTTCCCCGTTCTCTTTTCAGGTGGGGTATCCTGGGCCCGGTCTCGCCGTGACCTCAGTCGCGGTGATGGCACGGAACCAGGTGCCCCCAACGTACTAATTAGGAACCTTACTTACCTTTATTTTATTTTATTTTGTATAATTACAGCGGCCTTCCCTTCTCTTTTCAGGTTGCTAGGGACGGGGCTGGGGGTTTGTGTGCCGCTGTGACCCGTGGGGCCGTGCCGGCATGGTCCCGCGGTGAGTGGCCGGACTGAGTCCGCACGGCCCGGGGGCCCTCGCGCCGCCCCCGGCCCTGCCGCGCCGTTCCCCCCCCCCCCCTGGGTCTCTGGCGAATGCGGAAAACGGTACAGCGGAAAACCCGGAAGGCCCCTTCGGATGGGGGGCCGGGCACGCCCGGGGGCCGCGCGGTAGTACCGGGGCCCGGCTCGGGCCTAGCTCCCCCGAGTAGGCTGCCCCGTAGCAACGCGTGTAAAATGCCTGTGTACTGTCCGGCAGGGCCTGGTAGCACCAGGATGCGGACCTGCTGGACGCCAGGTGCTGCACCCGCCGAGGCCAAGCGCAGCAAGCCGGTTTCCCGGGGGGGGGATTACCGGTGCGGGGGGGTTGGGGGCGGGGCGTTGATCCCTGGGTGGGGGGTGGGATCTCTGGGTGGGGTTTTTGGGGTGGGGAACCCTGCTCGGCTTCACCGGCTGGGGCCCCCACTGAGGGTTGGGGGGGAGGGGTAGTTGTAGGCGATCGAGTTGGGGACTCTCGGGTAAAAGTCCCAATTTTCATGAACTATGTCCGAGTACAGAAAATTTGCAAAGGTGCCAAAGGACACTGGGCTGCCCGCGGCCCAAACCACCCGCGGAGGTAGGATAGCGACTGGCGCCGGTGGCGGCCGGCGCCGCCCCCGGGGTGCCGGACAGGTAACGGACCGGGCCCGGATCGAGGAGTTTGGCCTTCGCGCCGTTAGAGTAGTTCTCGTTAGACAAGAGGGGAACCAAGCTAGGCAAGTAAACCAGCCAACCGTACCAACCGTGGCTGCGCGCGTTCAGGTAGCTAGCTGCGTCACCGTCGAAGCCCTCCCAACCCACCCCCCTGTAGAAACCGCGGTAAATGTGGCCGCACCGGGCGGCCGAGCCTTCGACAAAATTAGGGTGTTGCAGCTGAACGCCAGACGTTCGGCTGTCGTTTCGGCTGAGGTGCGTTCACTCGTTGCCGGAAAGCGTCTGGACGTCCTACTCTTGCAGGAACCATACGTCCGGCGCCAAGGCACGAGCCACACCTTCTATGGACTAGGGACTGGAATGAGGGTCGCTGCTGTCCGCTCAGAACGCCCCTGGGCGGCGGTGGCGGTGTGCAACCCCTCCTTCCAGATGGTCTTCGTCTCGCAGCTGAGCACCACGCACTGCGTTTGTGCGATGGTGCAGGCACCCGGCTTCTCCTTCTACGTCGTATCCCACTACTTCCAGTGGAGCGATGAGATTGAGGTGCACCTCAGGCACCTCGAAGTGGTGTTTCGTTCGCTGAGGGGGCAGAGAGTTCTCGTCGGACTAGATGCCAATGCCCGGTCCTCCCTTTGGGGACCTCAGGACACGGACAGGCGCGGTGCCCAACTGGAGCGGCTTATCCGTCAGTATGGATACACCGTTCACAATGATGTCAACCAGCCGCCTACCTTCTGGGCGGTCACAGATTCGTCTTACATCGACGTAACCTTGGGGTCGCCTTCCATGAGCCGCTTCGTCGGCGAGTGGACAGTGCGGCAGGAATGGACAACGAGCGATCATAACGCTCTGGACGTCGGCTTGAGGGTGAAATGACGGGCGCCCGGCAGAAATGACGGGCGCCCCGCTGTCAGTCGGTTCAACGTAAGGCGAGCTGACTGGGAGCGGTTCGACCAGACCCTCGCCGATTTGTCGGCGCAAAGGCTGGAGGCGCTCCCGCTGACGTCCCCAGTAGAGGTCGAGGAGATGGCTGGCGCCCTTGCGAGCGTCCTCACGGAGGCTTGTGAGGGGGCGATGCCAAGGAAAATTTTTTTCAGGAAGTCTAACCCGTGGTGGACTGCTCACCTGACCAACCTCAAGACGGAGGTACACCGGCAACGTAGGGCTCTTCAGGGGGAACGGGATGATGCTCGCCGCCTCGAAATCCGGCTCGAGTACCGCACGTCTTTGCGGGAATATAGCCGGGAGGTGAAGAGGGTCAAGCTCGAAAGCTGGAGGAGCTTCGTCTCGTCGCACGGCAACGAGAAGCCCTGGGGCTTCGTCTATAAGCTCCAGTCGGACAAGCTTCAAGTTGAGAGGGTGCTCAGCACACTCCGGCGAGCCGATGGCTCCACCATGGACATGGAGGAAACCGCCAGCTTACTCCTGGAGGCCCACGTCCCTGAAGATCGGGAAGAGGAAGACACCCCCCAACAGCGGGAAGTCAGGGAGGGTGCCTTCGACGCACCCGCTACTCCCGACGACCCGCTTTTCACACAAGCGGAGCTTGCTGCCCACCTTAAAACCCTCAAGAGCGGGAAGGCCCCGGGACCCGACCTCATTGAGGTCGCCGTGCTGAAAAGGGCCTTCGCGATCATTCCCGATGTGCTGGTTCGTCTCTTCAACGCGTGTTTGTGTTTGGGCGTCTTTCCCTCTGCCTGGAAGAGGGGCTCCCTCCGAGTCCTTCTGAAGGGCGAGGACAAGGACGAAAAGGACCCAAAATCTTATAGGCCCATATGCCTCCTCTCCGTGGTAGGTAAGTTCTTCGAAAAAACCCTCAAGGGGCGCATTGCGCGGTCCGCGATGGGCCCGGGCAAAACCTCCGAGCGGCAGTTCGGCTTCGTTCCGGGCAAGTCGACGGAGGACGCGATTGTGGAGATGCGCAGGATGGTGGCCGAGTCTGTTGACACGTACGCCGTCGCACTCCTCTTCGACATCTCGGGTGCCTTCGATACCGTGTGGTGGCCCCTGGTTCTGGACAGCCTAAAAGCTAGGGAATGCCCGCGGAACGTCTTCAACGTTATCCGCAATTACTTTAGCGATAGGAGAGTAGGAATTTCGTGGGGTAACAGCGAGGTTTCCAAGCAGGCCACGAGGGGGTGCCCGCAGGGCTCCGTACTCGGCCCAACCTGCTGGAACCTCATGTTCAACGGGCTCCTAAGAATCCTCGAGGAAATCGCCCCGAACAGGTTCGTTGCCTACGCCGATGACCTCATGGTCATGGTGGGAGGCAACTCGCGGCGGGAAATAGAGGTTAGGGCACAGTCGATAGTAGATAGAATTGTAGCCTGGTGCCAGAGCGCCAAGCTGCAATTGTCCCAAAGAAAGACAGAAGCCATACTCCTTAAGAGTGAATGGCGACGCAGAGCGCCAGTTGGCAGGAGAGGAGGAGACCGACCCGACCGCGTGCGCCGCGCTGCTAGGAGGCCCGATATGGCCAATAGATACCCAACTATCTGGATAGGGGATGCTGCAGCTAAGATAGCTTTTAAGGGTAGCGTTAGGTATCTCGGCGTCCACTTTGACAAGGAGATGGGAATCGGCTCCCATTGCTCCTACCTTAGGAAGAAGAGCGCATCCCTCTTCGAGCGTCTGGGAAAAATCGCGAGAGCTGGGTGGGGACTTAGATTCGATGTAGTTAGGGCTATATATCGGGGGGTTTTTGTCCCGACGGTGACATATGCCGCCGCGGGATGGTCAGACCTCTGTAGAGAGGCTGACATTCGAGTCCTTAGAAGCGCCCAGAGACTAGCGTTGATCGCGGTCACTGGGGCATACAGAACCGTCTCATACGATTCTGTGTGCGTTATTGCAGGAGCTGCTCCAGTGGACATCCTACTGAAGCAAGCCGGGGCCAGATACCAGCTTAGAAAGGGACACGACGCCGAGATAAACGGGGTGGTAATTCCAGCGGGGGCGAATAACGCCGTAGATAGGGCCAAGGATGAGGCAATAAACATGTGGCAGGCCGCCTGGCAGTCTTCCAACAAAGGCCGCACCACATTTGCCTTCTTCGAGAACATCCGGGAGAGATTGGCGGCGGGTTGGTTCCGGCCGAACCACTACACTACGCAGGTTCTCTCCGGCCACGGCAACTTCGGGGCGCGCCTCGCGTCACTCGGGCTTGTCGAGGAGGAGGACTGTGAGTGTGGAGGGCTGGACACAGCCCGGCACTTTCTTCTCGAATGCCCAAACTTCGAACCGCAGAGAGTCGCTCTGCGGGACTTCATCGGCGAGAGAATATGGCCAGCGGCGGCACGCCAATTGGTGGCCACCGCGGAAGCCTTCTCTGTTTTCGCCGACTTCTGTCGGGAGTCCCTTTGGCTAAAGGGGGCGGTAGAACCTGAGTAGGGGACTGAGTACAAGGTCTGGGGGGGGGGTGGACATAGGGGGGAAAAGTCGATGGGCCGGGGATGATAGCTAGACTAGTGGGATGAAGACACCATCCCGAACAGGTTAGAACACACGGGTTCTGTCAAGGCCCGTGGGGGGTAGGTAGGAGATCGGGTGTCCCGCGGCCTAGCCGGGACCTTTGTCGGAAGCCTCGGCAAACGGCGGACGGGCTCGTAATCCTCGCGAATCACCCGATCCGCCATGGCCGTGGGAGCACGGTCTCTAGAAAGAGAGGGAAATAGGTAGCCGTCGAATACACTAACAAACATAAACAAGCACACTACACACACAGAACAACACGCAACACAATCTGCGGGCCCACAGCACTCCCAGCTGTGCCCCCGACAGCACGCCCACACTAGGCTCACAATCCATCTACCCTTACCTATCCCAGATCCTTGTCTTCTGGGCTGTGTCCGGGCGGGACACGGGAGCAGGCCTTCCCGAGGTTCCCCGTGAGCACGCGGGGTTGTCACCGGTGTCTCCGCTGGGGCTTACGCCCTGGTAGAGCTGTCGGGACTGACGCCGCGTGGCCAAACTGCTCTCTTCGCTAGTCGATCCAGCGAAAGTCAAAGGATTTTTCCATTGCCCGACCCTTGGACGTGGTTCTCGGTCTGCAAAGATAGATAGAAGCCCGTAGCGTATGCCCTAGTGGCGAGGTAGCACAGGTTGGACCATTGCGATGGTTCTGCCTTCACAATAAATGTCCACTAAAAATGTTCCATCCTTACTTAGTAGTCTTTTCTACTGCAGACAGTCGCTCCGACATTGCTTGTTGTCCAGCAAGGATTTTTCTAGTGTCAAACATAAATATATTTTTACGCTGATCTGAAAGTATGACTTAATTACTTTGATATATTTCATGAAACTCACTTGTACGTCTCCGCTTCGCGATTTGGCTCTTCTCCAAAAATTTGCTGTTCTCTGTCGGTCGTGCGTTTGTCTGGGACGTACTGTCTAGGTGTACATGATCGTGTCAATGTTTGTATGTGTTGCTGTGGTGGCAGCATGTTTTGTGTGTTTGGTGATCGTGTGTCTGTTTGTTCTGCGTTTTTGTGTGTCGTGGCGACTCTTTGAGTTTGTGTTTGTGTGTTTGTTTGAATTTGTTTTGGTGTGTTTTGTGAAGATCTCTTCTTTCGTTGGGAATAATCGGTGATCGTGTTGCTTTGCATGCATGGTTGTGAACGTGTATGTGTGGATGGTGTCATGATGCGTGCGTGTTGACGTCCCGTTGATGTTGACGTTTGCGTTTGTCTCTGGTTAACATGGATGTCTCCTGTCATGTCCAATCGTTCGTCCGTCGTGTTCGTCGTCATGCGTCTCTGTTGTGAATTCTTGAAATCTCCTCTGATGCTATCTATATCCGAATTGAGGTTTCTAAGACAACTTGCTGTTGGTCTCGATGGCTCTACCTTTCTCTCTCTCGGTTGACTCATCTGAAGGAAATAGCAACATGGTGTAACCTTTCCACCCTAAACACTCGTATTGAGAATTACTGCAACTACCCAGACGTCATCTATAGGATTCCTATGTCCTTCGGTGTGCCAATACGGCATTCGAAAACATTTACCCTCAATTTCACCAACATCGATTGAAACCTGTTCCTCACACAATAGAGAACACCGGAAGACACCGATGGAAGACGATGGTACACCAGCATCGTAAAAATCTTCGACTCTGCTGAATTTTTGAACCGCCAACTTACAATGATTTCGTGAGAATACGACACTCTGGACGAGACCAATGCTTGAATTTTTCAAAAGTACCGTATTATCACTATCCTTGGTAGATATACGAAATCTCCCTAGGGTTGAGTTTTTACCCCGACGCATGTTACAGAAGGCAACCGGAACGAGCGGATTAATCGATAATCTATTTTGAACCGCAAGATCGGCAGCTGCGGTGACGATTTGATTTGCAATTTGCGACTCTTCGAATCGCCTGTTAATAATTTGCTGCAAATGCTGATGAAGCTTGCGGCAGGCTTTGCGGAAATAGGTCATATTATTTTCATATGGAAACATTGATATGTTATTCAATGAGCCGAAGTTTCTGACATCATCCGCTAGATGCAGAAGACAATGTGTGATGAAAGACAGAAATTCTGGGCCATAGATATCTTCCGCTCTTTCGACGAAGATTTCCAATGATTTACGAGCAACGTCAAGCTGATCTCTAGAGATAGAGGTACTGGCGAGAATTCGAATGGCCGAATGCAACAAAAGAAAATGTCTGTACGCTACAGGATCCATGAGCCCGCGATACACAACTGGTGCAGTGTACAAAAGAATTTGGCGATTTTCTGTCGCTTTGAACCCTTTGTACTTTTTTATGAGCACTGGTTTACGCGAAAACTGTTTTGGGCAGTACTTGGCCACCTGACGAAGGCGCGAGGTCACGATTTCGCAGGCCCAATCTGAAAGTTTCAAACTTCGGTTGTATTTACCATCGACAAGCGCACTATTTACTTTTGGCATGACACCAAGGCATACGACGTGCATACAATCGAAGATTGTCTGAGTTACTAAGCCAAAGCTCAAAGCCAACAGAGGAGAGTCAGCATCGTTATGATGTTCTCCATCAATTCGATTTCTGTACTCTTCGTCAGTTCGTGGGTTATGCTGTATACCGCAATAACCGATTATTCCGCGACGGAGCCACTTTCCTCGAACCCAGCATTTAGAACAGGGGAAAATACTTCCGTGCCCTCTGTGACCTAATACAAAGGCGCGTGTAGGGGAATCACCAATAAAGCACCTCAATTTAACAGCTTTCAGTTCATTCTGGAAAAAAACCCCGCCGCTGTCCAGAATGCGACTCATATCGTTCACGAAATTTTCAAGCAAGTCTTGAGCGCTAGTTGGTTTCGATGAACCGCGCCAGACACCGACAATTTCGGGTTTACATTGCGGAATATTTGCAATTATAATTTGTATAGGCCACATCTGTATTTTGCCCTGCTTATCTAAAGTTGCCCCATCGGTGCTAAAATCGATCAGTAAAGTCTCCGGAATCAATTCTAGAGACGTTTCCGCAAGAATTCGAGTGATGGCGGCCTCAACTCCCAAGTGGAGGTACTCCCCCCCTGCAATTAGACGTGTGATGTGCGGTGTCCGTGGCGTACTTAGGAGCGTCCTGCAATCTTTTTGTAATGAGTAAAAGCAAGGGTGTGTTCCAACAACCTGTAAAATGGCATTTGCTTGAGTGTGAGACAATTGACTAGATACAAACGCTTCAGCTAGGCGTTTTTTGAAATCTTCCAATGAAGCCGTCTCAAAAGATGACCTATCGTCAACTTGAGAAGTAGACTCAATCGAATGAGAAGAGCTAGATACCTCATCAATGGCATTTTCGTTCAACTTAATGTTGTCACGTGACTCGTTTATAGATGCCACGACTCCATTTCCATTAACGGGAATTTGGTTTTCGGCTGTATTCAAAACGACTTCAACAACTTCACTATGCTGCCGTAAATCTGCACGACCTGAATAAACAATCCGATCTAATCTGTCTAAACGCCGACGATGAACTGAAGATAGTGCCTCATAAGGCTTACGACTGCGTCTATTTGCAAAAAGCAACATATTTACGAAAAAGAGCGAAACAACGATAGAAAAAGATCGCGCTTGGAGACAAATTGAATTCAAAACAGAGGAACCGCAATGAGAAGGAGAAGGGAGGGAAATGATCCGACGCCAGCTAAAAAACCGGTAGTCTGTTAAAGGCCCCTGAAATGTGTTTAAAAGAAATAATATAGTGGCGGCGAACTAAAAACCTGGATTATATATTTTTTTAATTTAGTGAAATGCATCAAATAATGTGTCCATGTAATATGGAAATACTTATGTACTCCTCCATGTAATATCGTACTTATGTACTCGTTCGGTACATGCAAACTCGTTCGATCTATCAAATGCCTTGCTATTGACCCATTATGTTTATTCCATAATACTCTGTGTTAATTCGGAATTCTTGTATGCATTTTTGGAGAATTTATCCGAATTTACTTTATATAATGCACGCAAAACAAAAAAGTCATCAAAGCGGGTAATGAAAAAACCACATTCACGAACCTGAGGACTTTGCAACACACATAAGCTGTCATGAGAGGCCAGGTCGTCCAAAAAAGATTATGACACATACCGATTAGATGCAGACATTCAAATTAGCAAAAAAAAATTAATACTTTATTATGTATTAAATGAACCCTCTCAAAAGAAATCCCATTCCTTTTTTTATACTCCCAAAATAAATTGTCAAAGTGAGGCTTTCTTTTCTGCCGCTAGAGTGGTGTCACCCTTCTTCTCACTTTAGGGGTCTTCTCACTGAAGACGCTAAAAAAAGGCTATTTTCATGAATTTTTTGATAGGTTCATATTCTAGATATTGAGATAAAAGTTGTTACACTTAATAAATACACTTTCGAACTACCTATCAATTTTTTTTATGTATTTATGTAACCCAAACAAACTTTAAACGCGTTTTTGTCGGAACAACGTTTTTCGCCGACTTGTTGATAAAATCTTCGAAACTACTGAACCGACCTTTATGAAATTTTAATCACATATTCTTTACGGCTATAGAGCATATCGAGGATTATTTAAATTTTGATATTTACTATTTTTTTGCCAAAAACGGTGAAAAAACACGTTTTTTGTTTTATCGAACAATGTCCTCCATTTTGTTATTTTCGCATATATAAAAAATCGTATGATATGCGCTATAGCCATTAACATACTGAATGTGAAAGCGTTTGATTTGTTGGTTTTGGATGATCCATCTCCGAGATTTCATCAACAGCACAGACCTACATTTTTTTAGGACATTTTTTTAACTACCATTTTCATCTATAAATAGTGACGTGAATAAATATATTTTTTAAACGTATTTAGAAAGTGCATTTATTAAATGCATCAAATTTTATATCGATATCTATAATATAGACCTATAAAAAAAACTATGAAAATAGCCTTTTTAGCTTCTAAAGTGAGAAGACCCCATCTAACAGCTGACATTGGATGGATAACATTCAGTTCAAGATCATTGAATTCACCGATGAATTGTGCATCATTGGACTCAGTGTCTCGTGTCTGGATTGACTTGTGTCAAAATTTATGCCATCACCATATGATGAAGAACAATCAGCATTGTTGCACTCACTGGTGAAATGTTCTGCCTCTGCGCCAAACGCTTGGCCTTCATACATTATTGCAATATGCGGCGAAGCGAGTAAGTGAACTCAATAATGAATATTTGTCGAGCCTTGGGAAAATAGCTTTTTCCTTTATTAATGAACCAGAATTATGAACCTACCGGCAAGATGGAGAAAATATATCAAAGCCCTATCAACATTCTCAAGTAAAAGTAAAACGCATTTGCAAAATGTGGAAAACATTCAGCATAGCAAGGATACGGACAGGTAGCAAAACTATACCATTACATTTATTCATCAAATAAAAATAGAGAAAAAATGGCAATGTATACAGTTGAGTCTACGAGACACAGCACAAGTTCTGTCAAGGGGAAGCTGACCATTGTCAAATTCAGATTCGCTTCATACTGCGTATAATAAAAGCTCATGGTCGGAGGTCTTATGTGGCAAAGCAGTAAGATGCGCTTCTTTGCCATTGTCGAAAAAATCGGCATTGGAATATTCCTTTGCGCTATCATACTTTGTACGTAAAGGAAATTTCAAAGAGGGTATGGTGCAGCAAACAAACTCTCTGCCTTGTAAGCCCGCAGCCCCTGGTTCAAATCTCCCTGCTGGCGACTTTGAAAACAAAATTTTCTTTCACATGTGTATACAGATATTATCTATATACATTTGAATACAACATTTTTTTTATAAAATTGCCAGTAACAAGGTTCAAACCAGGGACGACCGGCTTATAAAGCAGAGAGCTTGCTTGCCGTACCACACGCTGTTTGGTACGGCCAAATTTTTCTTTACATAGAAAGTATCATAACGCACTGAAATATTTCAATGTCGATTGTCTCGACAATGGCGAAAAAACGCATCTTACTGCTTTGCCACATAAGGCCATGAGCTTTTGGTAGATGCAAATGAATAGAATTTCAATTTGACCATTGGCCTTAGGCAAAAAAAGCTGTACTATCGATGTCATAGTGCAGAACAAAATGTGTTATGTACACGCCAAATATTTGATGCATAGGAAAAATTTACCTTTACAGTCTCAATGTAATAGCCCCAATCAACCGTGTGGCGAACCGCTCCAATTGCACGATCGTTGTGTGGTTACTTCCGCAAGCTCTCAGCAGTTTTCAACATCCGTTCTCCTGGTTGAGCTTTCCGTCGCTATACTAACCCTCGTTCCAAAGTTGCTCTAAAAATAAAGACAAGAAAGAAACCGATCAGTTCACATTCATTCTCGATTTCGGACCTCTCCCCGCCGCACATTTTTATTCGAAAAATTAGACGCGAAAAGACTGGGCACCAAGAGCGGCACCCGGTAAAACAATTTTGCGAAATGATTTTTTTTTTAATAAAATGGATTCTCTAATCGACAGAGTATTGATAAAAATTGCTGTGATCAATATCCCGAACGATTTTTACATGACAGCCCGATTCGACGCGGTCTCTTTGATATATCCGCGGAGCGACGGCGCCATACAAGACTGAGACCGCGACAGGGAGCAAGCGAGAGAGAAACGGGCAGAAAGGCAAGCGAAGCAGAACAGAAAAAAGAACTTACCTTTACAATCGTTTCAAATCACAAAAATCCCAGGTGACCGCGTGGTGAACAGCACAATTTACAATCTTTATCAGCGTAGCACGTCCACTCGCTATTGCATCTGCACTCGGCCTTACGTTTTCGCCGTTTGGCTTTGCACGCGGGAACGCCGCGCGCACGCGCACGTCGAGCTGTTGCCGACCAACACCAGCATCCGCGCCACTCATCTCCCTTCGGAGGGCGGGCTTTTCGAACACTCCCCTTGGCCCCGCTAACAATTTAGTAGTCGACATTGTTTATCAAATGGTCCAAGCTACACGTCTTCTCAACTAGATGTTGAGAAGCGGATCATTGTTGAAAACACGCCGCGCATAACATGTATATGCCACGCGCGACTAACCATGTCACGGGAGAATAGAGAAATATTCATTTTTTCTATCAGTACATTTGCAGTACCGTGTGCCTCCAGGACATCGGTACCGCATAATGAAAATGTACTGCAGTAGGCGTGCCTCCGCGGTACCGGTACGGCGTGCCGCAAATGTGTTACTGTACAGCGTACCTCCACGGTTGCGATATAGCGTACTGCAAATATACTGCAGTACGGTGTATCTCCCAAGTGGCGGTGCCGTCGAGCTACGGCGTACGCTGGTACCCCGTATCCGTACATTAGCGGTACTATAGGGTACGGCGTACTTCACATTTGCGGTACGCTGTACCAACGGTACGCTTGGTTATCTGGGACGTGAAATCTTTACGTTTCTGCAAATTTATTTCGATTTTACGATGCGGTTCCAAATGGTATCAGGTTTTCCATTCGGACTTTACTTTTCTGCTCCATAAAGGCATTGATTTCTTTATTAGTCCCGAATCTATGGCGTCTTTTGAACGATTTAAAATTGATTGTACTTTTCTCGACACCGATGTATCTGTTTGGGACTCGAACGAGAGTTATCAAATGGGCGCGCAATTGATAAAAAAAATAAGAGTCTGTAATGATATAGTGGAACGAGGGAACAAACTTATCACCGATTACAAAAATCGATTGGCTGCTTATGATGAAGATGAAATACAATTTGTCCTTGAAGTTGTGGCCGAATATCAAAAAAAAAATCTAAACGTAGACAAATGTACTCTTCAATCATTTCATAAATGGACTGCTATTTCAATGTACCCAATTCCAGATTTTTAAAATAATATTATGAGACTAATAAATATTTCAGTGCGGCCATTAAAAAAATTAATGTATTCTTGAAAATTGAACTGCCCGGTGGCACGTGTTCTCCTTATCCCAGCGCGTATATATATATATATATATATATATATATATATATATATATATTATGTTTGAAAAATCTATGGCATGTTATTCCATAAAACTTTCTAATTATCACAATGATATTAACTAATTGATATAGTTTATGTGATACCACCAATAGTTAAAGGTATTCATTTGGTCTCTTATGCTATATCAGCGACTAAAATGTTGTAAGTACTCAGTAGCATAAGGGCAGCGTGCGTAGCTATGAGTAGGTAGGTACTAGGTTTGATTCGCAAGTAGGGCAAATATTTTCTTCGAAAAAAAATAATTTCTAAAGGCCAGGGAATGACGAATTACGATGGAAAATCGTTGTGGTAAAGCTCTCAATTACGTGATTCATTTTATTTTCGATTTATGAAATATTTTATGCTACACTTAGCATTACAGTGTACATTGTAAGCAAATAAAGATTCATTTGAATCTCATCTTCATTAACACATATAAATATCTTCGAAACAAATATGATCGTAGTAGGCTGTGAGGGAAGGGAAAAACCCTATTTTATTTAAATAGATCCTATTTAAATTAATTGTTTTGTTTAGAGGTATACAGTAGGCCGAAAGGTGGGGGGAGGGGGGTACAGTAGGTTTTATGGGAGCGCTCGAAGTAGGCCCGCCTGAGGTTTCGTAGGTTCAGTTGTGGTCCTCACTAGCCTTCTTTCAGTCAAAATGTCCAGTTTCTGCCATGCCGAAGGTTCATCGGAGGCCCTAACGCATGGTACTTCCAAACACTGTACCCTCTTTTAGATACCCGATAATTCGCCTTCGCCGATTTCTGCTCGGAAAAGGAAGTCCTCATTTTTCGGATTGAACGCGGGTCGAAAATTTTAACTCGGGAACGTTGTACCTATACAGGGTGAGGCACTAACTGTTGCCACCTTGAATATCTCTGTAATTATCGACGTCACAAAAAAAAAGTTTGAAACAAAAGTTGTTCCGTATAAAAGGGGTCATTAAATGCGACCATTTTATTTGATCTTAGTCGAGGCGCTGTCGCACAGTAAAGGTCACCTCTACCTTTTTAAATGGGACGGTACATTTTTTTTCAACTATCTTGTAGAGTATCCAAAACTACAAAAAAAAACATTTAGGGGTCAAAGTCGTTCAAGGTCATTTAAGATCAAAAAGTGACATGAACTTTATTTTTATGTAAAATTATCTTTCTTCACAGTAGATGTTCAAAGTGATTGCCATTGGAATCAATGCAGTATTGGAATCTCCTCATCGCGGATTGTGTAGAATTTCTTATCACTTCGACACTTATTGAATCACAGGCTCGAAGAATTCTCTCACGCATATCATCCGGCGTAGTTGGACGTTCTTTATAAAGAAGATCTTTCAAGTATCCCCACAAGAAAAAGTCCAGAGGCGTCAAGTCTGACCAGCGAGCCGGCCACGATACAGCTCCTCCGCGTCCAATCCAACGATTTGGAAATCTCTTTTGCAATTCATTTCTAGCTATCAGCGAATAATGTGCCGGGCATCCATCGTGTTGATACCACATTCTGTTTCTTGTTTCTAAAGGTATTTCTTCCAATAACGGACCTCATGTTTCGTGAAGGAATGTGGTGTACTTTGTACCATTAAGATTCCCTTCGATGTAAATAAGGGCCTATGATTCTATCCCCAATAATCCCACACCATACATTAACCCACCACGGTGTTTGGTGCGCAACTTGCCGCAGCCAATGTGGATTTTCAGTTGACCACAAACGCATGTTATGCAAGTTAATATTGTCATGGTCCATAAATGTTGCCTCATCAGTAAATAAAATCCGATTAATAAATGAGTCATCTCTCTGCATATGGAGTTGAGCCCATCGGCAGAATTCAGTGCTATTCATGAAATCCGTTCCAGTTAATTCCTGGTGGAGACTGATGAGGCAAGGATGATATTTATGACGATGTAGAACACGTAGAATACTTCTTTGGTTTACGCCAGATTCCCTCGCAATTTGACGAGAACTCGCACAAGGATCTCGATGAACGGCGACAAGAACACCAATGTCCGTTTCTTCGTTAGTAAGTCGCTTTTGTCGGTTATTTTCCCGACGGGTTAAGGATCCAGTTGTCCTCAGTTTAGAGTACAAAATTTGAAATGTATGGCGTGTAGGATAAGAACGTTCAGCAAATTTTTCAGCGTATAAGTCTCTAGCTCTCACTGCATTTTTCTGACATTCTCCGTAAATCAGAAGCATATCAGTTTGCTGTTCGAAAGCATACATCATTCACATTTGCTTGATTCATTATTACTAGTCTCCCCATTCGTACTATCGTTATCTTGGGTTTGTTTGTGCGAAACATTGTACAATGTTCAGTGTACATGGTAGGTTTGGTGCCGTTGTTTACATACAAGACAATGGCAAGACTTCGGCGATAAGTGCCGAAGTGATAAGAAATTCGTGATGAGGAGATTGCAATACTGCATTTATTCCAATGGCAATCACTTTGAACATCTACTGGGAATAAAGGTAATTTCACATCAAAATAAAGTTCATGTCACTTTTTTATCTTAAATGACCTTGAACGACTTTGACCCTTAAATGTTTTTATGCAGTTTTTGATGCTCTACAAGATAGTTGAAGAAAATGTACCGTCCCATTTAAAAAAGTGGAGGTGCCCTTTACTGTACGACAGCGTCTCCACTGAGATTAAAAAATGGTCGCATTTGATGACCCCTTTCGTACGGTACAACTTTTGTTTCAAACATTTTTTTGTGACATCGATGATTACAGAGATATTCAAGGTGGTAACAGTTAGTGCCTCACCCTGTATATAATGGTGATACCAATCTTTCATTATAATAGTGATATGTTTTTTTAATGAAAATAAAATGCTTAGAAAAATATTATTCCTAAGGTTTAATCATTTCGGTTACAACATTTCTAGTATACTTGCTTGGCTAATTTATAAAAGTTATTTCACTTTTTTGTACATTTAAATTGAAAAAATGTAATAAAACCATTGTTTAAACTGAACATAAAAAATGTTTTGAAAATAATCAGAATTTTTAATACAGAAAAACAAGCGATAATGTTTTGGGGGGAAATCTTTATTACTTGGCGTTCATTTTTACTTTTTCAAAGTTTTTAAACGTGGTAAATATATATAGCGTATTCTCAGCGTTAGACGTAATTCTATTTATAAATACGAATACGAATTTATTCACATAATGATTTTCATATGAATATAAATACAAATTTATTCACACTTCACTTATTTTAAATACGAATACAAATAAATTCGTATTCACAAGTGTGAATACGAATTTATTTATATTCACATGCATGCATACAAATACAATTGTATTCACAAATATTCCGAACATACAAATAAATTCACAGAAAAATTTGTGAATATTTACAAAAAATGTTAATATTTACGAGAAATCCTGTGAATTAAAAAAAAATCATATCAAAATCTGTTAATGCAAATGTATTCACAAAAAATTGTAAATACAAAAAAATTCACAAAATAAGTTGTGATTTTTTCGTAATAAAGGCAATGAAAATCAAACTCACAATGATTAGATTAAAATTTACACCAACCGTGAGTTCTTACGCATTTTGAGAGAAAACATTGCGTCGAGGCAAATAAATTTTGGCAAAAAAAGTTGTCAGTTTCAAATATTACATTATAAATATGAAAAAATTCATAAAATGAGTTGAGATTCTCCTCAAGTGGAAGAAAATTAAAATCAAATTCACGACAATTATATTAAACTTTACACCACAAGTGAGTTTTTACGTATTTTGAGAGAAAACATTGTGTTGAGGCAAAGAAATTTTCGCACAAAAAATTTTGTGCAAAAATTTATTTGCCTTGAGGCAATCTTTTCTCTCAAAATCCGTACGAAAACACTTTTGGTGCAAATTTATTCTAATCATTGTGAATTTGATTTTAATTTGTCTTAAATACGAAAAAATGCACACCTTATTTTGTGATTTTTTTTGTATTTACAATTTTTTGTGAATACATTTGCATCCACAGATTTTTATGTGAATTTTTTTAATTCACAGGATTTTTTGTAAATATTCACAATTTTTTCTGTGAATTTATTTGTATGTTCAGAATATCTGTGAATACAAGTGTATTTGTATTCGTATTTACAATAAATTATATATGAATATATTTGTATTTATATTCACGTGAAAACCAGGATGTGAATAAATTCATATTCGTATTTATAAATAGAATTACGCCCAACTCTGCGTATTCTACACGTGACTAATAAATATTTGGCTAGCAAAACTTCGAACGGCCGCGCATCACACGACGAAACGTATAGGTCGTTTTGAGAAAGAACGAGATATTTATTCTTCAGAGTGTTTAGCACATCACTCATCTTCCCACCCCAGCTGGAGGATACATCATGATTCAAGATCAATCGTACAATCTAAGAAGATTTTCCATTTTAACCCGTAGTAAACCCACCTCCATCGACCATACCAACCACACTATCGCGATTTGGGATTTTGTATTTTTTGAGTACCTTAACTCTCGGATAAATAATCCAAAAGTATTCGATAACCAGAGTTTATTAGGGCGAAAATTCTTCAGGAAATCAATAATCATAGTCTCGAATGCGAAAAAATAATGTCCATCGAGGAAAAATGTGTCAACATCCGAACATTTTTTAATCGGTCTTTCGTAAAAAAGAATCATCATTTTTGTTCTATTTGATCGAAATGAATCATTTTTCAAAATAAAATTAAATTGTTATAGCTGGTGGACATTTTTTTGCTAAACGTTATAAACCATTGAAGAACCGACAGAGATGGGCGGGTGGTCGGTGTGCGGGCTCGGCGTTCATTGAAGTTAAGGGGGGATTGTCTTTTTTTTCGCAAAATTTACCGCTTTTTGGGAATTTTTTGTGAAGAAAGTATACAACGGAAAACTTGGCATATAGTTTTATTGATCTGTTTACTACATACAAAAAAAATTTTAAACAATTTCATCAAAAAATCCGCCTCCCACCCCCTTCGACGCGTGATGGTCCTTTTTTGATGGTGTGCACGATTTCTCAAAAACTATTCAACCGATTGCCTTCAAATTTGGACAGAATGCTCAGCTGATATCCTTTTATCGTTTGATGAAGCAAAAAAGCAATACGTTTAATAGTTTCTTATTTATAACAAAAAATCGATCAATTTTTTTTCGAAAAATCGATACTTCAAGTTCAAAACGTCACCAAATCGTCAATTTTTTTGCCCTTCATCGAACGATAACTATATGTGTCTAAAGTAAAATGCTTTTTGGGTTTTTGTTGCAGGATGAACGTGAAGGCTGTAATCGTGCACACCATCAAAAAAGGACCATCGCGCGTCGAGGGGGGTGGGAGGCGGATTTTTTGATGAAATTGTTCAAAAAAAATTTCGTATGTAGTAAACAGATCAATAAAACTATATGCCAAGTTTCACAAGTTTTCCGTTGTATACTTTCTTCACAAAAAAAATCCCAAAAAGCGGTAAATTTTGCGAAAAAAAAGACAATCCCCCCTTAAGCAGCAATAGAGGCTGCCAATATTTGAAGCGGTGACTGCATGCCCGTGCACTGGTTTGCGCGTCAACCTCTGAGTGGGAGTTAGTTTGTCTGAGTTTCTGATAGTAATACAACTGAAACTCAGCCAAATATAGAGCCGCCTGTATCGGCCCAGGCTTTCCGCAGTTTCCCTGGGCCCTGGTGCAAATGCGATACAGTAGTGCATTAGGAAAGAGTGGCTGCGGTCAACACTCTGGGGGGGGGGGGGGAACTCTGGAAGGATTGTGAATGTCGGAAGGAACGGAAGGAACGGAAGGAATAAGGGAAGGGATGGTAAAAGGGGAAGGACCCCGTACCTCTGAGGAATAATTCATATATATATATATATAAACCATCAAAGATTGTTTAAAGATGTTTGAGCATATGGTAT
The DNA here is from genome assembly GCA_964007375.1 of Ophion obscuratus. NCBI lineage: Eukaryota > Metazoa > Arthropoda > Insecta > Hymenoptera > Ichneumonidae > Ophion > Ophion obscuratus. The sequence continues at coordinate 55,227,644 of OZ023313.1, forward strand.
ATTTCAGTAGTGAAAAAATAGTAAATGCTTCGTTTATGATGAAAAAAAATAGATATAAAAATATTTTTATTTACTCGAATGCTTTTTATCTAAATTTTCAATGCACTCAATACAAAGGGCGCATCTGTGTTCGTTGCACATGCAGCGGAGGCAATTGTTGGATTTCATACGCAAGCGGTTTGGCATCTCGTTAACACGAAATTCGCATTTGGCAGATCTGCCGATTCACTATCGCTGGTTTTATTTCCAAATAGCACAAACTCCTCTTCACTGTCATCAGAGCGTGGAGCGTCAAAGGTTCGGCATCCTCTTCTGGACTCAGTGCCACTGCGTGATCATTTCTCAAATTATAACGTCTTTCTGACTCAGCGATGCTGTTGCATAGAAACAATTATTTATTTGTCCACAAAAAAATAATCGAGTTTTCATACCAAAATGATATCATTGCTCTGGTATTTAGTAACACATTAAACATTTTACGCAGTTGTATATTTTCGTGCTATAAACGAAGAAGTATGTTCAAATGCTTACATTTCACTCATTTTTCATAAGAATATATGAAACTTTTATTCCATCGCGCACCGATTTTCTATAAAATACCACCACACTAGCGCTAATCTGCACCTCGTCGCACTGTTAACGTGGCTTTGGTGTCGGTTTCGAAAGGAATGACGCCGAGACATGCGCAGGTAGTAGCCTAGGGTGATCACATTTGTCGTAATAGAGAGAGACTGTTACAGAAAGCCTCTAACTACGGGGGAACCCTTCTTTGACACATTGGGTCGTTTTGACACGGACAAATTTGAAATAAAATGCTCACTTGCCCAAAACTGAAAGATTTCAATAATTTATTACAACAATTCTATTTTATATTTTCCGAATTTTAATTATGCAGACATATTAAGAAATGTTTAAAGTGTATCCTGGTTTTTTTCAAATAAAAACTGGGGGAAGGGTTGTTAAAGGCAAGAAGATGAAGTAATATCCGGTAAAAATTGCCCCAGTGTGTCAAAGCCGTGGCCTATTATAAGTGTGTCAAAGAAGGGTTAAATAACAATTCTAGTTTATGTAGCAGAAAACGAGTTGTGATTGTACAGCATAAAAATCTATTATAATAGTACGAATAATTACTCCGTTTTTTTCGGCATAGACGGTTCATTGCATAACATACGTTGAAAAAAATCCTATGCGTAGTGCCGAGTGCGAATTTTTTTAAACATAAAACGTCCATATGGTAGCCCCACAAATACATTGAACAGGCCTACAATCTATGCAACTACACTTGGGAAGGAGAAAATGGAAGGCAAGATATGTATCCGGTTCGGATTCAATGCACCGAAAATATCGAGAAAGGTTCATCGTATACAGACGTTTCATTTGGCCAATAGCTCAGCTAATTAAAGTATACTAGTTCGGAGTTTTCCGGTTTACGTGGATATTCCACACTCGATACATACACAAGCATCCCTATATATTGTTTACGGCAAGTGTATGTATATTCGATTGACGATTCAAGGAGGAAATTGGTTTTTGCAACCTATCGACAAAGTAGTAAAGAAACAATCGGCATCGGGAAATCTGTAGTCTGCGTATACGATAGTACGCGTGAAGGACGTACACTCAATCACTTCAGGGCCATCCCATGTGGCAGCTATTTTTTGGGGGGATTTTTTTTATGAACCATTAAAACACACTTCCTTCGAATTTTTACAACATATTTATCAACATTTTACAGTACCTCAGAATTTCATCAAACAAAGATCACTAATTGCATCAACTTTACACCGTTCGGAAGACGCTCATGTGTAAAAAAATTGGTTCACGGCTGTCATGATTCCGGAGGCTTTACTGATCTGAAATAAAAAAAAATGAACGGAATTTTAATTTGTAGACCTGAGGCCATTACAGTGTTGTGTCCTGGCTTCGGACGATGCGCGGAGAGCACGGAATTTCGCTCTCGAGTAAGTTGACACCGTGGGTTGTCGGATGCTCGAGGGCGAGGGTATGTGGGGATTTTTCCCGTTCCGAGTAAATCTCTAACTCAGGATATTGCAATTTGAACAACATATATTTTATTTAAAATTAGGCAACAATATTACAATTCTTTTTATGCCTCTAGACCGACCTCCTCGGCTTCTGGCCTAAGACTGCCTTTCGATTGATTCTTTCGGCTAATTGTTAACTCGGGTTTTCGCAACGAATCGTTCGAGAATGTTCGAATCGTTTGATTGCGATTCAGCGTTTTTCCGGCTGAGTCGAGCGGAATATCGGGCTTGTGAAATGTCGGGCTCGATATCCTCGCATGGGGTCTTTGAACTTCATGCGTTAGCAATATGAAAATTCCTGTCTTTTCAGGGCACAACATTCCTCCACCTTGGGAAGACGAAATTCTCAATTTCGGCGATATAATACATTTTTTCCATAGCTTTGGCAAGTTTTTATCTCTCGGTCGTCTCTCGGCTTACAATAATACAATAGATTACGCAGGTACAAGTGCCTTTTTAATATTATAATATATATCTTTTTTTGAATGTTTCGATTTTCTTTTTTTTTTTCATACACATTTACGAGGTGTGCGAGGTGCATTTCGCGTGAATATGACTCGCCGATTTTGTGAGTCAGCTGTTGCCTTACGTTTGGCAGCTCGTGGTCTGGCCGGAGCTACGTGAGCAAGGTCGTCGTTCGGCGACGTGGCATTTAGACGTCGCCGTTGCAACGCTTCAATTCCGAAATATGATATAATCATTGCGAAGGGAATCATTCCGCTGAGGGCATAATTCCCTATGATGTGACTCTGTGATGTCACATGATCGTAATTTTTGTTTAATTTTGTTTTCAATATTTCGATTCGTTCGCCAATTTTGTTAACTTTGTATGGATCATTAATTATCGTATGAAGAATATTTTCCAATATTAAAGGTTGAGGTATTTCATTTTCTGTAGTCAGAAAAGATAGATTGAATGGCGGTAAAAATTGTAGGAATTTTTTGTGTACAGTTTCCTTCAAATTTTCAACCTTAAAATCTATGATGATGACAGAACATTTCCCATCCAAAGCCAATAATCCTGTTCCAGTAATTGTCGCATGAGTTGCCGCAGAGTTTTTACAGTTTACCGTGAGAGCTACTGTCTCTGGGGCTACATATATCAATTGCCCTTCTTGTTCCAGAGCAATGACCAAAGAATTTTCTAATTTAACTAAACGATGTGGACAATTCGCTTTTTCGGGGTCTTTTCCTAAAAATATCGATAGTTTGCATGACGCTCCTGATGGTATCATTTGTCTTGCTTTTTTCGGATGACAGTAATATTGATAATTTTGTCGTTTACATTTGGATAATTCGTTTTCTGAGAATGACAGATATTCTCGACGCTCTCGATCAAGTATAACATTTTTACGGTCGTTTCTATGAACCGAAACGTGTCTTTTTCTACTCTTACGGGTAGAGGATAGACTTTATTTACATTGAACGCGTTGTTGTTGATTAGTGGAATTTTTGTCACAACGGTGAGGGTATTTTGAATACTATATGCGCCTAATTCAAAAATTTCCAGTAATTCGTTATTTTTTCTGGACGTATTTTTGTCGGAAAATTCAGTCGTTTTGGTAGATTTGGTAATGCTTCTATTAGATACGCGTAGAGTTGTCTAGGCGGCAATCTTGTAGGATTAACAATTCCTTTTGGCAAGCCTACTAAAAAGTTAGATAATTGACGTATATCGTTTAATAAGTATTCGATTATTACGCTAATAGTTGTTAATTTCTCGTCGAATTGTTGACGTGTTAAAATATCTATTACGAAATTTTTCATTCCATGGTGTAAATTGTTTACTAAACGGCCCAGTGTTTCTTCGTTTGCCGCGAGGCCATTCGTTGTGCGATTGAACATTTCCAGTGCAATTTGCTGGATTTGCAAATTTCCTTTTAACGCATCTTCTGTTGTTTCTTGTTTTTTCGTTATTGCTGTGATTTGCCGTTCGATGTTCGCAGCGTCCTTCGCAACTAAGTTACGTATCAGTACATTTCCCCGAAAACACTTCCCCGAATGACACTTCCCCGAATGACATTTCCCCGAAAACATTTCTCCGAATGACACTTCTCCGAACGGCACTTCCCCGAAAAACAGTTCTCCGAATCGACACTTCCCCGAAAAACTGTTCCCCGAATCGACATTTCCCCGAATGACACTTCCCCGAACGGCACTTCCCCGAAGAACAGTTCCCCGAATCGACATTTCCCCGAATGACACTTCCCCGAATGGCACTTCCCCGAAAAACAGTTCCCCGAATCGACACTTCCCCGAAAAACAGTTCCCCGAATCGACATTTCCCCGAATGACACTTTCCGAACGGCACTTCCCCGAAATAAACAGTTTGTTTAGGTCTGTTTGGGTTCCACGCACCCCACTATTCCAAGCACATCTTCTCCCTGCACCCACACCAGTGTTCCACGCAATCCACTATTCCACACGCTCATTCGAGGTGCCGTGCACCCACACTAGTGTTCCACGCACCCCACTATTTGACACGCACATTCGAGGTGTCTTGCGCCCACAACAATGTTTCACGCATCCCAATATTCCACACGCACATTCGAAGTGCCCTGAGCCCACACCAGTGTTCCACGGACCCCACTATTCCCCACGCATATCCGAGGTGCCCTGCGCTCACACCCATTTACGCATTTACCCATTTTGACCCAATTTGACTTTGACTTTAAATAAATAACTTTTTCACTCATTTTTTCTTGTCATCTTATCTACCCTTCGATTAATAGTTTTAACCCATCTGACTTTGACTTTAAATAAATAACTTTTTCACTCATTTTTTCTTGTCATCTTATCTACCCTTCGATTAATAGTTTTTACCCATCTGACTTTGACTTTAAATAAATAACTTTTTCACTCATTTTCGGGGAAGTGTCGTTCGTGGAAGTGTTCATTCGGGAAAACGTCATTCGGTGCAATGTTTTTCGAGGAAGTGTCATTCGGGGAAGTGTTTTCGGGGAAAAGTATGGGTACCTCTAAGTTACCCGTTATCGATTTTATAGTGGATCCTAATCCGTCTATTAATCCTCTTTTATTTATTCTACTTTTTGTGCCAGTTATAACGTAAATGGACTGTATTTCGGAATTTATTTTTCCTTTCATGGTTTCGAGGGAACTCGTTACGAGAGCACATATTCCACTTGTCCTCTGGCATCGTTTGACATAATTCAAATAGTTTTTCCAGCTTTTTCCTAATACTCTTTTCTCTATTTGCTATTGGCAGAAGATCCATGCGGATTACCAGTTTCCACATTTCCTGAATCGTGTGCAGTTTTCCGATTTCCTCGTAGTAAATTCCTGGGATTGTGGAAAATTGCGTTGCGTGTAATTCTGCATTTTCCTTTCTTTCGTTAGTCCCATCTGTCGTCCTAACTGTTGAGATTAATAACCTGCAAGAAGGGTTTGCCTTTTTATTTTCAATAAATTTTTCTTGCTCGTTTCCCTATTTCTACGTGTAATACTTTTCTTCCTTTTTTTACATTGCGATTTCTTCTCTCTATTCTCTTTCTTTCTTTTTTTTTAACTTGGAATGTAACCATATGCGAAAAATTAGGTTTATATTTGTTTTTCCTTTCATTTTACTCTCTTTATTTAATTATTATTACTCTTTTTATTCATTATTTTCTTTTTGTATTCACTCGAAAAATTTATATGCATAGTATTCAATATATATATATATATATATATATATATATATATATATATATATATATATAATTTTTTAACCCTTGCTCTCATTGGATTTTTCATTTATATATCTATCCGCCATTTTTGTATTTTTTTCATTAATTATTCGTTTTGTTTCTTTAGAAATCTAGAGTTCTTCCTATTGAGCTTCTTCTAAATTTTATTTAATTTATTTATTAATTCTTTTATTTTTATCACTGTATTTCATTATCTTTTATTTTATGATTCCGTTTTATTTTTAATTATATTTTTTTGTTGAACGTGTGGCAGCTCGCCACCCGTACGCGAATCCGTCGCGTGACGTTGATCGCTCGGCCGTTGCTTGGCAACGGCGCGAGACGGGGAGGCATCGATCTACGCCTCGTGGGCCTCTCGCGGGCCTCCGCGGGCCAGGCGAGTAGTCCCTCCTACTCTACCGGTCAGTGGGTAACGTAGGGTTTAATCCGGTCTACATGTACCCGGACTGCCTTACATCCACGGCCGATAGGGTAGTTCACGTCAGAATCTTTGCTCTGTACTTTGTAAGACCCTGTCCACTTAGGAGAAAGCTTCGTTGATCGGTCTCGGCGTATACCCAGCTAACCAAGTATCGCAAATGTACCGCTCATGTGGAGTGCGCCGTACCGGTACTGTTGCCACCTCGTACGTGCGTACGGTACTGGTACATGACCGGTACGCCGTACGGGACGCTGTACCGCCAATGTACTAGTACACTACCGGTACAGTATCGCCACCGTGGAGCCACCGTAGACTGCAGTACGGTGTAACTCCACGGTAGCGATACCGTGGAGGTACTAGTACGCTGGTATCCCATAGCCGTAAATTTTTGGTACTGTAGGGTACGGCGTACTCCATATTTGCGGTACGCTGTACTAATGGTACGCTTGGTTAACTGGGTAGTAGTGTCGTGGAGTAGGACGCTGTCGCCGGGGCAGTATTCCACCGTACCAGCGGTGATATAATGTCGTTCTTTTACCCTTTCTTTTCCTTTTTCCAATCGTTCTTTTGCCACGTTCCAAGTGGCTCGAAGCTGTTCGCGTAACACGGAGACATAATCGTCGTATGAGTACGTCTTTCGTGGTGCTTCTTTAAGCGCCGTCGGTAAATCGGCTACTTTTCCAAACACCAACTCGTACGGAGTGAAACCTGTCGCTGTATGCGAGGTGGTATTTTAGGTACACATCGCGTATGGCAACCACTCATCCCAATCCGTTTGATCCTCTTTAAGATGGAATGACACCTCACGCGGTCGGTAGGGTAGAACAATTATAGATACCCAAAAATCTCTGGAACGGAAAAAAATTTAAGGGGCAGACGTCTATCTATTTGACGTCGTTTGGCAAAGTTTCGAGGGGATCTGAAGAGCCGCTTTAGAGATTTTTGGGTATCTATAATTGCTCTACCATACTGACCGCGATGAGGTGTCACTCCGTCTTAATGAAACATTTCCGGTATTCTGTGAGAGTTCGGTGTGAACGCGCCAATGCTCCGTTTGATTGGGGATGGTATGCCGTCGTTTGAATCTTTTTTATTCGGAATAATTGGCACATCTCTTTGAAAGTTTCGCTCAGAAAATTCGTTCCTTGGTCTGACAATAATTCTTTTGGAGTGCCGTACGTGTAAATAATTTGAGTTGCAAATCCTTTGGCTACTTCCTTGGCTTCTTGCGTTTTAGCGGTATAGCTGCGCTATACTTGGACAATGCGTCTTGAAAAGTCAGGATGTATTTGCTCCCGGCTTCGGTCTCGGGTAAGAGACCTACTATATCGACTACACATTTGACGAATGGTGTCTTGGGTGTGTCGGTAATAGTCGTGGGAGCATGCTTGCGTTGCGTGATTTTATTTTTCTGGCATTTGTCGCATGATTTTAAGTAGTTTTTTATTTCGTTATTCATTCCCGACCAGCTATACTTTATCTTTATTCGTTGTTTCATCCTTTTTTCGCCTGGGTGGCCTCCAAGATGGCGTCGTGGTATTCTTCCAGAATCGTACCTCGCTCCTCTTCACTCGGGCACTCTCGATCTTCTATTTCCGTCTCCGTCTCGCTGTCGCTTGTTGTCTCGCTTGCGCTCGAGTCTTTTTCTATTTCCTTCTCTTTTTCGCTCGGGCCTACTGCCTGGTCCACCTCCACTGGTGGGAGTGGAGGTTGGTTCTCGCTCGCGCGGGCCTCTGTCGCCTTACGCAGACGTTCCGCTCTAGCGGACTGCATTGTTTTTCTCGGCCCGCTACGTGCTCGCGGGACCAGCTGATCACGACCATGATGGCTCGAGTCTGTTGATGCTGGCGGTGGCGGCGCGGAGCGGGGGGCCTTCCGCGGCCTTCCTCTACCACGCTTCACGGCGACCTTGTGACGCACCATCGCCTCAGGTTCTTGCCGCGTCAGCATCAATACATACATACGGCTTAAAGCATCCGCTTTCGTGTTCTTCTTACCAGCCTTATACTCGATGGTATAGTTGAACTCCTCTATCTTTATTCTCCAACGCATCAGTCGTGATCCTGGATATTTTACGTTGAAAAGCCATGTGAGGGGCTTATGATCCGTCACGATGATGAATTTTGTTCCATATATGTATGGTCGGAATTGCGCTACTGCCCAAATTATTATTAGCATTTCCTTCTCCGTTGTTGAATAATTCATTTCTGCCTTGTTCAGAGTGCGACTCGCGTAACAGATCAGTAGATCTTCTCCGATTTTTCCTTGCGATAAAATCGCGCCAATTGCCTTGTCAGAGGCATCAGTTGTCACCATGAAGCGTTTTTTGAAATCCGCATACTGCAGGATCGGTGCGGTGCTGAAAGATTCTTTCAATTTTTGGAAAGCTCGTTCGCAGTTTTCATCCCAAATGAATTTGTTTTCTTTCTTGATCGGTTCTGTTAATGGCTTTGAGAGTTTTTAAAAATCCTATATGAATTTTCGGTAATATCCGGCTAGTCCCAGAAATGATTGTACCTCTTTTACGTTTTTTGGGGCTGGAAATCGTTGTAAAGCCTCTATTTATTCCGGATCGGGTTTTACGTCCACTTCGGTAATAAAGTGTCCCAAGTACTAGGTTTCTTTTCGCAGAAATCGACATTTCCTAGGTTGAACCTTCAATTGGGCTTCTCTCAGTCGATCGAATATTTCTGTCAGCCTTTTTTTATGTCCTTCGAGCGATGGTCCGTATACTACTATGTCGGCGAGATATACGTAGCATTTTATTCCTTGTAATCCAGCAAGTACAGCGTCCATCAGCCTTTGAAAGGTTGGTGGGGCGTTTTTTAATCCAAATGGCATTCGGTTGTACTCGTAATGTCCAAGAGGAGTGGAGAAAGTGGTTTTCTCCTTGTCTTTTTCGGCCATTGGGATTTGATGAAATCCCGATGTTAAATCGAGAGTCATGAAGTATTTTGCTCATCCCAATTGGTCCAATAATGCGGTAATATTGGGCAATGAATACGAGTCTCCTTCCGTCGCTTCGTTTAGTTTTCGGAAGTCTACTATCACTCTCTTGCGTATGTTTCCGTCGGCGTCAAGCTTTTTTGGAACGACGAGTAGAGGAGCATTCCATGGGCTCTTGCTCGGTCGAATTATTTCGTTTTTTAGCATCTCTTTTGTCTGTGCCATCACTTCTTGCTTGTGGACTTCTGGTAATCGATATGGACGAATTTTTATTGGCGTTGTTCCTGGTCGTACGCTTATGCGGTGCTCCACTATAGCGGTGCACCCAAGCGACTCTTCCTCTAAATGGAAGACGTCAGCGAATTCGCTTAGGAATTTTTCTTCTCCTGGGTTTAATTTCGAATCTCCTTTGATTTCTTCCCATATTTTGTCTTTTATTTTTAATTTTTCTTCGATCGATACAGCACTTATTTTCTTTTCTTCGGTTGGCTTTTCTTTTTTAATTTCTTCAATTTGCACCGTTAGCCTTTCTATTTCGATTTCTTCATTGTTTGTGTTTTGCACTACTATGAGGCAAGAATGTCCTTCTGGGTGGACGTAACATCCGCCTATCTTTACTCCTGCTCGCCCTTCTTTTGCTGCGATACATTCGATTTTTGCCGTCAATGTTTTTGCGTATCCCGAGTCAAAATTTTTTGCCTCCTCTAAACCCTCGCAGGACCCATTTCTTTTGTAATACATAAGCCGCCAGCCTCCGTTAAACCGACGAAACCTCGTTTGTCGAGTTCAGTGCCATGAAGAGACCTCCTCTTGGTCCAGGGTAGCCTCTGCTAGACCTCCCAAACCTCTCTCGACCCCCAGTTTCAGTGAAACGTGCAGAGCACAGGCCTCCTTAACCTGCTTTCAATCTCAAACTGTCGATTTATTATTATTTTATAGGCAATTCATAGAAGAATGCTTGTATATACCAGGTGTGTAAATATGAAACCGGAATTTTTGTACAGAAAAAACACGTTTATTGTAATGATATGATACAAAGTATCATATCATTACCGTAGGTACATCCGCCAGTTGTTGTTGTGTTTGAGCGTCGTCTTCGTCCAACAAGGCTTGCAGGTCAGCGTCTTCAAACTTTTTCGGTGGTCTTCCACGTTCTTCGTTCCTCACGTCAAAATCGCCGCTTTTGAACCGTTTGAACCACTCGAAACACTGTGTTTTACCGAGAGCATGCTCACCAAACGCCTCCACAAGCATTCGATGCGATTCGGCTGCGGTTTTCTTCAGATGAAAACAGAAAAGTAGTGCTGTCGGCAAATCGTAATTTGTTGGCACAAAACTCGACATGTTTATCTCTAATAAACTAATGCTACTGAATGAAACTCGTGTTATTGTGAGTTGGAAATCTTTGTCGGATATCAATACAATAACAAGACACCGCTGACGTGATGTGTCGATAACTGCATCGACATCTAGCGCCACCGATGGGCAAATTCCGGTTTCATACTTACACACCTGGTACAGTCTTACTCCAATTCTTTCGGATTAATGGGCATTTTCCTGTGAGAAAAAATCACACAGGAAAATTGTTAAAAAATACCCGTCTATCCAGTATAAGCTTACGCGACGTTTTTCGTCCTTGACATTTCTTATTAAACCCTCTAGTTCTTGAATTACATTGCATTATCTAGAATTAGTCTTTTTTAGCAAAAAATGAAATAACATTGCGAAAAAAATCGTCCAAAACTTTATAAAAAACGCAAATGGAGTTCCTGCTACCCCGTTCAAGTTTATCATGGATGAACGTAACAAATTTTTTTTGCATAAGTCATGCCCAATTCTCGATGCTCGAAAAAAAGCCGAAAATCAGTCACGTATAAAAGTGCGTACCGGGTCGAAAAGAAAATTATAAAAAAATATTTCAGAAAAGCAATATAAAGCTGAATTTATTCCCGTCAAAATGCCATTCGGTAAATTTGGTTATCTTTTTTTTTTACGAAGCTTTGTAACTTTTAGTGCAGCAAGAAATATCGACTGGGGTATCCAAACTTTCAAGCGACGGTATATATTATATAATACTATATATATATTATACTCAAAATATGTGGTTGCATTAATATATTCGAATATACACTACCAGTCAAAAGTATTCGGACACTTCAGATAACTGCAAAACTTAATATCACTTTGGATCATTGCAACCTTATGGTAGAATAATAATTATTTTACGAAGATACTATAAATATCTTCTATAAATAGCTACTATAAATAGCTAATATAAATATATATAAATATCTACTATAAATAGCTCTGTATAATTACTTAATTATGTAGATCTTTATAGTATCTTCGTGAAATAATAAATGAAATGAATTATATTACTCTAACATTAGTTGGCAATTATCCAGCGCTCAAAAGTTTTGCGATTATGTGAAGGGTCAGAAAACTTTTGGTTGGCAGTGTAGGTCTAAATAACATATAATGTTGATATCTATATGGAACGTTATGGTGTTAATTATAGTCTATTTCATGTTCTAAAGGATTGAAATCGTCGGTTTAGAATTCAACCTCATTCGATTTTTCTTTTTGTTTTTGTTCGTTTTGTTTTTTTTTTTGTTTATTCAATAATGAGTTGATAAATGGCGATAGCCGATTTTAAATAAAATGTTTGATTTTTCTTTGTTTTCATTTTTAGCATGTCGAAAATTTAAAAAATATTTCCACGTGTATGTATGAAGCATATTTTTAATTTTTCCGCTAAATATTATGATATTAACTAACCGCGTCTATTTGATTCTTTTTTATTTGAATTAACTAGATTTTTCATAGAAATAAAATTTTCCTATTGCATTCCATTATTACAATTATTGATTTCAAAAATGTTTATTTACAGAAAATCAATCTATTCAATATCTTCCAAAAACTACATATTTTATTTGATCCAAATAAATCTGTGATTCGGTTTCATCAGTTCAACATTTTCATCTGTTTAAAAAAACGATTTAGTTCAGTTCACTGAATGGATCTAGTTATTTTTTTTTAAATTTACCTTAAATAGAATTTTCGTAGAGTTAACCATTTTTCTATTTGATTGACCTAATGGTCCATCTTTATTGCAACACTCATATCAAAGGAGCGGGGGGTAGAGAAGGTGGAGAGAGAGGAATTGTATGTGTGTGTGTGTGTGCGTGCGTGCGTGCGTGCGTGCGTGCGTGCGTGCGTGTGTGTGTGTATATACGACTGATTAAAAAAAAAAAAAAAAATTTCCTTCTGGATTCTCGTGCTATTGTTGGGCACTAATAAAAGAAAATTTCTCAAAAAAGATGGGCGCGGTCACTCAATTTTTAGAGCTGGCTATCTCGACTTTTTTGTATTTGAATTTTTTTTAACGCACGTATTGCATTTAAGCATAGTTATGGCTTCGGGTTACGGATAAAAATCACATCCAGCAGCTATTTCGTAACAAAAATAAACTCTAACAATTTGAAAAGATTGCAATATTCACAATTCAAATCCAGGTAGATCAATAATGGCGCCTATACTACTCTCGTTATTCATGTCGATTTATTTATACGCATTAACATTTCGCACTTTTTACGAAAAATTAAATTATAAGCTTTTATTCATAAATCATGTATTTACATTTTCAAAATGCTACACTTATATTATCTTCAAACTCATTTATATTTCTTCCCAGCCACTGTGCATAATATCGCGCATGCCACTGCGCATACCACTGCGCATGTCACTGCACATCCGCGGCGCCACTTTGTATTGGCGCAGCGCATTTGTAAATGGTGTTGTTTTTTTTCAATGTGACTCAATTAGAGACAATTTTAAACAATGCCTCGGAAAAACGAAGACAACACAATTTGGCTAATCGACAAGGAAATTTCGAAAATAAGTACCCGTCATTTACCGTCAAATCGGAAAGCTTTGAGTTTGTTTTTTTTCAAACGTAACAGAGAAAAACTGACCATACGTCGAAGTGCACACGAAAGGATGAAAGAAGTTTTCGAACAATGGGAATATGCTGAAATTCCAACGCGTCGATTGAATAACGCAATCTTGAAATTAATAAAACTCCATCTAGTCTGGAAAAAACTTAAAAAAAATCGGGTCAAAAAGAATTTGCCGTCACAACGGAGAAATAATCGAAACGTGTGATGCAAAAATAATCGCTCAAGTTCGTTAACATATTGGGCAGAACGAAAATGTGCAACGTTGAACAGTTTGTCCAAATCTCTCTTAAATTTACGCTCCTTTAATATTTGTGACGGCAAATTCTTTTTAACCCGATTTTTAAAAAGTTTTTTCCAGACTAGATGGAGTTTTATTAATTTCACGATTGCGTTATTCAATCGACGTGTTGGAATTTCAGCACATTTCCATTGTTCGAAAACTTCTTTCATCGTTTCGTGTGCACTCCGACCTATGGTCAGTTTTTCTCTCTTATGTTTGTAAAAGAACAAACTCAAAACTTTCCGATTTGACGGTAAATGACGGGTACTTATTTTCGGAATTTTCTTGCCGATTAGCCAAATTGTGTTGTCTTCGTTTTTCCGAGCCATTGTTTAAAATTGTCTTTACTTGAGTCACATGGAAAAAAACAACACCACTTACAAATGCGCTGCGCCAATACAAATTGGCGCCACGGATACGCAGTGACTTGCGCAGTGGTATGCGCAGTGGCATGCGCGATGTTATGCACAGTGGCTGGGAAGAAATATAAATGAGTTTGAAGATAATATAAGTGTAGCATTTTGAAAATGTAAATATACGATTTATGAATAAAAGCTTCTAATTTAATTTTTCGTAAAAAGTGCGAAATGTTAATGCGTATAAATAAATCTACATGAATAACGAGAGTAGTATAGACGCCATTATTGATCTACCTGGATTTGAATGGTGAATATACAATCTTTTCAAATTGTTAGAGTTTATTTTTGTTACGAAATAGCTGCTGGACGTGATTTTTATCCGTAATCCGAAGCCATGACTATGCTTAAATGCAATACGTTCGTTAAAAAAAATTCAAATACAAAAAAGTCGAGATAGCCACCTCTAAAAATTGAGTGACCGCGCCCATCTTTTTAGAGAAATTTTCTTTTATTAGTGCCCAACAATAGCACGAGAATCCTAAAGAAAAAAAAATAATTTTTTTTTTTGAGTCAGTCTAATATATATATATATTATAACGGTTCGCTTGCCCAGGTAAGCATCCGTCATATTTAACACGCAATTATGACACCAATCCCGATATAATTACGTGAGATGGCCAGTGGTCGGACCAACCGGCCATCCCACCGATAGGGCAGGACGCTCGCACCTAACTTACGGGGCGCGCCCGCGACACCTCGCAAGGATACCCGCCCCTTGTCTAACATTTCACGAGTGTCGCCCGGCGATCACTCCCATGAGATAAGAGTGCGCCCCAAAATTCATCACGACGCCTCTTCATACTTGCTGTGTGCCTGATATCGAGGCGAGAAACAATCTGGAAGATCATTCCCCTTAAAACGTCTACAGTGTGCGAATGTCTCCAAAGTCACCAGAACGGTCGCCCCACCAACTGAGCGTCTCCCAACGATGTGATCCCCTACCTAGCACCCCAGAAACGCTAGAGAAATGGAATTTCTCCTGACGTGCGTGAGGCTATTTAAGGGCGTGCACGACCACGAGAGGCACTCTCCGCAAACTACTCATCATACTACGTGGAGTCAACTCGTCATCCGAACTCGGATCACCGGATGGAGGCCTCGCGGCCTGACCCGTGGTCCCATCCAAGAATAAACCCAGCTTCGTGGTAAGGTGCTCTGTTTCCTTGGGAAGCCCCAGCATTGCGCTGGAAGTCCTACCTTGGAAACGGAGACTGCGTGGTGATTGCTAGATAGGGAATCTTAATCAACATCCGACCAATGGTTCTTAGGACCATTGAGCGCTATCCCCGACATCCCACGGCTAACTACTCGAAGTGTGCAGTCCGAGGAGTGCCTGTCGCGCTTCGCTGTATAACAGGGAATATTCTTAACCAGCTTCTCTGGTCTTTCGTCCTCCTTGCCTGGCACCAAGGAGGTCAGCCGTCCTTCTCGGACGGCCCCGCTATACGCACTCGAGGGTCGTAGGATAACCCGTCCTCGAGCTCGCGTATTATCCAACGCTAGCATCTCTAGCGTGTGAGCGACACGGCGTGGCACCCGTGCGCTACGTTGCACTGTGCAACAAGTGCCGACCGGAAGTAACGCCATAATACCGATCCTCATCACCCCGATAATAAGCATAGCAACGAGAATACGTATTCTCGTTCCAGAAGCAACCCGGAAACCCGCGGTACGCGTGTACGACGTCGCTCGTGAGCTGTATGAGCGCGAGCGAGACGGAGTGTATGAGAGAGAGAGAGAGAGAGAGAGCCATCTCAACAACGGTTCAACGTGCGTGCTTGCACCTCCTCCGATCCTTGACCGCACAACGGGCCCGGCGCTTCCCGCCGCCCGTTCCCGTCTCCGTAAACGTACCAATTAACCAACTAATACACCTACGATCACAAATCTAATTCACGATAAATGTCTCAATTTTTACCCGAACTAACAACCACGACAATCCACAATTTCGAATGCCAATGATGACGGATTGAGATAGGCGTCTTTGAGACCCTCGAACTACTGAGGCATCTTCCAAAAACACCTTAAAATCTTCCCATCATTCCCGGCAGATCATCGGTACATTGCCCTTCAGGAAGGCTCCGGGAACCCCGCATCATCCAACGGCAAATACTTGCCCCCTAAAATTCATTTCCCGAATCCTCGCATGAATGCCGGGTCGAGAAACGAATAAAAAGCTTTCGTGGAAACACGAAACGTTTCAATATATATATATTGTAACGAGTCCCTGTCCACTACCTATTTTTTTCCATCTCCTCTGCTCTCTGTACCTCTGACTCACGGGCCTGCGTGCCTAATTTATCGCTTCCTGTCCCGCGGCTCCGCTCGACGCCGCGCTCCATTCTCCCGAGTCCCAAAGTGCATTTATTATCGCCTGCATGGTAATCCCGCCAGCTGCGTGGCCTACGTGACTTTTCCCAAATTCCTTTCCCGCGATCCTTTTTATCGCTAGTTTCCCATGCACTCTGCATCTAACCAAACAACCGCCTTTCCCGGAATGCAGTCAGACAACTCCGAAGTCCATCCTTCGCCGAAGGTTCCAGAGTCCTCTTCTAATCGCCCCGCCTAATCAGCCGCCTCCCTTTCCTGGAACTTAGTCACCCGTGTCTCTATTTTCCCGCCGAACTTTCCAAACCCTTCCCAAATTCTTTCCCACCACGACCATTTTCCCACCGTTCGACCCTTTAAAAACATCTCCCGCGATACACTCGTGGCATTCAATTCGTGATTCTGTCTCAGTGAAGAGCTGTTAACCTTCGTTGTTCAATTTCTAGTGTCAACCGCGTCTCTCGGGCCACGACCGCGCTTCGAAACCGGACTGGCAGACTGTTTTGTAAACCGTGAAATAAAAAGGTTACCACAATTAAAACTCGTGTCATTTCTAGACATTACAAACTGGTGCTAAGTGTGGGGTGTGCCAGCCCAAAGTGTTAGAAGCTTGGACCGACCGACAACACCAAGAAGCAACAAGGACTCCAACAGCTCTGGACCACCAAGATAAAAAATCGGTGAGTAACCAATTTACTCAATATCGCCTACCTATCGAAATCGCGATGGACTCTGATACAAGCTCCGTAAACACCATGTCGCTCTCAAATGTAAACGAGACGCTCAAAAACGCGATAGGCAAAGTGTTCGACCGGCCAGGTGACAAAAACGGAGAAGTGCGTGAAGAAACGGGACAATTTTCGCAACCGCCGAGTGTTTTATCGGACGAATAATTCGAGGAAATCACGCCTAAAGAGGCAATAGAACTAATAAAAGAATTCGACGGAAAAAATATCGGTGTCGAGGCGTTTATAGCATCAATCGAGGACGTGCGACCACAAGTGACGCGACAAGATTATCTCCGTCGGTTGATAATCGCGAAAAAAATCGTGGGTGACACGGCGCGTGAAATTCAGGAGTACGAGGTCGACACGTACGACCGACTGTACGAGGGACTCCGCATCCTATTCGGGAATTTGCAACCGGTCAGCGTCTTCCGCGATAAACGCTCACGTACGTTCCAAGGGAGGAACGAAACCGTATCGAAATTCACGAACCGATTTCTGGAGGTCCAGAATAAAGTTTTGGCCGTGCTCGCAAACTCTACGCCAAATGAGAGTAAGCGGAAACTCATAATAGAATATGAGAGAGAGCAGGGCCTTGAACAGTACCTGTTAGGCCTCCGGAAAGAAATTTCTACCGAAGTGCGCGCACAGCGACCGGACAACATCCGAGCCGCCATCGCCAAGGCTCAAGCCGCAGAGGCTTATGACTACACGCGGGAAATGATGACCCGCAGCCTCAACATCGCCAACCGAAATCCCGGCAGCGCCCCACGTCGACCGATGCCTCCGACTCCGAGACCAGGACCCTCACACTCATTCGGGACACCTCGACCACAGATTTCCTGCAACTACTGCAGAAGAATCGGGCACGTTGAACAGGATTGCCGCACCAAGATGCGTGACCTCCAAAATAGAGGCAACTCCGCCACTCAACAGTCGGGTTTTCGACGGGACCTGCCGCCACCTCGGCCCCCTCTGCGAGTCAACCACCTACCTCCAGAGGAAACGACAGAAGCCGAAACGTCGGAGGGATCCCTCGCGTTAACACCGTTGGATGCGCGAAACGAGTTGTCAAACTCGCCATGGGGGACATCCGAGGACCAGGGAGATTTCTACTAGACACCGGAGCCGCCATCAGCCTCATCAAATTAGGAAGCCTCAAAGGTACGTCCCTGGTCGACAAAAATGTGAACACAGAGTTCAAGATGGGCGACGATCTACACAGATCATTGTTCGTAACGCAACAAGAATTCGAGGGCCGAAAGCAAATATTCCACGTCGTCCCTGATGATTTCCCGTTGGAAGAGGACGGTCTGATTTGCGTCCCTTTCATGAAGAAATATCAGACGTGCATCGGCATCGGGAAAGACAATTTCCTGCAATTTGACGGAAATCGACTGAATTTCAAACCTCTATCCGTCACGGTCCCGGCGAGATCCATCCACTTTATCTCCGTGCCAACAAACATCGCGAATGGACCAGCGATAACCAGCGAAGAAAATTCAGAATCCATAGTGCCTTGCGTGTTCGAAGCCAAGGACTATGAAGCCCGAGTGCCCGTAATAAAGGACTCGGAAGAACCGAAACGGTTTATCGTGGATCTACTGCGTGGGCTACCTTTCGAGGAACCTACCCCTTCATCGGCGGAGGCGCGCCAAGACGCACCGGCGGACGCATTGAGGATCCACCACATCCAAGAGCACAATTCGGTAGATAGAATCCGAACGCTCAAAGAAAACGTGCGGCTACAGCACGTGCCACTCGAGCTAGCGGAACCGGTGTGGGACATCGTATCGTCCTTCCCCGACGTGTTCGCTTTACCTGGCGACCCACTGCCAGGTACGAAAGCGGTCAAACACCGCATTATAACCAGCGATGACGTTCCGATAAACGTGAAGCAGTACCGATACCCTCTGGCACACAAAGAGGAAATTGACCGTCAAGTCAACGACATGCTCGAACAGAAACTGATCGAGCCCAGCGACTCACCATACAATGCCCCACTCTGGGTAGTACCAAAAAAATCTGACGCATCCGGGAAAAAGAAGTGGAGGATCGTCATCGATTTCAGGAAGCTAAATGAGAAGACTTCTCACGACGCCTACCCTCTTCCGTGTATCGACGAAATCCTGGATCAACTGGGGCGAGCCAAATACTTCTCCGCCTTCGATCTCGCATCCGGATTTCACCAAATACCGATGGACGAACGAGATAAGCAAAAGACAGCCTTCTCGACGCCATCAGGACATTTTCATTACAACCGGATGCCTTTCGATCTCAAAAATGCACCTGCAACGTTCCAACGGATGATGAACAACGCACTGCGTGGACTGATTGGCAACACGTGTTTTGTTTATCTCGACGACATAATAATCTACAACACATTGGAGGAACGCAACAGGAAACTACTGGATGTGTTGAAGCGCCTGCGCGAAGCGGACTTAAAACTGCAACCGGACAAGTGCGAATTCCTCCGACCAGAACTGGAATTCTTGGGACACGTGATATCCGAAGAAGGGGTAAAGCCAAATCCAAAGAAAATCGAGGCCGTGACGAATTTCCCAACACCGAAAGAGCCGAAACATATAAAACAGTTTCTTGGACTCGCGGGGTATTATCGCAAGTTCATTAAGGATTTTAGTAGAATTGCGAAACCCTTAACCGAGTTGTTGAAAAAAGATGCACCATGGAACTGGAGTGAAAAGCAGGAACAGGCTTTTCAACTCCTACGTACCGCTCTGACGACCGCACCCATCCTGCAATACCCGGATTTCACGAAAGAATTCGTACTGACCACCGACGCTAGCAACCACGCAATCGGTGCCGTCCTATCACAGGGACCGATCGGAAAGGACCGACCGGTTGCCTATGCCTCGCGCAGTCTCAACAAGGCAGAGCAGCGCTACTCCACCACCGAGAGAGAGATGCTCGCGATTACCTGGGCAACAAAGCATTTCCGCCAGTACCTGTACGGAAAACAATTTAAAATCGTAACCGACCACAAGCCGCTGATTTGGATATTGAAGGCAACTGACCCTCCAACCAACAGCCGACTGACGCGTCTACGGATGAAAGTCGAAGAATACGAGTATGAGCCAATTTATAAAAAAGGCTCTCTCAACACGAACGCAGACGCTCTCTCTCTCTCTCTCTCGCATTTACGCCGTGACCACCCGAAGTCAACAGCGATCTCAAACGGAAGACAACACAGACGAAAAAGAAAACGTAGAGCACACGAACGACAACAACGAAAATCCAGCGGAGGAGGAACAAGAAGAAGACTCAACAAGTGATCCACCGCTGTACATCGAGTTCGAGCTGACCGAAAATGTTCCGGTAGTCCTCGAAATCAGTGAGGACGTTCCACCGAAGGACGTTCCCGCCATAAAAATAGTGGACGCCCCAAGCGACGCCGAGGATCAACTTTTCATCAATTTCTCCGAGGACGAAATCGACTGGTTCAACCGAATCACAGCCGCCTTAATGAAAGTGAAGACGACCACGAAAATTTACCTCGGTTGTGATCACCTCCGCGCCCATCCTGGAATACAGAACCGGATTAAACTGATGATTAATTTCATCTGGTCAACCAGAGAGGATCGCCCATTATTATACTTGTACGACAAGGATCTCCACGAGCCAGGTACAGAGGAAGAACGTCAACGCATTATTAAAGAACATCATGGGACGAAAGCCACCGGACACTTCGGGATAGCCAAGACTCTCGACCGCATCAAGGCCGTTGCTACATGGCCGAATATGCAGCGAGACGTCGAAGACTACATCCGAAGATGCGACATCTGCCAAAAAATCAAGTTGGTGCGCGTGCGGCCTCAAGCCGAAGCCGTGATTACGGACACACCCGAACGACCGAACGACAAGCTCGCATTGGACCACGTGGGACCCATTCCCGAGTCTGCCGATGGGTACAAGTACATCATGTCAGTACAGGACCAACTGACAAAATATATCACGTTGATCCCTCTAAAGACGCAAGATGCACAATCTACCGTAAATGCACTCGTCGAACGTTTTATCTACATCCACGGCGCACCAAAGAAAATTCTCACCGACGGAGGTCGCAACTTCATCAGCCAGACGTTTAAACACTTGGAGAAACTCTTCAAAATCTCACACATGACCACGACTACGTTCCACCCGCAAAGCAACGGAAATCTAGAGAAAGCCCACGGACCGATTAAGGAACAAATTAAGGCTCTCATTCACGACCACCGCGAAGATTGGGACAAGAAATTAAAATTCGTCTCCATGGCTTACAACACGGCGAAACAAGAAGGCATCGGACTCACACCTTTTGAGATGCAGTTCGGACGGAAACCGAACGTCCCGAACAGCATTCCCATTCATCGAACGCATGCTACCGTCGACGAATACTTCGAGGGACTACGCGCGGATCACGAACGAATTCTGACGAAAGGAAGTGACCACCTGGTTGCAGCGAAGCAGCGTTACAAAGCCAACCAAGACGCTCACATCCATCGACCTGCTCCCATCTTCAACAAGGGTGACGAAGTTCTCGTTGCCCAGGAACGAGATAAATCCCCGCTGGCTCCAAAGTGGGAAGGCCCCGCGATAATACTCGAACGGACGTCCGATGTTAATTACGAGATTCTGCTTAGAAATAGAAAAAAATTAATCCATGTAAATAAGCTTAAGCCATATTTCAGAAACTAATTGCTTTTATGTTTAGGGACAAGATGTTAGCGTTTCTATTGTTGCTCGCGTCTACTTGCCTGGCCAATGAAGTTTTTCAAGTGGAGCCAGTCTCTGGATCAGTCTATATGGAACATCTGGGCGACGTGGTAATGTTCCACAAGACCTGGACCGTAGTCAACTACGTCGACCTCACCGAGATCAACGTGCAACGAGACGAACTGTTCAGCATCGCTAACAAACTGTCAATAGTATGTAACGCTACTCAAGGCAAGACGAGGTGTCTCGAATCTATTACAATAGAAACTGTACGAAATAGATTGCTCCGCATCGAAGACCGTAGAGTCCGTTTAATGAACATCATTAACTACACCCCGCGCCTTAAAAGAGGAGTGTTCAATTTTATTGGCGATATCAGCAAAATTCTATTCGGTACACTGGGGAATTCAGACGCTGAATATTATAATAACGAGATCGATAAGATTCACGAAGACAACACGAAACTAGCTGCATTGATTCGTAACCAAACTACAATCGTTAAAGCTGTAATTTCGACCTTTTCGGAAGTCATAGAAAATTTACGTAACGAAACTAATCACTTGCATAATGCATTGTACAATGTAGCTTACCGAACAGCAAACAACACTCGGGACATCATTATTAGTTCACAAGTAGCACTTCTAGAAACAATCATCGACGAATATAGCGAAAATCTCAACAACGTCTTAAACGCAGTAAATGACGGTAAGCAAGGAATTGTGCACCCGCAAATTCCCAGCCCTACAGATTTGATTACAGCCCTCCGCACTATTCGAGAAAAAACGATTTCTAGTGACACACCCCCAGTACCGTTAGAAGAATCTGCCTTTGCCGCGATAATAGAAATTAGTGAGATAAGCATCGTGATTGTAAACAATCGCTTCGCTTATGTTATTAAGGTTCCTGTAGTTGAAAATAGTGTATTGCATGCGTACCGCCTCATACCCATTCTTCAACAGAAAGCGTCCGGCGATTCATTCTATTATCTGAATCCACCCGACACAATAGTTGTTGTTAATAACATGAAAACTTTGTTCACACCTAGCAACGAGAACGACCTCTCCCGGTGCAAATCGCTAGGTCTGAAACTACTGTGTAAATGGCAGAACCCCGACTACACAATTAACAACCCCAATAGCTGCGAAGCCGTCATATTACAAACACCGTCCGACATCTCCGACTCACAATGTCAAATATTGTTCATTAACCTAGCGAAATCCTTATGGATTCAACTAAAAAATGGCAACTCATGGATTGTTACCTTACCCACTCCCGAAATTCTCCATATTGTCTGCGACGACCATAAAATTCGTCAAACCACCCTACGCGGAACTAATAGAATAACGCTCTCCGGAAATTGCCTCGGACAGACGGACCACATTGTAATTAAACCCAGACTTGAAGAAAAACTCACACAAACTACCGACGTAATCGTAAACAAAACGATCAAGACACCCAAACTCGATGACCTCTTGAGCAATCACTCCGTATCTCTAGACGATCTACAACTGACTACTTTAGGGAAACCCACACATGTTGACGTAACACAACTGAAAGTTCTCGGACAGACATTGGACGAAAAATCAGAAGAAGCCGAAAAGATTGGACGCCACCGACGCAACAAGACCCTATTCGAAACCGCGTACGATGGACTGAAATACCTTGGTTATGCATGTATTTGTATTGTAGTTCTCATGTTAGCCCGCAAGATAGGTCTATGTACATGTCTAGGTAATCTGATAATGAGATTTTTTCGCCTGTACATTCTCACCCTGCATTAATGTGTACAACAATTGTTTCTACACGAACACCACCGATAATGTCAACTACGAGTCCCGCTATCCGCCAGATGAACTCATAGCTTTAGCCAATTCAAGTCGACCTCTCGATACCCGTTCAACTGTAAGACACTCTACTAGACGTAATCCACACTATCCTAAGGCGTAGAAAATCCATTTACCGCTATATGGATTTTCTAAAATAAGGGGGAAGGAGTAACGAGTCCCTGTCCACTACCTATTTTTTTCCATCTCCTCTGCTCTCTGCACCTCTGACTCACGCACAGTAGGAGAAAAGCCCAAAAACCTGGCCAAAACCTCAAATGACCTTTGACGGGAATGAAAATTGTCTTTCAGGGGTTTTCAAGGTCGCTGATTACGAATCTGAAAGCCAAATTATCGTAAACAAAATGGCCGATCCAATATGGCTGACATGAATGTTAAAAAGTTGCCAGATGTCGACAAAAATTGGTATTTACGGGTTTTCAAGGTCGCTGATTACGAATCCGCAAGCCAAATTATCGTAAAAAAAATGGCCGATCCAATATGGCCGACTTGAACGTTAAAAAGTTACCAGATGTTGACAAAAATTGGTATATACGGGTTTTCAAGGTCGCTGATTACCAATCCGATATCTATTGTTTATAACTTGCAACAAAGAGCTTACAGCAAATTGTTATAAACAAAATGGCCGAGTATCCTGCTAAATAGATAAATTAATATATTTAAAAAAATCATCATAATAAAATAAACGTGAACAGTGTATTCTACGCAATTATTATTTTTATTTCCAAAATACATACGGAACGTTTCAAAAATAGAAAATTTTATTCTTAATTACCCGGGCTTGTTACTACAGTGTCTGTAGGTGCGGCAAAACATACCTGCTTGCTAAGCCATTCACCGTTATTCTTGAAAAATACACAGGATTTTCTGTGAGCTTGTTGCCACCTCGTTCTCATTTGATTGAAGAGTATCGAAAAAGTCTGTTTCGAGTCCTCAGGCACTACAACTGTACGTCCGGTGTCCTTGGAAATTTTTTCTACCATAAATTCGATCAAGGAAGCGAATTTATCGGATAAATGCTCGCTGATTATCAGAAATACTTCTTTCCTTGTCAGCACCAATTCTTTGTAACCGGATCCTGTAATAAAGACATAAAATTGTAGAAAATTGGTGTTAAAGGAAAAGATAAAATTTTCAATTAATACAAAAACTTGAACAATGTACATTATTTTACCAAATAAATAACCGCAATAAGTGAAATAATTTTAAGAAAATTAGACAGAAAATATTGACATGGATTTGGTTAAAAGAAAGCTTTGCTTACTATATAATATATATATATATTCAAATATTTTATTTGAATGTTATAACATTTCATTCATATTTAAGAAATTTTTATGTGGTTGATTTTAATATGTATATATATATATGCATACGTATATATCATAATTAAATCACAGAAAATTTATATATATATATATATACACATACATATATATTAAAATAATTTATTTCAAGCGTATAACAGCCGTCTTGTCCGTTATGATGCTACTTCACCCATTCTCAGGTAGAGGCGCAGAGGCTGCTCAATAGTGCCGCGTGCACGCTCGGTTACCGCACGATGCGAAAAAAATCATAACGGACAAGACGCACGTTTTCCGCAGGTAACTCTTGTAAATTTCGAAAGCTTATACATTAAACTAAAGGCCGAGACTAGGAGCTTTGCAAAATGTGACAAAATATATAACTTTTCGGACCGTTGAAAATATAAGTTTTCAAAATTATTCAATTTTATTTATGCCGAAGGCTATACTACATTTCAATCATTTATACATAAACTTTAGATTCAACCGATGTAAAAACATGTTCTACATACCTCCAGAAGTCGATCCATGTTGCAGAATTGAAATTAAACCCGTCACTTTAAAGTTATGGGTTTTTGAAGTCAGCGTTATTTTCGTCTGTTCAGCGCGTGACACGTACACTCTTCACGAACACTAACTGCCAACTGACGCTGCGGCGCAGGTATACACTTAAAGGGCTTTCCCTTCCACAATAGAATGCAGTTACTAGTCCTCTACCTGAATGACTACTCAACTGACCCTATTTCGAAAATTTATTTTTTGGGGTTTTGGCCAGGTTTTTGGGCTTTTCTCCTACTGTGTCACGGGCCTGCGTGCCTAATTTATCGCTTCCTGTCCCGCGGCTCCGCTCGACGCCGCGCTCCATTCTCCCGAGTCCCAAAGTGCATTTATTATCGCCTGCATGGTAATCTCGCCAGCTGCGTGGCTTACGTGACTTTTCCCAAATTCCTTTCCCGCGATCCTTTTTATCGCCAGTTTCCCATGCACTATGCACCTAACCAAACAACCGCCTTTCCCGGAATGCAGTCACACAACTCCGAAGTCCATCCTCCGCCGAAGGTTCCAGAGTCCTCTTCTAATCGCCCCGCCTAATCAACCGCCTGCCTTTCCTGGAACTTAGTCACCCGTGTGCCCATTTTCCCACCGAACTTTCCAGACCCTTCCCAAATTCTTTCCCACGACGACCATTTTCCCACCGTTCGACCCTTTAAAAACACCTCCCGTGATACACTCGTGGCATTCAATTCGTGACTCTGTCTCAGTGAAGTGCTGTTAACCTTCGTTGTTCAATTTCTGGTGTCAACCGCGTCTCTCGGGCCACGACCGCGCTTCGAAGCCGGACTGGCAGACTGTTTTGTAAACCGTGAAATAAAAAGGTTACCACAATTAAAACTCATGTCATTTCTCGACATTACAATATATATTAGGGTGTGCGGAAAAAAATCGATATCTTTTTTTTCGGTTGCATCCACCAAAAACAGGTGAATTAACCCATTAATGCCCAAGAATCGCGATTTTTTCCTTCATTTTCAAGCCAGATTTTTATTATATAAAAAAATTCATAAAAAATGAAGAGGTACGTTCCCTAGTATTTTCGAGGGTGCTCTTTCAGAATCTGGGGTCAAAATCGGGTTTTGTCCATTAGGAAAACAAATATGGCGGCTTTTAAACAAAAAAAAACAGGAAAAATCGATGACACTTTTTTTCAAAATTTTTTTTCACCTCGAAGCCGTTGAAAAGTCCGGTTTTTTTTTCAACCATGGGTGCATAGAATAGTGACGATTGAACAATCAATTTTTTTAAATTCGTCGTTGTCAACATTTTCACCTCCAAAATGGCGCTTTTCACCCCCTGAGTGACACGAAAAATTTCACGCTTGGTGTCCCAAATGAAAAGTAGTTGGATTTGGACGAGAATTGGTACTCGGAGGTTTTTGAGGTCGCTGATTACGATTCTGTTCTCTAAATTCCGAAATTGAAATGGCGGATCCAATATGGCGGACACAAATGCAAAAGTTCATTTGAATTGGATAAAACGTGGCACTCGGGGGTTTTGGAGGTCGCTGATTATGATTCTGCACCCAAAGTTCCGAAATTAAAAATGGCGGATCCAATATGGCGGACAAAAATGCAAAAGTTCATTTGTATCGGATGGAATGTGGCACTCGGGGATTTGCGAGGTCGCTGATTATGATTCTGCTCTCAAAATTCCGAAATTAAAAATGGCGGATCTAATATGGCGGACACAAATGCAAAAGTTCATTTGAATTGGATAAAACGTGGCACTCGGGGGTTTTCGAGGTCGCTGATTATGATTCTGCTCTCAAAATTTGAAAGCCTTCGGGTATTCAAATACCTGAAAATACCAAGTATTTAAATACCCAAAGGCTTTCGAATTTTGAGAGTAGAAATATAATAAGCGACCTAGAAAACCCTCGAGTGCCACGTTTTGTCCTATTCAAATGAACTTTTGCATTTGTGTCCGCCATATTGGATCCGCCATTTTTAATTTCGGAATTTTGAGAGCAGAATCATAATCAGCGACCTCGAAAACCCCCGAGTGCCACGTTTTATCCAATTCAAATGAACTTTTGCATTTGTGTCCGCCATATTGGATCCGCCATTTTAAATTTCGGAATTTTGAGAGCAAAATCATAATCAGCGACCTCGAAAACCCCCGATTGCCACGTTTTATCCAATTCAAATGAACTTTTGCATTTGTGTCCGCCATATTGGATCCGCCATTGTTAATTTCGGAATTTTGAGAGCAGAATCATAATCAGCGACCTCGAAAACCCCTGAGTGCCATGTTTTATCCAATTCAAATGAACTTTTGCATTTGTGTCCGCCATATTGGATCCGCCATTTTTAATTTCGGAATTTTGAGAGCAGAATCATAATCAGCGACCTCGAAAACCCCCGAGTGCCATGTTTTATCCAATTCAAATGAACTTTTGCCTTTGTGTCCGCCATATTGGATCCGCCATTTTGAATTTCGGAATTTTGAGAGCAGAATCATAATCAGCGACCTCGAAAACCCCCGAGTGCTACGTTTTATCCAATTCAAATGAACTTTTGCATTTGTGTCCGCCATATTGGATCGGCCATTTTGAATTTCGGAATTTTGAGAACAGAATCGTAATCAGCGACCTCAAAAACCTCCGAGTACCAATTTTCGTCCAAATCCAACTACTTTTCATTTGGGACACCGAGCGTGAAATTTTTCGTGTCACTCAGGGGGTGAAAAGCGCCATTTTGGGGGTGAAAATGTTGACAACGACGAATTAAAAAAATTGATTGTTCAATCGTCACTATTCTCTGCACCCATGGTTGAAAAAAAAAACCGGACTTTCCAACGGCTTCGAGGTGAAAAAAAAATTTGAAAAAAAAGTGTCATCGATTTTTCCTGTTTTTTTTTGGTTAAAAGCCGCCATATTTTTTTTCCTAATGGACAAAACCCGATTTTGACCCCAGATTCTGAAAGAGCACCCCCGAAAATACTAGGGAACGTATCTCTTCATTTTTTATGATTTTTTTTCATATAATAAAAATCTGGCTTGAAATTGAAGGAAAAAATCGCGATTCTTGGGCGTTAATGGGTTAAGGTAAAAAAAGAAGAATCCTCGAAGAAGAGCACAAAAAAAATTATTTCGAACGGCGCATTGCATTTGAATACTTTCCATAAGAATAACACAGGAAAATATTGGCACTTCTGAACGTCGTAGTAAAACTCTTCAGAAAAAAATCTCACAAAAATGTCATTAAGATATTCTGATAGAGAATTGAATTCCTTACAAAAAAAGTTCCTACGAACAATTAGCTTAGAACAACCGTTCAAGTGGTATCGCTGTCTAAAATTATTTTTTTATTTAAGTGGCATGCGCGCCCTAGCACACGCTGCCACCTGGCGGCAGCATGCAGTAGCTCGTAGTGCAAAATTACAAGCTTCACGCTGGCGCCACGAACGGGAAACCACGACATTTTTCCCCCAAATCAAGATCTGTCACTGCTATAAAATTTCATTCGTTATTGCGAAGTGAATCCTGTAGTAGGGGAGGCTGCCTCGAAAAAATTAGCTAGTCACTTGTGGTACTTTAACGAGAAAATTGTTGCTTTGTCGTTTTTTGACAATGCTGTGCCGATAAGTGTAAAGGCAAAAATGGTACAAGCTCTGCAATCTCGAGAAAAATCCAAAAATACTTCCGAGCGAGTAATTGTTTAAAAAAAATCATTGGGAAATGGTGCTAAAAGAAGACATAAGCGATTTAAATTTACCTCATGATTTTTTGAGAGTAAATATTGAATTATGGCCGGAAAATGCCACTTATTTGAGTTGCTTAGATTTTTTTTATTCCAAAGTCGTTAATAACGTAGCCGAACGTGGTGTCACTTTGATAGAGGCATATAACGGTTCATTAACAAAAAACGAAGAGCAGCTACAGTATTTATTGGGCGTAGTGCAAAATCATCGACAGAAATACCCTAATTGCAACAAACAGACTCTTAAAAAAAGGAACGATGATTATCAAGCATTATAATGTAAAAACAAATTATTTTATCTTATTAAACCAAATTAATTCAATTAAGCCTTTCGAAACACGATCAATGATGGACGTCGTGTCTTTTATATTTCTTGTTGTACTTGATTCTTTTTTGTATCACAGAAATATTTTGAGAACGATTCCATGCAAATTGTATGTTAGAGCAGAACAATCTCTATAAAAAAAAAACCAAAAAGTTTTTTTCGTAAAGCGAAAAATTCGATTTTTACAGCCTTCTGAATTATTTTCTTTCTATCAATTCAATTTCAGACAGCGATTCCACCTGAACGGTTGTTCTGAGCTAATTTTGTGAAAAAACTTTTTTTGTTGTAAATTCAATTCTCCATGAGAATATGTTAATAACATCTTTGTGTGATTTTTTCCTGACGAGTTGCACTACCACATTCAGAAATCCCAATATTTTCCTGGGTTATTCTTATGGAAAATATTCAAATGCAATGCGCCATTCGAAATAATTTTTTTTTGAGCTCTTCTTCAAGCATTCTTCATGTTTTACCTCAATTCACCTTTTTTTGGTGAATGCAACAGAAAAAAAAAGTATCGATTTTTTTTCGCACACCTTAATATATATATCTGTGTGTGTGTGTGTGTGTGTGTGTGTGTGTGTGTGTGTGTGTGTGTGTGTGCGCGCGCGCGTGCGTGTGCGTGTGCGTGTGCGTGTGCGTGGGCGCGCGCGCGCGCGTGTGTGTGTGTGTGTGTGTGTGTGTGTGGGTGTGTGTGTGTGTTTGTTTGTTTGAAAAATCTATAGCATGTTATTCGATGAAACTCTCTAATTATCACAATCATATTAACTAATTCATATAGCTTATGTGATACAGCAAATAGTTAGAGGTATTCATTTGGTCTGTTATGCCATATCAGCGACTAAAATTTTATAAGCACTCGGTAGCATAGGGGCAGCGGAGCGTAGCTATGAGTAGGTAGGACTAGGTTCAAGGCGCATATAGAGCAAATATTTTCTTCGAAAAAAATAATTTCTAAAGGCCAGGGAATGACGAATTACGATGAAAAATCCTTGTGGTAAAGCTCTCAATTAAGGAGTTCATTTTATTTTCGATTTATGAAATATTTTATGCATATAGTACACTTACCTTTACAGTGTACATTGTAAGCAAATAAAGATTAATTTGAATCTCATCTTTATTAATATATATAAATATCTTTGAAAGAAATATGATCGTAGTAGGCTGTGAGACAAGGAGAAAACCTATTTTATTTAAATAGATTCTACATAAAATAATTTTTTTGTTTAGCAGTGTACAGTAAGCCGAAAGGGGAGGGGGGCAGAAGGTTCTGCGCGAGCGCTCGAAGTAGGCCGACCTGAGGTTCCGTAGGTTCAATTGTGAACCTCACTGACGGCCTTTGGGTCAAATAGTCTACTTTCTGCCATGCCGGAGGTTCATCGGAGGCTCTAACGCATGGTACTTTCAAACATTGTACCCTCCTTTAGATACCCAATAATCCGCTCACGCCGATTTTTGCTCGCCTTCATTTTGTGGGTTGAACGCGGTTCGAAAATTTCGACTCGGGATAACATTTGCTCTGTTCTGGGAGGTAGTTTAATTTTATTCGTTCCGTCCAGCATGGGGATCAGTTGTCCGTATATTTTAATATGTCTTCCGTTTAGGATGTCGACGTTGTGCTCTATCATGATGTCCAAACCCATTATTCCGTCTACTTCTAGTGGTACTGCGTCAGCTATTACGTAGAATCCGTGTTCTACGTTTACTGCGAGTGTTTCGAGCACGAACATAATTTTACACAGTGCGTAGAATTTTTTTTCCTCCGATTCCTATGATTTCGATCGTTTCTTCTATTATTTCTTTGTCCATTTTTAATACACTCTTTTTCGTGAGACTACATTGGGCTCCGGTGTCTCCTTTCAACGTGAGGATTTTGGCTTTGGCCTGGGGAGACGCGATATGGAAGTCGCTAGCGGCTACTCCAGAATTGATCGTCGTTATCCAGTACGATTTTATTTTCTTCCTTGTGTTTTTTTCTTTTGGACGGACCTGTATTTGATACTTCGATTATTTTTCTGACGTTGCGTTTTTTGTCTTCGTTCGTTGTCGTTGCCATATCGAGCGAAAATGACCTAATTGTTTTCCTATTTCCGCTGTCGTTGCGGTTTTCTTCTCTTGGGCTGTCTTCGTTCGTTGCCGTTACCATATCAAGCGAAAATGGTCCAATTGTTTTTTTTTCTTTTCGCTGTCGTTGCGATTTTCTTTCTTCGGTCTGTCTTCTTTTGGCCTATTCTCATTTGCGTTCCAGTGATACTGATTAGGGCGCCCTGAGGGCCCACTCTTGTTATAGTAGCTGGTTCCTTGGTCCTGCTGATAATTCATTTGATGATTTTGATGATACCCGGTTCCCGGTGCCTGTCGATATCGTTTCCTTGTCCTTGTTGCCAATTCTTTTTTCGGCAATCCTTCTACGCGTGTCTCAGATTCTTGCAGTAATTGCAAGTGATGTTGAATTGATGCACGCCTTTCGATAGAGCTGGTAGGCTGTATCTTCCGTAAGACGATGTGTTGGATCGGCAATCCTTTACTAAGTGTCCCATTTTGTGACATTTATTGTACGTCACCGGCGTTCGTTTTTCCAGATGAGTCTGCTTGTTTATGGATTCGCCTCCTTGTAGCGATTTTTCCTCTTCCATTGCTCCTTTAAGGGCTGATCCGAGATACTTGAATCCTCGAGCCTTTACGATGACTTGGTATTCCCTTCGAAGTCCTCTTTCGAAGTTGTATAGGGCTCACATATGTCTCAATTGTTCTTTTTTCCGCAGGCGATCTTGCCTCGGTTGTGCTGGCTTCGATTAATTCCATCACTATGCCTATTCCATTAGCCTCGAGTCGTTGACCATAAAAGTGTTCTTGTTCCATAAAGTGTTCTTCCAGTGTCCATCCATAAAGTGTTCTTGTTATAGGGGAGAAATATATGCATGGACAATTATTCTGTCTAAATTTGAATGCAGACCCTGCAGTGTTTAAAGTTGCGATTTTAAAACCTATTATCTCTCAATTTAAATAGTCGGATGTTTTGAAATTTCACTCAAACACGCACAATGATATGAACAATGTCTGGTTAGAATTTGAAGAAAATCTATAGAAATCAAGATTGCGCGCTTAAAAACACTATGGCAGATATCAGAAATATTCTAGTTCGGGTGAGAACTATAGATGCGCTGACTATACCATAAAAATTTAAGTGAAATCTGTTCAATCATTTTTGAGATATCATGGCAGCCAATTTGAAAAATTTAGTTTTGAAAAAAACGCTTTTGAATGTTTAAGTACGATTTACACAAAGAAAATGCTCACTCACCATTAGTCTGCTATGCTGGGTCCATATAACACGCGCCCAATGTTTGGAATATGTGAAATTTTTTTTTTCGATTTCTTGGACATGTCACATCGGGTGACCGCCTTAGGGTAGAACGAGCGCGCGCTCTTGATTTCTATAGATTTTGTTCAAATTTTAACCAGACATTGTTCATATCATTATGTATGTTCGAATGAAATTTCAGAACAGTCGACTATTTAGATTAAGAGATAGTGGGTTTTAAAATGACAACTTTTAATACTGCAAGGTCTGCATTGAAATTTAGACAGAATAATTTTCCGTACCAAATGTTTTCCCCTAAAATAAGAAAACATACGGAAAACAGCGCATCGTTCCCCGTATTCAACGACGTAAGTTTGCACGGCATATTTAAAATAATAATGCAACACAAATTTTTATTTGGAAGGAATTTTTAATCGAACAAAGTTTTCAATTAGTTATGAATCGACCAACACTTTTACTTGTTATGGAAGATAACATAAACAATATAAAATATTAATATTTATAACGCAAATGTTTTTTGTGATGACAGTTTTTAACTGTAGGAACATGGTAATTTTTTTCCCGAAGTATTGAACAATTCTGTTCTGCGGTGTTGCCATGTGTCTTCTTATTATAGGGGACAAATATTTTTACGGAGAATTATTCTGTGCCTATTGAACGATTTTAGCAAAACTGAATAGTAAAGGCAATCTAGAATTTTTTCACTCTTTCCCTAAATAGTTTGCTATCTAAACATTTTTTTTTTTTCAAAATTTATAAACACAATAGACTGTTACGACGAATTATGTTACATGAGTTTCGGTTAATGCAGACCCTGCAGTGTTGAAAGTTGCAATTTTAAAACTCATTATCTCCCAATCTGAATAGTCAACTGTTCTGAAATTTCACTCAAACATCCATAATATGAACAATGTCTGGTTAAAATTTGAACAAAATCTATAGAAGTCAAGAGCGCGCTTGTCTACCTTAAGAACGTTTCGAAACGTTCATGTAATCTCGTAGTATCGGAAACAATATCGTATTCGTACCGTCAGAAATGCACAATATTCGTTGCTCAACACATTGTGCAAGTCAATAAGTTCGTGCACTTGATTATGCGAAAAATGTAATTACGAAGGTGATTGAGTACGATCATTTTCTAATGAACATCATTGTGAATTCTGACGTGGAATTTGCATTTTTCGTAAGAGAAGTAAGCCTAGAGATGCGAGGAATAATTTACGAGGGAGCTGGGAAGGGCGGAAAGTCATATTTTTGCTCTTCTAATTAGCGCCTTCATCATCACCGACTATTATTCTTTATTAAAGCAAACCCTCCCCAATTAACCCATGTACACTTGGATACTTCAAATGAATCTCATTTTCCCTATACTAACGGCCCTCGCTCCTTTCGTTGACTTTGCTAAATTTCTTATTTGCTATGAATTTCGGGGCGAATATGAACACGAGATGAAAATCTTCTCACGTATTAGGAACAGTCCTAATCATCCTAGACTAGAAAAAATATTCGAACGAGTGTACAGGAAAAAGAGTTCTTGGAAAATTATTTTTCTATCGCCTTTACATACATATATAGTTCTGCAGTAGACGTCCTATTATGACGGGAAAAAATAAATCTCCCTTTGCTGGAACATGTAGGCTCTTTAAAAAAATCTCCAGACCACGTTTTACCCGTAATATTGTTCAGCAGGACAAAAACGGGGAGAGGGGCGTGGGGAGGAGGTCGACATTAACAGCGCCTCGAAGCTGCAGCTAGATTTAGAAAATTCCAGAACTATATAGGATTCATTCAAAATTCAACTCAACAAGAAAAAAATGTTCTACAAGTTGCTCAATACCAAATATTAAATACTTTGAAAATTCAGTTTCATTCATGCAATATTCGTCTCGCCACAAGAAACTGTCACGCAACTATATTCGCGTAAATAGTATCAATTTACATGTCTTTCTTCATAAATTGCATTGAATTAAGCTCGAGGAAACGAAAACTGTGATGATTGTCGCCTGAATATTCGCATCATTGTACCAACTGGCCTGTATGGCAAGTTCTCTTCTAAACAGTGCAGAAAGTACACTCCGTTTCGATCGTCCCGAAACCGTACGAATACGAGGATAATAAGTTTATAATATTCATCATAATAATAATAGTAGCAAGGATAACGAGGATTAATAATAAGAACGACAGCCGAACGGTGGCGTTAAATCGCTTTAGAACCGGTCAAAACACGTACATGAAAACACGTTTCGCTAACATTGCAGACAACTCCTTGCTGCACCCTTCTCGTCCATTCTCTCTCTCGCTCTCTCGCCCTCTTTCTCTCCGTCTCTCTTCCAGAATATGAATATCTTCATATAGAATAGCCAACCAGAACATCCCTCATACACTTCTCCTCTATACATTCTCATCCCCTTAAATGCGTAGAATTGAACTGTGCAGTTTCGAAACTCTCGCCGAGAACCCGTCATTTCGTGCGGCATATATATGTATATACACACACATTTACATGTGCGTGTGTGTGTTCAGAACCCTTTCGTGTTATCACGCCGCACATCCCAGATTCGATAATGCAAAACTCAAACGCTCTAACACACCGGTCTTGGCTGCGCGTTCCCTCGCGCCTGTGGGATCGTGAAAGGACCGCCCAGTGTTTCATTGGCGTTCTAAATTACGTCGTTGAATTCTGAAAATTCCGAAAATCTACCATAGGTCCGGTTCGCTTTTACATACCTATCCATATTTAAATCTCGAGTATAAAAACACATTATTTTAGTATAGCTATATATTTCTCAGTGTGTTCGGTTGTACTTTACATGCAACGTATTGTCTAGCTTCACCTTGATTCGAGTTTAGGGCAAAGAGTGTTTCACTTTGCAAAACAACAAAA
This sequence comes from Ophion obscuratus, assembly GCA_964007375.1. NCBI lineage: Eukaryota > Metazoa > Arthropoda > Insecta > Hymenoptera > Ichneumonidae > Ophion > Ophion obscuratus. Next base: position 55,263,128 of record OZ023313.1, read on the forward strand.
ATTATAGTGTCTTAATTATCTTGGGAAATTAAATCAGAAAAAGTATTCTGCTGTTCTATGTGTATCTGTTAAATGTATCGCAGGGAATTTTATTTCGTGAAAGAACGAGGTCCCATTTGCCAGCAAACCTAATCATAAATAGACTAAGGAGAGAATATCGAAAAGAAATCGTGGAAGATTCACTAGAACTTTCTTAACCCTAATCCCTTGAACTTGGGTCGTTTGTGTCCATGCTAAATCTTTCAGCGTTGAGCATGCCTCTGAATTTTGATGAAAATGTTTATTGAAAAGGGATTTTCGGGGCTGGCAACAATTATATCGCATAATTCCATGCAGAAGTCCACAGAAGATCTACGATTCAGATTTTTCCATACAGAATAACATAGTTAAATAAGCGACGCACGCTAATGACCCATGTTCAAGGTTTACGGGTGCTAAAAACAACGACATGGGGTTAGGATTAAGAGGCAGCCTTCGCTATTTTTTTCTTGCGCAAATCTCGCGTGGCGTCGGGATTCGCTGCTGAAAATTTGTTCTTGTGCCTTGTGTCGTTATTGCTGTGGCTTGACATAGTTTATTTTTTGAATCAATCAACAGTAACTATGCATACAGATATCAAAATAGGAATTATGAATTCCGTTGCGATCCGCAGAGAGAAGTCATTCTATCTTTACCCTCATAGTATGCAAAAACGGGATTGGGGAATGAAAAATTATCTTTATCGCGGCTCTCCGTGGAAGTAGGGAAAATCATGAGTTTATGTTATCGAATGTACGAAATACGCACACATATGAACAGACCAAGGCTCCTGTACGTGGACCATGAAAGTAGCAAGCCCCGCGGGAGAAAGGAGAGCGCGCATTTTCATGTGGGTTTTTTGCCCATACGTGTAGAGCAATAGGGGACTGTACAGAGAGCGAGAACCCAGTACCGGCGTCTGTCCAGCGATAAAGTATGACTATGTACGAAGTAGGGTATCGGAGGGACGAGCAACTCGTTGGGTTTGCTTTACATATCGCTCTGTGCGAGGGTACAAAATGCACGCGGATTCATGCACGGCCGTAATCCGGCCGCCGCCGCAAGTCCCGAGTTCGTTCCATTTTCTTCTTCTCTGCAAAAGGGTATATAGAAGTCATATATACAGATACGATAACTCTTCGGACATGTTATAAGAGAGAGGATGAAAGAGAGAGAACAATGAAACGACAAGATTTCGTTGCTCTTGTTATTTTTATTGGTAAGTACTTGTGACTTGTCTGTCACCTCTTCGTCTATACCTATATATATATATAGTGACGGAAAATTCAAATTCGCCCTTCGGGTCACAAAAGGTCGTCGCGCCTGCGCCCGGCGTTTTGTCCCGGGGCGCCAGCCGCGTTAGCGGCTCGCCGAGCGGTAGGTGGAGACGACCGATTTGTCCGACTAGCACAGCTCTTCTTTCGGTAGAGTGGCGGGGTCAGGGGCTAACACTTATGCAACAAAAAAAAAATAAACACTGCAGACACCTCTGGAGAGAGAATTACACTTTATTCAATCCGGGTGCTTTCCCGGCGGTTGACTCGATACAAGATTACACAAAAGCCGCCGGGCGGCCTATCTCTCTTCTCTCTCTCTCTCACTCTCACTTTTCCAACAGGCCAACAAACACATCCAACAACATAAAACACGCAAGGGACCTGCCACGTTCCTCCCAGCACCGCGACCCGAAACGATGCACACGCGAAAGACGGAGACATTTCTTTAAATGGACGGTAAAACTTTCTCTTTACGCCGGGGGCGGCCGCACTGCACAGACCGACTTAATTAGTCCCCATCAATTAATTTTACTCGTCGACCGTCTCGCTCGGCTTTCCGTGGTCCAGTCTTTTCCCGCGATAAAGACGGTTGACTCGAGATCTCCGTCCGAGCCGTTTACCCCTCCACTCCGGCATTCGCGTCGGCCGTTACCGCGCCGAAATTAAATATTAGAACTTATTAAAATAACGGTGACGATGACGATGATGGGTACGATGGCGAGAACGCTAACGATGACGATGACGATAACGATGACGGGTACGATAACCGTTGACGGATGCTGATGATGAATATCCAGTCTCAGCCCGTCGATCCTACCCAGCGCATCGAGTGTCGCAGCGATTCGTGCCCACGGCGTTTATGCGACGTGCCAAGGTCAGCGGACGCGGCGTTACCGACTGAGAGGTATTGAGGACCAGCCGGCCGCCGTAGGTTCGGTTATGATACGCCATACGTTCGAGGTGGAGAGGGCCCCGGCGTCTTTGGTTGCCTGACGCTGTGAGTCGTTAAAGTAGGCTGGTACTATGACGACGGCGTTACGTGTTCGAAACGTCCGCCTTATACCGCCGATCGTAGTGGAATAGCGTTCGAGGCAGTGGGCCGAGCTGAATCGAACCGAATAGGCGCACCCCGAATTGGAAGATACGAGGCCGCTGCGGTGAGAAGGATCTCGAGATTTCCGTCTAAGACGACCGCCATTTCCCGCTCGCCGTCGTACCACAAATGTCGCATGAACGAATAAAACGAATATAATTATACAACAAAAGATTAAATATATCAAGGGACAACAACATAAATAAATAATAAACGATAACGGCCCGCTCGGGCTCCCGTACGAGGATGAAAACCGAGCGAGAGGGTCGCCTTCAAAGTAGCTTTGGGGCTCTTCAATTCTGCCACGTGATAATATATATATATATATATATATATATATATATATATATATATATAAAGCCAATTTTACATACATGTGATGGTTTCAACATATTTGTAGATATATATATATATATATATATATATATATATATATCTACAAATATGTTGAAACCATCACATGTATGTAAAATTGGCTTTCAAAGCATCTTGTTGTTTACCGCCCGGTTTTTGGAATGACCTTTGCATACAAATAATTATAAAATGGTACCATTATCCGATGTGTATATTATTCACGTAATGTTTTATCACAAAATGAAGACTTGGATTACAAATTTTTAAATATAGACGACATTTAAACGGCATGTCGCAACGTCTTGTGCAGACAGCACATATACGATTATATGTGCTGTACGAGCGTGGAACAAATGAGAGAAAAGCGTGAGAAGAATACGAGGGACAATCAATCACCTATAGTTATAAGGAGGGGTTATGTTGATGCAGATACGGTTAAAGGTCCAGAACGTCAAAGAGGATGAAGTAGGTGGGTGGTCGAGGAAAATACACTCACAAAAAATATTTATTAAGGACAAGGAAGTTTGTCTCCCAGTTTAAGATTTCTTATTCGCATGTCGGCCTACTACGATTTTATTAACAGCTAAGAATTTTATTTTTAAGTTTATGTTCAAGATTTACTAAGAATTTTTCTTAACATCTAATAGGATTCGTCATAATCCCCCGGCCGGTTTTTTTCGAGCCATTGTGTCATTTTGTTACGTCCCGGAGGGAGATTTAGGTTGGACTCGCGAGGTTGCCGATTTAGAGCGCGAAAGTTCGAATTGAATTAGATTGCGCAGTGAGTCTTTGTTTGGCTTCCGCGTGAGTTCCGAACACAGCTCAATAACAATTTGGATTGAGACGAATTTGAGGTGCGTGATTCTGGTAAGAGAGTTGGATCCGCCCGATGGATTGATCGTTGATCAAATAAATGTTCAGACACGTAGATTTTGTCTTATTTCACGTAGTTCACGTTTATTACGTTTAACTTTTACAAACTTATAATTTCGGTACAAAGATAGTTAAGCGTACAATGATTACACGGAAACGGAGAGCGAAAGGGCTTAGCCTTGTAAGTCGACTGTTCAGTTCGGAGTTCGGATACAGAGTGTCTGCTCCTTCGTGAAATGAAAATTAGGAAAGTCTGGTTGTAGGGGAAGGAGCTTTTTTGGGGGAATGCATTTTCGGATCAGAGCTTCTTAGTGATTGGTTAATCAATCGTGAGAATGTACGCTGCCTTACGTGATAGGTCGGCGTCATGCATGGGAATAGTTTTGTTCGTCTACTTATTAGGTCATCGCTATGGTGAATGCAGCCATTGTTCTATGTCCGAGGATCGGGTTCAGCGACCGAGGTTTCGTGGGTCTTGCGATATGACCGAGTGACGTGTTCTCGCGCAAGCGAGTTTTCCTCGTGGGATTGTTTGGGTCTTAGGACAAGGCAGGATTGCAGCGTAGTTCGGTGCCTGCATTTTGTTCGAGTGCTCTAGGCATAGGGTTTGTCTTCCGAGGCTGCGAATACGCTCCTCTCGTAAATTCATCTGTCGTTGGCTATGTTTATGCGTGGGCGCCTACGTGCGACGGTTTCGCTTTTGGTCTTGTGATACGTTTCGGCTATCGCTCGCTTAGCGTTAAAGAAATATAGGTTTTTGATCGATGAGCGAGGGTGCTGCTATCGTGCGTATTTGCCATCGTGGTTTCAAAAAGAGAGAGAAAAAGGTGAAGGCTGGGACGTAACAATTTCGTCGCTGATTATTTTCTCACTTGAATGTTTTTTCTCACTTTATATTCTTACAAACACTTAAATCATTCCTCACTTCCGAGTTTCTCACTTCCGAAACGTAACACTGACACTTGTGCCAAAAACATTGGCATAGGAAGAAGCTACATGGTAAGCGTATGCGTCAGCGACATCTGACGAGCGGCCTACGTCGGGCCCGTCGCGTTGAAGGGCAAAGTGCGCATTGGTAACATAGTCGCGAAATAAGAGGTTTTCGTGATTGAAAAGTAGTATTTATTTGATTTGAGGAAATATATATTCAAATGTTCTATTTTAAGTATGGCTTTTAATTGATGTGAAAAATCGGAACGTAAAAAACATATTTAGTGATGCCGAATAAATGCTGTAGTTACAATCACATACAAACTGTCACCATATGAGTAAACATTTATTAATTTCTAATAAATTATGTTCTAATGTGCCAATTTATTACAACATAATAAATCTTTTTTCTGAGTGTATGTGTTCAACGTGAACGCCCTCTGTACGAACAGATGGAACTGCCCGTACTCGTATTTCCCTCTGAGTCCCAACGTATGTTTCTATTTTTTATTATTTTTTTGCTTCGTATGCTCGGTCCTGTCGACTTAAATGTTCCTATGCGATGAGAGAGAGAGAGAGAGAGAGAGAGAGAGAGAGAGAGAGAGAGAGAGAGAGAGAGAGAGAGAGAGAGAGAGAGAGAGAGAGAGAGAGAGAGAGGAGGGAGGGAGAGAGAAAGAGAGAGAGAGAGAGAGAGAGAGAGAGCGAGAACGAGAGCGAGAACGAGAGCGAGAGCGAGAGAGAGAGAGGGAGAGAGAGAGGGAGAGGGAGAGCGAGAGCGAGAGGGAGAGGGAGAGAGAGAGAGAGAGAGAGAGAGAGAGAGAGAGAGAGAGAGAGAGAGTAGTATAGTGATACCGAAACGGAATCAAAATTCCTACTACCGACATTTACCGACTTAGTTGAGAAACGAACCAAAAAATGGTTCATTTCTGAGTTATCGGCGGATGGTCGGGTGTGGTTTCGATTCAGTTTCGGTATCATGATCGACTGTCGATGTTTCTACTTACCGGGCAATGGTAGGGCTCCACTGCTTACCGACCGATGGTAGGGCTCACCTGCTTACCAACCGATGGAAGGGCGCACCTGCTTACCGACCGATGGTGGTAAGGCCCCCTTCGCCTCGAATTGAATTCGAGGGAATAGGGGGGGGGGGGGTAAACACAGGGACACACGTCCGACTCCTAGCGAGGCCGCGCAACGACTGACAAAGAGTCAAAGTGCTTTGCAGTAAAAGGGAGTTCCCCTCTCCTCCCGCGCGAAGAGGGGGGGGGAGTGGAGGGTCCGATTTCTCAGGAATTGTTTTAAACATTTGTGGGTGGTGAGTCATCGGGTGCTTGCCGTGGCTTGACAAAGCCCCCCCCCCCCTCTTGTTGAGATGCGATAGTTTTGTTCATCGACGTGTCTAAACCTGCGAATTGAGGTGTTGAATGATTAATTTCCGAGAATTTATGATCGGCACCGGTGACATTTGATAGCGTCAAAATGGCGGCGGGATTTCGTCAGATTTCTACGAATTATATTTTTTTTAACATTTTGTGGGGAGGGGATGAGTCATCGGACGCGTGACATTTAGCACTCGGACCCCCGTGCCCTCAATGCAAAGGGGCGGGGGGGTCGCGGAGGTGGAGAGGAGTACATAATCTAGCGATTCAAGATCGGACACACACATGAAAAAGAACCACGTGCACAAGAGTGAAACAAAAATGGCTTTCATCAATAAGACTGGTAAAATTGATGATTTTCTGCCGACGAAGAAGCTCAGCGAGTTGACAGCCGGGTCGGATTATATCATCACCAACATACGGGCGGTCAACACGAAATTTGGCAAAAAGCACGTCGTCGACATTCGCAATGAATTCAGCGTACTTCTACCCGCAACGATTATCAAGGCGCTTGAGGCTGATTCGACAACATCCGAGAGCATGTTGGCAGCAGCCCATAGAGGAGATTTATGCATGGTCTATCGCGGCGGAAAATGCCACAGCCTGAAATTTGCGAATTCAGCAACTTTCCAGCTGATGTTGGCAGCAGCGTACAAAAGAAATGTCTGCATAGCCTACATCGGTGGAAAGTTTATCGCATACGTTAAGGTTTACGAAAATCGAGAACAGCTAGCTTATATACTGAATATGAAGAATTATCTAGTTATTGAAACGTTGGATGCGGAATCTGAAGATATGGATGCATAATGTATAATGAAGGATACTAGTAAAGCATTTCAAGAAAACAAATCATTTTGAGTTGAAGACTGAAACGCATGAGAAAGAGCACCCAACGTCTCGCTGTTTAGAACTCGATCTTGTGTATACAAACTCGACGTTTGAACGCGTGCCGGCGCACACACACACACACCCACACACACACACACGAACACAGGCACAGACGCGTGTGCGAGGTTGTATAGAGATTTTTTCTTTAATATATATTGGTGAGCCGTTCTCCTTCGGTATTTGATTCATCGAGCAGTCTGAACCATGGACGATTGCGATAAAATTATCGATAAGTTGAGCGGTGCGAGGAACAATTTCTCTCACGTGGATAAGTGGCAAAAGTTCTGTAAAAAACCGGGGCTCAACGTCGGTCAAAAACTGAAAATACAATCGACAATTGCAAAATTGTTGTCGTTGAGGGAAAAAAATCGTGCGTGGTGCAAGTGTAAGCAGCGCAGGTGTAAGCGGTGCTGGTGTGAGTGATGCTTGCGAAAATATAGAGTGGGTCGATCTCGAGTCGGCATTCAAAAATCGAATAAAGACAGGCTCGATTGTGAATTTCGAGCACAAAGATGTGCAGAGTTTCCTCGAAGATGCGATGCGCGTGGTGTTTTCAAAACTGGACAAAATCGTGCGCGAGGAGGGTAACGCGAATGTGACCTTGGCGTGCAAATTTCACCTCATGAAGGTGAATGAAATCATTGAGGAGGAACGCGGTCATTCTACCATCGAGCGATATTGCCGAGTGGTTCATCGAGTGCGTCCAAGCAAAACTCTCCGCCAAAATCGAGGACTTTCAGGAAAAAGAGTCGGGTTGGACGTTACGCGAAATCTCCGATCTAATTGTGAAAATTAACAAGTACGAACCACCGCGAGGGAGCTCATCCACCTACACGCGTCTCCCGAGGGGATGTACAGATGAAACGGGCCGTCGTCGTCAATGTTCAAAAAGAATGGCCCTTATTGTTTTCTTGGGCCCGTCACCGCAGCTCTCTCCCCCCAACACCACCGAGGATACATCTCGAACGGAAGAGTTCTTATCCTCATTATAACGAAGTGCTCAAATACGAAGGCTTGAATTTTTCGATAAGCACATCGATGATTGAGAAATTTGAGGAATTTAATGGTTTGACGATCTATGTGTATGGGATCGATGGCATCACGAAAGACGGTATTAGTAAAATTGTACCGATATATCTGAGTAAACAAACGTCGGATAAACCAACAATTCACCGACTCATCATGAAAGCCGAAATCGATGAGGAGGAAGAGGACGAGGAGGATGCTGCCGCTCCTAAGGTGTATCATCATTTCGCGTGGATTAAAAACATGTCGTGACTCTTGAGTGCGTAGATATCGAAAGGTAAACGTTGTATACGGATTTGCGGACGATGCTTGCGTCATTTTACCACGAAAGAAAAATTGCAAAGGCACAAAGAGGATTGCGCGAATAATGCGTAGATGATTATGATAAATAATAAGAAGTCATGTGTACACTACAATAAAATTGAGATTGAATCAACAATTATAAAAATTGTATAAAATTTATTTCGGATGAACCGTGGTTTCAGTTATCCGCGGATCATTCAGCCTCGATCACCCTGGTTAATCCGAGTGTTACTGTAAAAAGTATGAAAGACTAGTATATCGTATATTGAAAGGCTATCAATATGGGTTTTCTTCAGATAAATCAAAGACAACAAGAACATATCCATAAGACGCGGTAGAATCGCACTGCTAGCACACTAAACAATTCAGAAGAAAGGCCGCAGATGAGTGGTACACTAATATGCCGGCCGTGCCATACTTGATGTATTACAATTTCAATCATCTGTATGGTGTAGCTATGTGTGAGTCATTGCTATACTGCCCGTTCGCTTGGGTAGAAAATTTCGAGCAATGGATCGGGGATATTCCAGATGACGCTGAAACGGGATACATCTTGAAGGTTGATTTGGAGTATTCTCGAGAGTGACACGACACGCGCAAAGATTTGCCCTTGTACCCACAACACTACGGCCCTCCTGTGCGGGCACTCAAAAAAAATTAACGACCACGCGACCGCGAAAAGAAAAATACGTTATTCACTAAAGAAATTTTAAACATCGCGTAAAATTGGGATTACGCGTCATGGAAATTCACAGAGTCCTCGAGTTTAAGCTTGGCTAAAATGTCGCAATGATCGAACTGACTCTCATTCTTGCGTTTATTATTTTTACGATTCATCTGGAGAGCTAGAATGTCATATCGTGGCTTTTTTCAATTGTGTAGACGTCTTCACGGACCGTATAGTATACTCGTTATGGTATCGAGTTGAACGTGAGCAATTCGAAGATTCCGCGAGCATGATTTTTAAACGGCTATAGTTCGATAGGTGTGATGGAGCTCGTTCCCGAAAGCGTCAGCGTGAAAGAATTATTCATGGGTAGTTGTCATCCAACTGATTCGTATCCGAACAGAATCCTTTTTTGTACACTTCAAAATTTTATACATAAGTCACTACATACAACAGTATCATAGTCCGGATATCGTTCATGATTGTGTCTGATAGTGCTACCAGCACCCAAATATCTCTCCAGATCTTGAGGTAGCTAAATTATCAAAACTGTCGAATTACATGACTTCATCGTTAGTTTTTCTGTATGTAACCCAATGTGTGCTAGGTCCATCTTTGTCATCGAGATTCACAATAGTGGTTTCGTAATTTCGGCATCCACTCTTGGGAATTTATTTCTCACGCGAACTCCACGACAATGAGGAATTTCCGTAGCTTTTGAATTCATTATCGAAATTTTAAGCAATGTCTGAAATTGGGACCGCGCATCACAAAATGCAAATAATTATCAAATTCAAACAGCGCGCTTGGATAAAAGAATACAACAATGTAAATATGGAATTGGGGGAGAAATCTGACAAGGACTTTAAGAATTTTTTACAAACTCGTGAACAATCCGGTCTTTGGTAAAACAATGGAAAATGTGAGGAAACATAGAGAAGTACGACTCGTAACAAGATGGAAGAGGGGGTGGGGAGCGGAAGCGCAGATCGCCAAGAGCCATATTCCATAGGTGCAGCATATTTGACAATTACATTGTTATAATTGCGCTCAATAGAGCGTACGTTCTAT
>OZ023313.1:55277300-55619800 GCA_964007375.1 Ophion obscuratus
GAGAGATTATATGCGCATAGACGAAAATGCCATGACAGATGTAAAACGGGGTTGCAAAACAGGATTACAAGAGATATTCGGTTTTCTCTGCATTGAAATTATAGAATTAGAAATCAATTTTTGGTGGCGTGATTAGTTTCCAGTTGGTGCTCCAGTTGGTGCACTGAGTTCAATTCTATTTCAAGCAATATTGTATTACGGAATGATCGTTTTTTGTTCAACCAATGTTCCTTATAAATGAATCGTATCGTCTGGGGATAATAAATAGTAGTAATTTGTCTTTTTAACGCGACAATGATATCTCTCCAAACTAAATATTTCTTGCGTATGCAAAGGCTGAACCATACGTTTTTCTCCAACGTAGCTCATCCTTTGCGAAACAAGACGAAACAAAGATGTGAACACACATATTTTTTACGTTGAAGTAATTTACCGCTGTCCAATTTAAGGTGGACATTCTTGGCTGTCAAATTTATCGGCTGCTTATTTGCGCAGGTATCGTGGAATACAAAGTCACAAAACTGAACACACCAACGACTCTAACATTTCAGCAGCCTCACTTTCTGAGAGATTTCGAGGCTTTGCTCGCAGATCGAAATTCCATGTGGAATAATTCGCACGTTCCTCCACATGGGCTCTGGCAGTGAGATATGCTAAAAATAAATTTTAAAATCCAACGTGGCGTATTTCTGCAGGTACGATCTGGTATTAAATATCTTGTTGAAGAGCCGCAAAGTGGCGGCAAAATAATTGCGGCATTGCATATGGAAACGATGTAAATGCACAATGAAGCGACTCATTAGGCGGTAACATCTCGCGAATCATCCTAGTCGAATTTTTGCATTTACGTGTGTATATATATATATATTCCACAGGTTTCCACCAAGGTCAAAACCCTCACTATTTTTCAGAGTCCTGCAGTTTTTTTATTATCAAAAGGTACCTACTAGTAGTGTCTGTGATTTTTCTCAGATTTTTTTTATGAGTCCTGCTCCGGATATCTCAATTTTTGAAAAATGAGAATCAGTTTTTAACTATATGTACCTTAAAAACTATGGCCCAGGCAAAAAAAATGTGGGACAAAATATTTTTAATTTTGAATGAACTTTTGACTTTAACAATACATTTTTTTTCGTACAAAATTTTTATAATAAATGAAAAAAATCGATTTTCAAAAAGTATGTCATGTTTGATTTTGCTCTAAATTTTTCTAAATTTTCTGTTGTTAGTGTAGACATACAGAAAAAATTGACAAGATGGGCCGCGAACTGGTATAGAAGATACAGGCTGATTTGCATTTTTTTAAAATCTTTTATATTGATATGAATTGGATGATTAATTGGGAGAAACTTTGAATTTCACATAAAAAAATATATCAAAGTTTTTTGTATGTTATAAGATTGATTTTTTCCAATTTCCCGCCCGAACGACGCGACACCGGCGGCAAGGTCGGAAGTAAACTTTCTCGTATTTCCTTGGCCGGTTTCGATGTTATGATTGTATGTGAAATTTCGTAACCTTTATTTTCACTTTTCGGCTTCTGATGGTGCAAGTATGTTATGCTAGTGCAAGTTCATCGGAAATCGCGATAAATATTCCAACCATCAATGACGGATTAAATTGATAGGCGATTCAAATATCTATTGACCAAAGTGATTGCTCAGTGCTTACGTCGACGAGAATTTTTTTTTAAATTATTTATTATGGTATCGACTTCAGGCACGAATCAATTCGGTCGTTGTTGTAACCCATTTCGTTTACACGACGGTGCCGCTAGAAAAAAGGATTTACGACGTCCTTCCGTTCCAATGTTGGCGAAAGGATTCAATAATATCGATAATAACACCTACTTATGCCGGCAGTGCAGAAGACACCTTCTCGACTCTCCAAATGTTGATACACCAATTGGTACGTACATAGAAAAAGAGTATTATTATACATTTTTTAGTCAACTTATATGAAAACATCATAATTGAGCTCCTAGCTCACGTAATTAAACCTTGTATTTCTAGAACTCTCGCAAACTCCGACGGTGTCGTCGTCTCAAAGTTCGGATGCACCATATGAGTGTTAGCTCGCGCGTGTTAATGCTGCGCTCCAACTTCTTGAGCAGTCGCCAATCAAAAAAAAAAAAAAATACAATCGCGGGTCACGGAAAAACTCGATAAATCATCGAATGCATTAAAGCAAGCTTTACACGTTGAGACTGAAAACCCAAATCCAGACAAAGTTGCGTTGATGGAAATGTTACAGGATATGCGAGAAAAATTTTAAAATGCAGACACGAAAAAAATGAAAGAATCCAAATTTTAACGCTTCTGCCGACCAGCTGGTCCGTTTCGAAGATCCAGTCCGAGTTTTCAACGAGTTCCGTGTATTTGATCAGGTTAGCTAAGACACTGAAATCTATTGAAGGAATCTTATCTACGCCGGAACGAAAACGTGGTACGAACTAATTAGTTTTCACAGTGTAATTATTTTTAAAAAACAAAAATAGTTTTAACGGTCAACGAAAACTGCAAATTTTAAACTTCCTCGATATTAATTGTGTATTACAATAAAGAGATTTTTATTTCATTTTCATATTAGGTGGCTCTTTACCTCTCGAAACGTTGGAAAAAATTCGCAAGTTCTATGTAGACGATGAAGTGAGTGCCACTATGCCAGGAAAAAAAGATTATATCTCGGTGAAAGAAGCAAATGGCTCAATAGTTCACTATCAGAAACGTCTTCTTTTAGCTAATTTGAAAAAACTATATGAGCTTTTTAAGAAAAATCACCCAGGTGTCATCGTTGGATTTTCGATCTTCGCATCTTTGCGTCCTCGATATTGTGTATCAACTATTGCAAGCGGAACGCATACCAGTTGCGTTTGTGCCATTCATCAAAATGTTGGATTGATGTTATTGGGTAATCACAATTCCTACTGAGATTCTATAAGCGCATTTTGGGGATCCTAGGATTCATAATACTACTAATTTTTTGTTGTTGTAGGCTGCAACGCGACGTAACCCACAAAAAATATGATGCTTACGATCAATAATTACGACGACTGCCTGAACATGATAATGTGTCCGAATCCTGAGACTAACTGCCATCTCCGTACTTGTACGAACTGTCCAGGAATCGAACAGACAAGAGAATTTTTCGTACGACTCTTTGACGAAAACGATATCGAAACGATTACATTCAAGCAGTGGGTGTCTAAACCTAGAACGACTCTTGAAACTCACAAGGAACATCCCTCAGGTGTCCGCCTCCGATTTTGTTGAAACTCATATATGTGATAGAGTATCGAAAACTTTGAGACACGTATTTTTTTTATCGGCGGAAAAACGAATTTAAGGGGGGAAACCGCCCCTCAAAGAAAGGCGAGTCGAGGGGTGATTTTGCAGTTTCACCCAGAAGCAATCCATCGATCTGAATGAAACAAAAACGAAAATTCTTCTAATGAAAAGCGATGAAAAATCCGCTATGAAAATGTTAAGAAAAAATTTAATTAGGGGGTAAACCACCCCGCAATTTGCCTTTTTTCACCCCATACTTAAGAGAGTTGTATGCAAATTAATAAAACAGGTATCATTTCGAAGGGCAATTAAAATTAAAGTTGACGGGTTTTGCGTTTTGGCGGCATAGCAAATTTAAGGGGGTAAACCACCCCTAACATAAATTTATTTATCATGGTCGTTTTTTCTGTGTTAAAAGTATATCCGCTGATTTTAAATATTTCTATAAGCTACAATTTAATGTTTTATCATATTTCAAAATTATTACATTCGTCTTAAGGGGTCTTAACCCCTCTGACGAGAAACATCGTTGCAGTATCCGCTTTCGATTTCGTTGAAACACATATATGTGGTAAAGCATTGCAAACTATTAACTAGTTTTTTTTTATATCGGCAGAAAAACGGTGTTAGGGGATGAAACCACCCCTCAAAGTTTCTCCCACAAGCAGTCCACCGATCTGAATGAAACGAAATCGAAAATTTCTCTAATATTCAGCGATGAAAAATCCACTACAAGAGTGTTGATTAGAAATATAATTAAGGGGTAAACCACCCCTTCATTTGCCGTTTTTCACTCCACGCTTAAGCGGGTTGTATGAAAATTAATAAAAGAGGTATCATTTTGAAGGGGAATCAAAATTCAAGTTGACGCGTTCTTGCATTTCAGCGGGACAGCAAATTTAAGGGGGTAAACCACCCCTAACATAAATTTGTTCATTTCCATTCATTTAAAAGACCAGAAGATTTTGAAAATCCTGTTACCTTTGGTATTGGTAAATCGAACACACATTGTGAAATACCCGGTTGCAATAATTTGGCCATTATCAGATGTGCATGGTGCAAAAAGTCGTTGTGTTTAAAGCATTTTTTAACGATTATCATTATTGCAGGAATTATGAGCCATAATTGTTGATAGACTAGAAAAAAAAGTATATATCAGAAGAAAATGATTTGACGGCATATGACTGCGATACTTTTCACAAGTACTTTTAATTAAATCAGCTGATATGATTCCCAAATGAAATATGTCAAAATATATTAAAAACATGTTCGTTAACCTACTGCAAAACCCTCAGTTTCATTAATATGTTTAATTAAATAAACGGTAAAATAATAAAAATATACATTCCTCCACAAAACTACGTTTCTGGCTAAATTATCGCTTGATCCAGGCGCATCATCGTTCCGAAATATGTGAAGTGAGCCTTATAACTTATTCTGGAAATTATTATAATTAATGATTAGTAGAAGTGTACGTTTATTCCTATGCAGATGTTTAATGGACGTGCATATTAAAATCGGAAGTGTTTCGACACGAAAATATGAGTCGTATGAGTAAGGGGTAGCCCCACGTCCCCGCTCCCAAAGTACCGCTCCTAAAGCTCAAAACAAATATGCCTGCACACACAAACATAAAATTGATATTACCGATGAAATGAAAACAGATTTAACGAAATTCGTGAAACCTTTCGCGAAACTTCAAACGAAAAGCAATTAGAGGTGGTAGTTTACCCTTATAATGTAAAAAATTTTAAATCGTTATAATTTATAAACGCGGGAGAACATTTTTAATCCGCGGATACATGTTAAACACAGAAAACACGAGTCGATGAACAAATTTATGTTATGGGTGGTTTACCTCCTTAAATTTAATGTCCAGTTGAAACGCAAAAACGCGTCAACTTGAATTTTGATTCCCCTTCAAAGTGATACATGTTTTATTAATTTGCATACATCTGTACATTTTCCTTCAAACATCTCCAATAATTATAAATCATTTTTATAAACACAATACCTATACAGGAGTGAGATGCTGTCGTATAACTGCGAGTTTTGGGTCGTGTAAAGATTGTAAACGATAACAAGAGGTCCCTTACACAAAGTCCGAAGGAGTTCTGGTCTTTCAAACATCCTCAATAATTATAAATCATTGTTATAAACAAAATATCGATACAGAAGCGAGATGCTGTAGTATAACTGCCAGTTCTGGATCGAATGAAGTTTTTAAACGAAAACTATACCTTCCTAACACAAGATCCAAAAAAGTTCTGGTCCTTCTAACATCCTCACTATTATAAATTATTTTTATTAATACAAGACCCATATAGCAGTGAGATGCTGTGGTATAACTGCGAGTTTTGGGTCGTATGATGTTTTGAAGCGAAAACTAGAGCGTCCTCACACAAAATCCAAAAAAGTTCTGTTCCTTCAAACATCCCCAATAATTATAAATCATTTTTATAAGCAAAATACCCATATAGCAGTGGGATGCTGTGGTATAACTGCCAGTTTTCGGTCGTAAAAAGCTTTTAAACGATAACTAGAGGTCCCTTACACAAGGTCCGCAGGAGTTCTGGTCTCTCAAACATCCTCAATAATTATAAATCATTGTTATAAACAAAATATCGATACAGGAGTGAGATGCTATAGTATACCTGCCATTTCTGGATCGAATTGAGTTTTTAAACGAAAACTATAGCTTTCTCACACAAGATCCAAAAAAGTTATTTTCCTTCAAACATCCTCACTATTATAAATTATTTTTATAAAACAAAGACCCATATAGCAGTGAGATGCTGTGGTATAACTGCCAGTTTTGTGTCGTATAAAGCTTTTAAACGATAACTAGGAGTCCCTCACACAAGATCCGAAAAAGTTCTGATCTTTTAAACATTTTCCATAATTATAAATCTTTGGTATAAACGAAATATCCATACAGGAGTGAGATGCTGTGGCATAACTACCATTTCTGGGTGGAATTAAGTTTTTAAACGAAAACTATAGCTTCCTTACACAAGATTCAAAAAAGTTCTGGTCCTTCAAACATCCTCACTATTATAAATGATTTTTCTAAATGAAAGACCCATAGAGCAGTGTGATGCTGTGGTATAACTGCGAGTTTTGGGTCGTATAAAGCTTTTAAACGATAACTAGAGGTCTCTCATACAAGATCCTTAGGAGTTGTGATTTGTCAAGCATCCTCAAAAACTATAAATCATTATTAGAAATAAAATATCCATACAGGAGTGAAATGCTGTAGTATAACTCCGAGTTTTGGGTCGTATAAAGATTGCAAACGATAAGAAGAGGTCACTTACACTAGGTCCGGAGAAGTTCTGGTCATTCAACCATTCTAAATAATTATAAATCATTGTTATAAACAAAATATCGATACAGGAGTGAGATGCTGTAGTATAACTGCCAGTTGTTGGTCGAATGAAGTTTTTAAACGAAAACTATAGGTTCCTCACACAAGGTCCAAAAAAGTTCTGGTCCTTCAAACATCTTCACTATTATAAATTATTTTTATAAATAAAAGACCTATATAGCAGTGAGATGCTGTGGTATAACTGCCAGTTTTGGGTCGTATAAAGCTTTTAAACGATAACTAGTGGTCCCTCACACAAGATCCAAAAAAGTTCTAATCTTTTACGCATTCTCCATAATTATAAATCATTAGTATAAATGATTTATAATTATGGAGATTTATTCCAATATTATTTATATAATATTGGATTTATAAACGAAATATCCATACAGGAGTGAGATACTGTGGTATAACTCCGAGTTTTGGGCCGTGTAAAGATTGTAAACTATATAATGAGGTCCCTTACACAAGGTCCGAAGGAATTCCGGTCTTTCAAACATCCTTAATAATTATACATCACTGTTATAAACAAAATATCGATACAGGAGTGAGATGCTGTAGTACAACTACCATTTCTGGGTGGAATTAAGTTTTTAAACAAAAACTATAGCTTCCTCACACAAGATTCAAAAAAGTTCTGGTCCTTCAAACATCCTCACTATTATAAATGATTTTTATAAATAAAAGAGCCATATAGCACTGAGATGCTGTGGTATAACTGCGAGTTTTGGGTCGTGTAAAGATTCTAAACGATAAGAAGAGGTCCCTTACACAAGGTCCGAAGGAGTTCTGGTCTTTGAAACATCCTCAATTATTACAAATCATTGTTATAAACAAACTATCGATACAGGAGTGAGGTGCTGTAGTATAACTCCGAGTTTTGGGTCGTGTAAAGATTGTAAACGATAACAAGAGGTCCCTTCCACAAGGTCCGAAGGAGTTCCGGTCCTGCAAACAACCTCAATAATTATAAATCAATGTTATAAACAAAATATCGATACAGGAGTGAGATGCTGTAGTATAACTACCATTTCTGGATGGAATTAAGTTTTTAAACGAAAACTATAGCTTCCTCACACAAGCTTCAAATAAGTTCTGGTCCTTCAAACATTCTCACTATTATCAATTATTTTTATAAATAAAAGACCCATATAGCAGTGAGATGCTGTGGTATAACTGCCAGTTTTGGGTCGTATAAAGCTTTCAAACGATAACTAGATGTCCCTCACACAAGATACGAAAAAGTTCTGATCTTTTAAACATTCTCCATAATTATAAATCATTGGTATAAACAAAATATCCATACAGGAGTGAGATGCTGTGGTATAACTCCGAGTTTTGATTTGTGTAAAGAGTGTAAACGATAATAAGAGATCCCTAATACAAGGTCCGAAGGAGTTCTGGTTTTTCAAACATCCTCAATAATTATACATCACTGTTAGAAACAAAATATGGATACAGGAGTGAGATGCTGTAGTATAACTATTCCACACAAGATCCAAAAAGTTCTGGTCCTGCAAACATCCTCACTATTATAAATTATTTTTATAATTATAAGACCCATATAGCAGTGAGATGCTGTGGTATAACTGCGAGTTTTGCATCGTATGAAGCGTTTAAACGATAACTAGAGGTCCCTCGAACAAGATCCTTAGGAGTTCTGATTTGTCAAACATCCTCAAAAACTGTAAATCATTATTATAAATAAAATATCCATACAGGAGTGAGATGCTGTAGTAAAACTGCGATATTTTGGTTGTATAAAGTTTTGAAACACTAACTAGAGGTCCCTCAAACAAGGTCCCGAGCAGTTCTGGTCTTTCTAACATCTTCATTAATTGAAAGATCAAACGAGCCGGCCGAAGGCGGGCGAAGTTCGATCACAATTATCTGTAGAGCCTCGTTCGAAGAGATTACGAAAGTAATCGAGTATATATTACCATGTAGTTACCCTCGTAATACGCTAGATGTCACACGTTTAGAGTCCGGAGAAAAACAAACACCACCATTCCCCTAGCAACGATCAGCTATGCTCTTCGTATCTTTCAGAGTAAGTGAAGTTGAAGAACTAAACATTGTTTGTTCAACTTTGGGGTTCTAGGGGAGGGGAACAATGTTCAAAATTTTCCCCGGGAGGGATTGTAATCTCTTCGAACGAGGCTCTACATATAATTGTGATCGAACTTCGCCCGCTTCGGCGGGCTCGTTTGATCTTTCAATTATATTCCGAGCCTCGTTCTCGAGATTACGAAAGTAATCGAGTATATATTACCATGTAGTTGTTTAGATGAAAACAATTTTTTTTTAAATTTTAATTATTAATTATTATTTTATAATGACAATCTGTATTTAATCCTGTATCACAGATCTCGCAAACACCTGATTGTCTTTCACTAAAGATCTATTGTAAACTCTGGCAAACATATGTGAATTCTTTGACCACCCCGCTGTTTTTCTTATAACATTTAAATCTACTCCTTTTCTGAATGCTGCCGACGTGGCCGCGTGCCTAGTAGAATGGGCTGAAAAAACTGAGGTATCAATCCCGCTTTCTGTTAATACTGCTTTCACCCATCTACTTATCGTTTGACTTCCTACTTCATTATGCGGTTTTTTAATAGCTAAAAATAATTTCTCCTTGCTATCTCTGATCTTAGTTGTAACTTTAAGATACTCTATTAAAGTTGATGCTACGCATAACTCTGGTTTTTCTGCAAACCTTGGTAAAATGAGTAAAGGCTGTTCTCGGCCTGATCCCGACGTTTTGATTAAATCTATTATTCTTATTTCGACTCCATTGTCTCTTATTATAATACATTTTGTTTGAATGTTTTCCAGGGTTTGTGCCCTATGTGCTGTACATAAAGCCAGTAACATAACAGTCTTTTTGGTCAAATCTGTTAAAGATAGGTTATCTAACGGGAACCATTTTTCGAGATGTTTTAATACGATTGCAACATCCCAGGTCTGCGAGTACTTTGGTCTCGTAGGTCTCATTTTAAACGCGCCTCTCAGAAAACGACTTATCATTGGGTTTCCTCCAATTTTATCCTTTGAAATCAATGATATTGCCGACCTGTATGTGTTTAAAGTCCCGTAAGAAGCTCCCTCTTTAATCTTTTGTGTTAAGAACTGTAGCAACTGCTCTTGTTTTGGTTCATAGAAATCAGCGTTTACTCCGATACAGAAACGTGACCATTGTTTCAACGCTGACTCATACTGCTTCATGGTAGCATCCGACAGAGACGCCATTAGAATTTCCGTCGCCTCTGGTGGTACACCTTTCCTCAAATAAGCTTCGCGGATACTTTCCCCGCCGTCAAAGTTAGATGGTTCGCTCTGGGATGTTGCTTTTTCCTACACGACGATAGCAATAAATTATAATTTGGTTTAAATTTTATTGGTTCGCTAACTAGTAGTGATTGGAACAGTGGATACCACGGTTGATTGGGCCAATCTGGTACCACGATAATTCCTGTGGCCCTGTCTGATTTAATTTTTGCCAACACTCGGAGAATCAGAGAAAAAGGCGGAAAGGCGTAAAAATTTAAGTTAGACCAATTAATGGTAAATGCATCAATTTCCTCTGCTTCGGCACAAGGTAGCCACGAGACAAATCTTTTACATTTTGAATTCTGACCAGATGCGAACAAATCTATATCCAATTTTCCAAATTTTTTTGTAATTTCTGTAAACGCGAAGTCCGCCAGTTCCCACTCTGTGTCTTCGTTTTTAATTCTGGACAAGGCGTCGGCGTCGGTATTGTCCTTTGAGGCTATATATGAAGCAAACAAAAAAGTTTTCCTTTTTTCTGCCCATTGCCAAATAGCTCTAGCTAACAAATTGTATTTTGGAAATCTTGTGCCACCCATTTTATTAATATACGATATTGCCGTAGTATTGTCTATTCTTAATAAAATATGACAATTACTTAGATTGTTTGCTAAGGATTCCAACGCCAACTTTACTGCAAATAGCTCTTTATAATTGATAGGCCAACGTTTTTGAAGCTGGTTCCAGAACCCATGCGTTTTATTAATTTTGTCTGTTGCTCCCCAGCCTGAACTGGATGCGTCCGTAAATATTGTTATTTCAAAGTTTCCCGTCTTTATCAGGCTTACTCCGTTCTTCAAACTGTTCTTCCACCATTCTAAGTCCGGTAAAATATTCGTAGATATAAACATTATGCTGCTGTAATCGTTATTATTTTTGCTCAAGGCTACTTGTTTCTCTCTTTCTAAGAGTTTAGTGTACAACCAGCTGTAGTCTAATGCTGGGCAGGCTGCCACTAGTTTCCCAGTTAATTGTGAGAATTCTAGGATCGAACAGTTTTTCTTATGCCCAAACTTTGTTATCAATTTTCCTAGCCTTTCTCTTTTTTCCACCGTCAATTCTATCGTGAACCGGCGAGAATCGATAATGAACCCCAAAAATTTGCATCTGTTATTAGGCGTTAGATTACATTTTCTTTTGTTTATAATAAAGCCCAATGCCTCTAGTAAATTGATCGATTCTCGAACATTTGTTTGACATTTTGTAAAGTTTTCTTCTATGCATATAATGTCATCTAAGTATATTCCTGACGAAAACCCTCTGGACCGTAAAATTTTCATAACTGGCTTCCAAATTTTTGTAAAAATATATGGGCTAGAACATAAGCCAAAAACCAGACAGTTAAATTGGTACAATGTTCCCTGGAAGCAAAACCTCAAAAGCTTTCTGCTTGATTTGTGAATCGGTACTAAATAGTATGCATCTTGTATGTCTATCGTAGCCATGAAGAAATTTGGGAATACCAATCTAGCTACTGTCCACAGATCCTCCATTTTGAAATGATCCGGGTCTATGAATTCGTTCAGGTTTTTAAGATTAAGAATAAAACGCTTCGAGCCATCAGGTTTCGGTACTAGGAAGAAAGATGATATAAATTGATCTGGTTCGGGTTCGCATTTCTCAATTGCTCCTTTGTTTAATAGATTTGCGAAAGCCTCTTTGTATTTATTCAACTCGTTTTCTGGAATCTTTGTTCTAGGCGTAATGTATTGCACTGCTTTTCTGGCTAATTTAATTTGATAGCCTTTAATACAATTTAAAACAAACGCATTATTAGTAATATTTTTCCAGTTAGCGAGATAGTTTTTTAATCTTCCTGCTGTGCAACCTACTTCCTCATCTATCTGCCCTTGCCCTTGAATTTGGGGGTCCTCTGAGTTTGAGCTCTGGGGTTGAAATATTGTTGTTTCGATCTGAAGAACAGTCGACGTCTGTTTTGGTTCGATGATCCCGCGAAGCCTGCCTGGTTGTGAAACATTTTCTTTCCCGGTAGGCCCTTCCCGTTTAAATGACTCTTGGATTTGTAGGTCGGCGCCCTGAATTGTTGTTTCATATTCTGGCTTATCTTGTCCAGAGCTCGAGCTTCCTTCAATCTCTCTGATAGATTTTTTCCGAACAGGAATTCGTCCGTCTTGGTGGTCATCAAAATATCCTTACTTTGCTTTGACAAGCCCGGAAGGATGAAGGCTTTTCTAGATTCTGACAACCTGAACTGTAAATCTGTCAGAATCTTCGCTGAATCGCTCAGCCTTTCTATGAAGCATAGTTTATCGATGCTTTCATCCTCCTCTAAAAGCATCGACAAGGCTGAGCCCACGGCGGTTAATGCTGAACCGAGTGACTTTTGATTTGCCGAGATAAAATTATCTCGTCTGATTGCTGACTCGCCTAGATTGGATGCAATTTCCAGGTTAAGCTTTGGTATCTCTAACCCTTCCAGTCTCGTATATTTATTTAATACGTCGTCCATTTCTTGCTTTGCAACCCCATTGGTTGTCCAGTGTTTCCATCTTGACGACAATGACTGATGTATCGTTATTTCGATTGCCTTTGAGGCCAATGGGTCCTCGCCCAACATTTTCAAAACGTCGTCGCCTAACTCTTTACTGTCACTTGGACTCGTCTCTGTCGGTTGATTAGCAGTTTTATCGTCATGGGCCCGGTTAGCATTTTCGCTTTTGTTCTCCTTGTCCCCGTCATCCTCTATTGCGTCATCTTGTGACGTAGGAAAGAGACGAAAATAAGTTCATATTTCTATTTGTCTAATATGCTTTGCCTCTCGTGCAAATTCATTAGCATACAACTCTGAGATGTCTTGTCTCGCGTACAAGCTCCTCAGGTTAACGGTCTAACCTGTCCTGCCTCTCGTGCAGGCTCGTTAGCCAATGCCGCCATTTTGTTTGGCGGACAAAGGAGATAACGGGATTGTAAATCGCTAGTATTATCTTGCCTCTCGTGCAAGCTTTTTATTCAAATTAAGGTTCCTCTTACCTTTGTTAGTTATTAAGTCTATTTCTGGACCACCATCTTCTGATCTTTCTGATTCATTTTCTGAGCTTTCGGCACTCGAGCTATACCTTTTCGGTCGGAACGCTTCTAGCTGTTCCTTCATTTTCTTTAATTGCTTTTCTAACGAAGCTATCATCGTGTCCTTACGTTTCCTTTTTGGCATTTTCTTGACTTAAACTCAACAAGAAACACTAAGGAGTGCAATTTTTAATGTATGATTTAATACAAAGCCTAAACAAAATATATATATACTCTTGATTACTCTAACACGTCTTCGATCTAGCGCACAACGAAAAGATATGAAGAGCATAGCTGATCGTTGCGTTTGTTTTGTTCGGGACTCTAAACGTGTGACATCTAGCGTATTACGAGGGTAACTACATGGTAATATATACTCGATTACTTTCGTAATCTCGAGAACGAGGCTCGGAATATAATTATAAATCATTATTACAAACAAAATATACATACAGGAGTGAGATGCTGTGGTATGACTGCCACTTCTGGTCTGTATGAAGTTTTCAAACGAAAACTGAAGCTTCCTCACACAAAATCGAAAAAAGTTCTGGTCCTTCAAACATCCTCAGTGATTATGAATCATTTTTATAAATAAAATACACATATAGGAGTGAGATGCTGAGGTATAATTGTGAGTTTTGGGTCGTATAAAGCTTTTAAACGATAACTAGAGGTCACTCACACAAGGTACTAAGGAGTTCTGGTCGTTCAAACATGCTCAAAAACTATAAACCATTATTATAAACAAAATGTCCATACAGGAGTGAGATGCTGTGGTATAACTGCGAGTTTTGGGTCGTGTACAGATTGTAAACGATAACAGGAGGTCCCTTACACAAAGTCAGAAGGAGTTCTGGTCTTTCGAACATTCTCAATAATTATCAATCACTGTCATAAACAAAATTTCGATACAGGAGTGAGATGTTGTAGTATAACTGCCAGTTCTGGGTCGAAGGAAGTTTTTAAACGAAAACTAGAGCTTTCTCACACAAGATCCATACAAATTCTGATCTTTCAAAGACCGTCACGATTATAAATCATTTTTATAAATAAAAGACCCATGTAGCAGTGAGATGGGTACTACTGCTACATGGGTACACACTGCTACATGGGTCTTTTATTTATAAAAATAATTTATAATCGTGACGATGTTTGAAGGATCAGAACTTTTTTGGATGTTGTGTGAGAAAGCTCTAGTTATCGTTTAAAACCTTTATACGACCCAAAACTCGTAGTTATACCTCAGCATCTCACTCCTATATGGGTATTTTGTTTATAAAAATGATTTATAATTATTGAGGATGTTTGAAGAACCAGAACTTTTTTGGATTTTGTGTGAGGAAGCTTCAGTTTTCGATTAAAAACTTCATACGGACCAGAAGTGGCAGTTATACCACAGCATCTCACTCCTGTATGTATAGTTTGTTTGTAATAATGATTTATAAATAATGAGGATGTTAGAAAGACCAGAACTGCTCGGGATCTTGCGTGCGGGACCTCCAGTTATCGTTTTAAAACTTTATACGACCAAAAACTCGCAGTTTTACTATAGCATCTCACTCCTATATGGATATTTTATTTATAATAATGATTTATAGTTTTTGAGGATGTTTGAAAGACCAGACCTCCTTCGGACCTTGTGTAAGGGACCTCTTATTATCGTTTACAATCTTTACACGACCCAAAACTCGGAGTTATACCACAGCATCTAACTTCTGTATGGATATTTTGTTTATACCAATGATTTATAATTATGGAGAATATTTCAAAGATCAGAACTTTTTTGGATCTTGTGTAAGGGATGTCTAGTTATCGTTTGAAAGCTTTACACGACCCGAAACTGGCAGTTATACCACAGCATCTCACTGCTATATGGGTCTTTTATTTATAAAAATAATTGATAATAGTGAGGATGTTTGAAGGACCAGAACTTTTTTGAATCTTGTGTGAGGAAGCTATAGTTATCGTTTAAAAACTTAATTCCATCCAGAAATGGTAGTTATACTACAGCATCTCACTCCTGTATCGATATTTTGTTTATATCAATGATTTATAATTATTTAGGATGTTTGAAAGACCAGAACTCTTTCGGACCTTGTGTAAGGGACCTCTTGTTATCGTTTATAATCTTTACACGACCCAAAACTCGGAGTTATACTACGGCATCTCACTCCTGTATGGATATTTTATTTATAATGATTTATAGTTTTTGAGGATGTTTGTCAAATCAGAACTCCTAAGGATCTTGTATGAGGGACCTCCAGTTATCGTTCAAAAGCTTAACCCATTAACGCCCAAGAATCGCGATTTTTTCCTTCAATTTCAAGCCAGATTTTTATTATATAAAAAAAATCATAAAAAATGAAGAGGTACGTTCCCTAGTATTTTCGGGGGTGCTCTTTCAGAATCTGGGGTCAAAATCGGCTTTTGTCCATTAGGAAAAAAAATATGGCGGCTTTTAAACAAAAAAAACAGGAAAAATCGATGACACTTTTTTTTCAAAATTTTTTTTCACCTCGAAGCCGTTGAAAAGTGCGGTTTTTGTTTCAACCATGGGTGCATAGAATAGTGACGATTGAACAATCAATTTTTTAAATTCGTCGTTGTCAACATTTTCACCCCCAAAATGGCGCTTTTCACCCCCTGAGTGACACGAAAAATTTCACGCTCGGTGTCCCAAATGAAAGTAGTTGGATTTGGACGAAAATTGGTACTCGGAGGTTTTTGAGGTCGCTGATTACGATTCTGTTCTCAAAATTCCGAAATTCAAAATGGCCGATCCAATATGGCGGACACAAATGCAAAAGTTCATTTGAATTGGATAAAACGTGGCACTCGGGGGTTTTCGAGGTCGCTGATTATGATTCTGCTCTCAAAATTCCGAAATTCAAAATGGCGGATCCAATATGGCGGACACAAATGTAAAAGTTCATTTGAATTGGATAAAAAATGGTACTCGGGGGTTTTCGAGGTCGCTGATTATGATTCTGCTCTTAAAATTCCGAAATTAAGAATGGCGGATCCAATATGGCGGACACAAATGTAAAAGTTCATTTGAATTGGAGAAAACGTGGCGCTCGGGGGTTTTCGAGGTCGCTGATTATGATTATGCTCTCAAAATTCCGAAATTCAAAATGGCGGATCCAATATGGCGGACACAAATGCAAAAGTTCATTTGAATTGGATAAAACGTGGCACTCGGGGGTTTTCGAGGTCGCTGATTATGGTCTGAAAATTCCGAAATTCAAAATGGCGGATGCAATGTGGCGGACACAAATGCAAAAGTTCATTTGAATTGGATAAAACGTGGCACTCGGGGGTTTTCGAGGTCGCTGATTATGATTCTGTTCCTAAAGTTCCGAAATTAAAAATGGCGGATCCAATATGGCGGACAAAAATACAAAAGTTAATTTGTATCGGATGGAATGTGGCACTCGGGGATTTGCGAGGTCGCAGATTATGATTCTGCTCTCAAAATTCCGAAATTAAAAATGGCGGATCCAATATGGCGGACACAAATGCAAAAGTTCATTTGAATTGGATAAAACGTGGCACTCGGGGGTTTTCGAGGTCGCTGATTATGATTCTGCTCTCAAAATTTGAAAGCCTTTGGGTTTTCAAATACCTGAAAATACCAGGTATTTAAATACTCAAATACTTTCGAATTTTGAGAGCAGAAATATAAAAAGTGACCTAGAAAACCCTCGAGTGTCACGGTTTATCCAATTCAAATGAACTTTTGCATTTGTGTCCGCCATATTGGATCCGCCATTTTTAATTTCGGAATTTTGAGAGCAGAATCATAATCAGCGACCTCGAAAACCCCCGAGTGTCACGTTTTATCCAATTCAAATAAACTTTTGCATTTGTGTCCGCCATATTGGATCCGCCATTTTGAATTTCGGAATTTTGATTGCAGAATCTAAATCAGCTACCTCGAAAACCCCCGGGTGCCACGTTTTATCCAATTCCAATGAACTTTTGCATTTGTGTCCGCCATATTGGATCCGCCATTTTGAATTTCGGAATTTTGAGAGCAGAATCATAATCAGCGACCTCGAAAATCACCGAGTGCCACGTTTTATCCAATTCAAATGAACTTTTGCATTTGTGTCCGCCGTATTGGATCCGCCATTTTTAATTTCGGAATTTTGAGTGCAGAATCATAATCAGCGACCTCGAAAACCCCCGAGTGCCTCGTTTTATCCATTTCAAATGAACTTTTGCATTTGTGTCCGCCATATTGGATCCGCCATTTTTAATTTCGGAATTTTGAGAGCAGAATCATAATCAGCGACCTCGAAAATCCCGGAGTGCCATGTTTTATCCAATCCAAATGAAATTTTGCATTTGTGTCCGCCATATTGGATCCGCCATTTTGAATTTCGGAATTTTGAGAGCAGAATCATAATCAGCGACCTAGAAAACCCCCGAATGCCGCGTTTTATCCAATTCAAATGAACTTTTGCATTTGTGTCCGCCATATTGGACCGGCCACTTTGAATTTCGGAATTTTGAGAACAGAATCGTAATCAGCGACCTCAAAAACCTCTGAGTATCAATTTTCGTCCAAATCCAACTACTTTTCATTTGGGACACCGAGTGTGAAATTTTTCGTGTCACTCAGGGGGTGAAAAGCGCCATTTTGGGGGTGAAAATGTTGACAACGACGAATATAAAAAATTGATTGTTCAATCGTCACTATTCTATGCACCCATGGTTGAAAAAAAAACCGGACTCTTCAACGGCTTCGAGGTGAAAAAAAATTTTGAAAAAAAAGTGTCATCGATTTTTGCTGTTTTTTTTTTGTTTAAAAGCCGCCATATTTTTTTTCCTAATGGACAAAACCCGATTTTGACCCCAGATTCTGAAAGAGCACCCTCGAAAATACTAGGGAACGTATCTCTTCATTTTTTATGATTTTTTTTATATATTAAAAATCTGGCTTGAAAATGAAGGAAAAAATCGCGTTTCTTGGGCGTTAATGGGTTAATTCCGAAATATTCCGTCGAGATGTTTCCATCTGCGAGTATGTATGCCGTGTACCCAGCGAAGAATCTATGGAACTTGACGAAGAATGAGCTCGAACACGTTCCAACGACATTGCTCATAAAATATTGGGGTCGACACATTGGTATACTGTGGGATCGTTTGCCGGAAAATCATCCAAACAACAGTGAAATAATATATCTTTCATGCATGAAGTATTACAATACACCTGGGATGGCAGATCAGGTTGGTGGCCCCCCACCTCCGTGTCGACATTGTGAAAAGTGTTGTGCGGGAGAAAATTCTATTTGTGACAAAAAGAAACGTCCCTCAACACAGGTGGAGTTGTTTCGTCGATGAAAAATGGATTTCTCGAGCATTGAGAAAGTCAGAAAAACAGCGAAATTCCTCTCAACGAAGAAGCTATCTCAAGTCAAGGTTCAATCGCGTTATCCAATCTCCGACATAAGGGCTATCCACACAAAATTAGCAAAGCGTTATGTAGTTAACATCATGAACGAGTTCGCCCTCTTCTTACCAGCACGGCTCATGAAGGAGCCAAAGAGTTCGAGAATATGTTGGAAATGGCTCATAATGATGAAGTATACACGAACTATTATGGCGGACAATCGAGCAGCATCGAGTTTGCTCAGCGGTGTACACACATCGAAATTTCCCGATACATCAACAATCTGCTTCGTCTCTTCTACATCGAGCCATCCCGCGCTTTCGAGCATACAGCTCTAAGCCAAACTAATAGCCGAATGTCCTTTAATTACACTTGTAATACCGGCATTCTTATTACGACCGATTTCTATGGCATTCAACTCATATCGCACTGCTTGAAATAAATGGCAGATCTCATTGTTGACGGGACTGGTGGCAGCCGTCGGCATCCCAACACGCTTAAATAATTTTCCACATATGTGCAAGGAACTTTTGTTTGACAGGATGGAGAGACCTTGATTTTGAATGGCAATACGTATTTCATCGCTGTTATTAAAGGTCGAAGATGCATATGGTTGATGAGCGTGGATCTCACAATGTATGATGGATTCGTCAAAAACTACGGGCTCCTGAATGTTTACGATTTCTTCTCCCATTGCACGCAGCAGATGCACAGAGCAAAAACAAATAATGTTTTACACGCTGTCCCCACGCACTTTCAGATCCAAATTCTTCCAGAGTAGCACGTTTTGAGGTGTGAGCACTTTGGGTGCTGGCCGACGGCTGATTGTTTTTACACATGGTTGTATAGTATTATTAGTAACTCTATCGAAGACTATACCCATTATGATTTTATATGCAACCGAATTGTGAGTACTTCCACTTTGTCCTGTGCACTTTTTGTCCGTTAATATAGGCACCAGCAGTTATATTGCACTCAACGCGTAAGGCGTGCACTTTGAGAATAGCTACGGAAAGATCAGATTCGTGTATTTTTTTCGCTTCCAATTTACGTGCTGTGAAGCCCAGTAGATGTCCAATCGAATCATCAGGCTCAAAATTTACGTCATGATCACACTTGATTACACTGCGCAAAGTATTATTATTAGTTTTGGTTTGATGTTTTTCCGTGATAGCTCGGCTTGCGTAAATGTATCAATATCCTTTATTTCATAGCTACCCATCAACACCTCATCTCCCACGTAAAGTTTATTGTGGTTAATGTCTATATTGGGAATAGAGTTGAAGGTTAATAGTTCCACGAGACCGAGAGTATGATTTTTGTTTGGTGAGAGTTCTATAGCGGGAAAGTATTGCGTCTCGAGTATGGATGATGATCCAAATATGGTCAATGTTAAACTATCTTCCATGATGCTGGTACTTTGGCAACTAAACTCTCTGCCTTATACTTCACGTATATATAGCCTGTATTCGTCTTTGTATCGTAATTGTTGACAAAGAAACGTGAGACATAAATGTCCGCATTCAATCGTATCATATTCATGATGTCTCTTATAATTTTAGTTCGCGCTACCTACACCAAAATATCTCATAAGTTCAGATGGTAGTGGAAGATCGCCGAAACTAGCAAAGTACACGACTTTCCATCCAATCTTTTTGTAGGCAACCCAGTGTGTGCCAGGGCCAACATTTTTATCCAAGTTCACAATCGCTGATTCATATTTGAGTAGCCCCCTCATTGGTAATGTATCCCGCATGTACACGCTACGGAAATGTAGAATCTTCACGACTTTTGCATATTTCAGTAGATCGATGTCGGTTAAGGGTCGGCGTGGTAGCGTTACTTGACGTTTTTTGGCTTGATATAAAGACCCAATCCTCGATTCTACGGTTTCAGATGTTACAATGTTCGATTATGTCATTGACTTTCATTTAATTCACGTTTAGCCGCTTGAGCCTCATTTACAGCTTTGGCTATACTAGCTGCACCACCCGAAAAAGTCCCACAGCGCTGTGACTCGCAAATATAGGTATCAGAAACGGCAATAAACCACCAATTTTATGGGGTATAGGTAGAACCCGCGGTGCGCACACTTTTCCACCTTCAGTCTTTACCGCTACACGAGCACCCTTTAGAACTAAATTAATAACCGTATGCGGATCATTACTTTGAATCATTGTCTTCTTCGCAGCACGAATTATTTTTTTTCGAACAAACGCCACGTCTTCATGCCTATGCCAAATTTTCTCTTTGTCTTCATAATATTTGACACACTCCAAGCATTTGCTTTCTCACCGATGCTAGCGTCTTTAGCGGTAACGCGTTGCCAAGCTTGTTTGGCCAACACTTTATCTGCCAAATGTCTCGCTTCATGATTATCTGGATTTTTTAAATATGCAATGTCGTGTTGTTTGCAAGCCATGCCTAATGGATTAATGCCCGGATTACTACGAGCAAGGCGCTTAGCCAGCTTTGTACCCGGCCCACAATACTGACATCCAGGCAAATGTATTTCAACAGGGAGTTTGTTGATTAGTTGGTTGACAAAACCTTTACCGGTCTTTCCACGAACGATCATGACTAAATACAATACTTGACTGATAGGCAATCCCTATAAAATGCTCTTTTATATTGATTTTCCATTAGTCGTGTGTGAGATGACGTGCAAGAATCAAACTTTCGGATGCGGCCTTTCCGTAATAAACTTTGATGAATTTGTCGACGATGGAAGAAAGAAGAGACAAAAACGTCATGTTAAACTGAATAAATTTATTGCCAGATAGTATACGCCCCGATTTTAGTGGTCCATCGAATTGTGGGAAAACCAACGCACTGCTCACTCCCATAATACACCCCAATGGTTTGAGATCTGAGAATATTTATTTGTATTCCAAGTCGCTGAAAAAGCCAAAATATAAATTGCTCGAACGATTACTTGGACCCGTAAGTGGAGTTGAGTATTATCCATTCAATGAGCATGAACAAGTTATAGCACCGAGTGATGCACGATCCGACTCTACATTCATTTTTGATGATATAGCGTGTGAAAAACAAGATAATGTGAGAGCCCTCTTTTCCATGGGAAGACATGAGATTGTTGACAGTTTCTATCTTTGTCAGACATACACCTGTATCCCCTAAAATCTCGTGAGAGATAATGCGAATTTTGTAGTGCTTTTCAAGCAGGACGATTCGAATCTCAAGCACGTGTACAATGATCATGTCAATACGGATATGTAGTATACATGCTTTAAAAACATGTGCACGAAATGTTAGAATTCCGACAAGTATGCATTCATCACAATCGACAAGGATACCAATATTAACGAAGATAGATATAGGCACGGTTTTGATTGTTTTCTGACACTCTAGAAACAGTATCGTGTACACACCGATAGCGACAACATGAAGAGCGAACAGCTGGTGAGGGAAAAAGATGTATTGCGCGAAATCTCCAAGGCGAGCGATGCAATCAGACGAAAGCATCGAATGCTGAAGATCGGAAAACACATCGATGAGCAGAGAATGCAAAATGTATTTAAACCTATAGTGAGACCATTGGAATAATTAGCGTCAAACAAAAATTACGAGGTGGTGAAGATGGAAGTTAAAGATCAAAACGTAAAAGATAATGATGCGGAACATTCGGCAAATGGTGTTGAGCCCAAATTCAAGAACGAAACACAAGATGCTTTCAAGAGTAAAACACAAGAATCTTTAAAGCTGGTGTATGCCGATGATGATGACTCACCAACCCAAAATCTTGATGATTCATTCAGTGAATATCTCCTGTTATTACGTACAAATAGAAAGACAAGCTTGGATGTCTCATATGGCGTACGGAACCTCGCGAGCAACAAATTAAAGATTGGTGATTTTCCTATTTTTTTCGATTCTCAACATATTCGTGTGCACGATTCAACCTATCCGAAAACTGTTGGATTAACAGAGCTATTGTTTCAAAAAGTGCCCAACATCAAAGCTCTGACATCGGATTACTTGCAAAATTATGAAAAAATCATTATCTCCACGAATGCTCACAAAAATATTACAAGTCTGGTAAAGCTATACGAAATAGTGTCGGTCACAAATTCGATGCTTATATCGCAAATCTAGTTGATCATTACAAGCACATGGGAAAGGATATGCCAAAGTATAAGTTAGCAAGAAAAAATGCCCACTTGGATTACATTTATTGGGATAGTCCGAATGAGCTAGTAGATCGTTTTCGCTTAGTTCTAGCATCACAGGCAGCTGGAAATTCGTCACATTCGAATGAAATTGGATCGATTATTGAGGAATTGCGTGAAGCCAACATTATTTATTAACCTAACGTTTGCAATTTTACGCATTATCAACATGAGTGTCGATGTGTTCGGACGCTAACTGAAAAAGAGTATCCTCCTCAATGAGCAAGGTCCTCCAGGCAAACCGGAGATTGGGTTTAAAACTAGCGCAGATGGTCATTATGACTTGGGGCAGAAAAGATAGTGTAATATCGCCAATCCGGATGAACAAGACGATGCTATCACTCCGAGTGCTTTACATAAGAGATCTCGAACTATCATTAAGAACATACACAATGACATAAATGAGAGTAACCCGTTGTTGGTTAATGGACTAGAAGCTACGATGAGAGGTATAATTCATACATCATTGCCGAACTGGATGCAAGACTGAAAAGACTGGAAAATTAATGAGAAAAAGAACTCTCTCGTGCGGCAGTTGCACAAACCTGCTCGCCGAAACTATCCGCGTCGGCATATGGACATCCGTGGTTTGGATGAGACCTGGCAAGCTGATCTCGTCGATGTGTCATTGTACGCGCATCAAAACTCCAAATATAAATATCTCCTAACCGTCATCGATACTTTCTCAAAATCCGCCTGGGCCGTACTGGCGCAGAGTAAGTATACTAAAGATGCAGCAACCGCACTGAAGTCGATACTCGTGAAGGGACGCATATCGCAGAAGTTACATGTTGATCAGGGAAAAGAGTTTTATAATTGTGACTTTAAAACCCTAATGAAAAAGTACAATATCCACATGTATTCAACATGTAGTAACTTGTTACGCAAAATCGCTCGATGATTCGAATCCAACTAGCGTTCGTTATAAACTCTGTCCTTGTGCAAAATACACATCACAAGATAACGCGTCTTTATAAAGAACTTCTGGTTTTCGAATCGCCAGGTTAAGATTTTGGTGAAGCCTTTCCAGGGCTGTATTACGTGTCAGGATGGTAATACGCGTAACAATAGGTCTGTAATCCAACGGTGTCTTTATCGACGGCGCAGTCTTTCCTCAATGTCAGTATCAGGACCAATATTGGAAGTGAGATGAGTTTCACGTGTATTTTGATACTTGTCGAAATGTTGATCAAAGGTCTTTCTCCTTGGGACTCCTGTTATAACAAACAGTCGACGTCTTTACAGGTAGAGGACGAATCTTGGTGAGTACGATGCGAAACGGGTGAAGAATCAGAGCTTGCCAGGATTTGGAACAAGGTGTCTTCAGGTTAACACAAAGGAGAAGATCACGAGTTGATTATGTCAATAATTTCATTACACTTATATCAGTTGGTTACATCGATGTTATTTTTACTCGGATGCGGATAACACTCTTCCGGTTTATTAGCGCGATGGCTTAAACGTTACAACAAACGTCTTCACGTAATTTACGGAGTTTCTGAATGAAAACTTGCGCATGTTATCCCGTGTACTGTACGGAGTATCGTTAGCGTAGCAGCTAAGATTAGAGGTCTTCAGGAGAGAACCTCTCCGTAACAGTGATTTCACGATTCTAACTTATAGGTCGCCAGTCCCGTGCTACGCAGGGCCGATATTCGTCGGGTAGCAATAGTGGGGCAAGGGTTTACGTAACTGCATTTCTAGGAATGCGTCCGTGGGACCCATCGATAAGTATATATTCCCACACGCTAGTCTGACTCAGCCTGCAGTATTTCAACGGTTTTGGACGACGGATTCACGCCGAAAGCGAAGCGCAATAATATTTAATCTTATAAAATGTTTATGTAAACGTTGAGAGCTCGGGTGCTTATGCAGGCCGTGAAATATCGATACTTAATTCTAGACAAGGTTGCTTTGTGCGTTGGTCACTTGGTTATGTACGCAAGCCAAGAGACATAGCGAGTTATATTAACGAAAAAATATATGAGCATATATTTTTACTTTGTATTTATATTTGTTCTTATTCTATGGATATGAGAATGAAGTATTTTCTCTAATTAAGGCAATTTATGCGGTTGGCTTAACAAATTTAAAAGCTTCCATTTGCGAGCGTTTCAATCGTACATTGAAAAATAAGATGTTAATGCAATTTAGTATTCCTGATAACTATCCGTGGATCGATATAGTTGATAACCTAGTAGCCGAGTATAATGATTCTGTGCACTGCACGATTAAGATGAAACCGATAAATGTCAATGCTGGAAATGAGAAACAGCTACTACAACACGTTTATCATAAGACTCAATCGATAAAATCATCACCAACATCAAAATTAAAAATTGGCGATAAAGTGAGAATTAGTAAATTCAAGAGTGTTTTCGAAAAGGGTGACACACTGAATTGGAGAACGGAAATATTTACCATGTATAGAGTGAAAAACACGAAACCTGTAACATTTCCCCTCAAGGACTATGACGATGAACCCATTGCAGGGGGCTTCTACAATCAGGAGCTACTTAAAGTTGAACATCCTGATATTTATATAATTGAAAAAGTATTGAAGAAGCGTGATAATCAAATGTTTGTAAAATGGTTGGGCTTCGATATTGCCCACAAAGTTTGATAAGCAAATCTGATTTGTAGCGAACAATAAAAGTGTTTTAAATTTGATGATTCTTATCTCTCTACTCGTTCCAGATGACGAAGGTTGGCCTTCGTCTAACAAAGGGTCGACCGTTTTCTTCAGCGTAGCATGTGTTTTCCCACTCAGCCAGCTTTCTCCTTCTGGCTCTTTCAAACCTGTCTCTCTCTCACAAAAGTGTGTCGGGAAGGTGTGGGGGAAAATGTGATATAGTAAATCACAGCGGGATTTTCTTTATTTCTTCAGTTAAAAAGATTGATAAACCAATTCATTTATCAAAATTCATTCATCAAAAATACATGCAACGATTGTATCCTAAAATGCCCCCATGGTAGCGTTTTCGTGGTTCGTGGTCGTGGTGGCGTACACTTTGCTGCAGATTGCGGTAATGAATAACATACCGATCCTTGTTCTGCACGGTTGCAAGCAGTTTTTCGTATTGCCCGCTAGGTGGTTAACCATGTGTTGAACAAAACGGCAAGTCCACATGCGCATCATGTTGACATTCTGGATATTCTCAGTCAACCTCAAGAATGTAGCCTTTTGGTGAATCTGACGCGATTGAATGTTGACAAGTCATCGATCCATCGGAAATCAGCATAGGGCAATGGTTGACACATTGCCCATCCATACAAATTATTTACATAGAAATACATTAAGTATAATGGAGACTTCGATGGATCGTACGATTCCATGTAATTGTTATTGGCACGCGCGTACCTATTTGAGCACTGACTAAGACCAACGCGTATACCCCGTTCAACAAATAACACCATGTCAATTTCGGTGAGCAATTCGAAGTTAATTTCTGTATGCTTCAACATTGCATCCCAGGTGTAACCGGGTAGTGTGTAGTAATATGCACGGTCGAGCCTATAACTTTTGATGCGGGTATTGCGAAAGTTCTCAAAAATATCGGCTAGTAACAAAACATCGGTCTCCAGGTATAAGTCACTATATTCACCTAACGTTTGAATAGAAAACCGTTCCCATACATTCTCGGCATGAGCGTATTCGCTTTCACTTACAGTGTCACCCGTCAAAGTGCTGTAAAATGCATCACGCGGCGGTACAACAGATGCACAACGCAACAACAGAAGCGGCTAATGGAAGCTCTGGCCGCAGTCGCATATAGTGGTAAGCGTCTGCTAGACAACCACTCATATACAAACACACTTAGACCACTGAGCGGCCCGACAGAGGCCCTGTGGCGGGGTAAGTCGGGGCATCCTGTGAATGGGTACCGCCCAAAGCTGGAAGGGAACCCTATAGACGGATATTTTTTCCAACCGGGTCATGGATGGAGGGGGCCCTATAAACGGGTATCACCCACGAGAAAATGAACCCACGGGACTCCTTCTGGCGAGACGTGAAGAGACAACGCAAAACTCCCAGGTGGAGATCTCTGACTACCTCACACCTACCTTACATAGAACGGAGTAGAGGGAAAAATTATGATGAACACGCATGGACCAAAACAACTACCCCAGGTGGTTACCCCCAGACGGGGGGTCTCCAACGTGAGCTCCGACCGGGTGCAAAAGCCCCGGTAGCTCAGAGATGCAGCAAGGATTCTGGGGACTGCAGAATATGCCAATCAACAACAGGAGACAAGACGGACAGAGACATCCACTTGCTGGAGGTTCACACGAGCTGGACGAGATTCAGCAGCGTCTCCAGCAATGCGAGCCTTGCGAGCTTTAAGAGCGCACCAGGCGGCAGCCTACTGACAAACGCAACAACAAAGTGTCTTGAAATACAGACGATTGACGAGCTTGAGGACCATCTGTGGATAATCCTCAAGTGAGTCAGAGTCATGCAGGAAAAGACAAGCATACAGAAAAACGTGAACAAAGAGAAAAAGACGGTATTAAAGTCATCACGGAGGTTGCTGAGATCGCCCTGGGCAAATGCGAAAGGCTCAGAAAACTAAGGTCAGCCAGACAGGACGAAAAGATGAAAGCGGACCCAAGGCCGAAACGAAAGCGTGACGAGTCTAGCGCCAGCCCTCCCCAACAGCCGGCGAAAAGACCGACGACGACTGACGACACGCAACCGTCAGAGGGGAGCTGGCGAGTACAAACGAGCAAAAAGAAACATTAGAAAAAAAAACAAACAACAGAACTGAACAAGCAGACCAACGAGGATAACAAAGTGGTCAGGCAGGACATACGGCGCCCCATGCCTCGGGGACGGCCATCCTTGTCAAGCTACAACACGGCACGACCTATGCAGACTTACTGCGACAGGTCAAGGCGAAGGTGACCCCGCGAGGGACAACGTGACGGTGAGGGACTACCGCAAGGCAAGGGACGGAGGACTGCTGTTTAAAGTGCAGTCAGGACGAGAGGGGAGCGAAAAATTCCAGCGCTCCCGCCAGAGCGCAATCGGCCAGGAGGAACGTGTCCGGGCCATGATTTCCAGCACATCGCTGAAGATTATGGACCTGGACTGCGTCACGACTCCCGAGGAGATCGCGGCGATCCTCAAACAAGAGACAGGACAGGAAGGGGACAGGAAGGTGCACATCTTCGGCCCCAACGGATACGGACAGTGCATGGCGATGTGCAAGCTAGAATCGCCGAGAACCATACACTTACTGGAACGACAGCGACTTAAGATCGGGTGGGTCAATTGCCGCATTCGACTCAGGACGACAGTACCAAGGGGCTACCGGTGCCTTGGCTACGGACACACGAGAGGGAACTGCAAAGGACCAGACAGGACGGACCGTTACTGGAAGTGCAGGGGCGGGGGCTACGTCAGCAAGACGTGCCAAAACCGACCAGCCTGATTCTTGTGCACCGAGGGTAAAAAACTGGAGGTCGCGCATCGGCCGGGCACCGGTTCGTACGCTGTCTTCAGGGCCGCACTGGAAGAGAGAAGGGACAAGACCAAGACATGACGAAGGTCCTCCAGGGAAACCTGAACCGAAGTCAGACGACACAGCTGCTGCTACCGCAAACAGCTGACGATTTTCACGCGATGATACTGATACTATCCGAACAATATGTCTGTGAAGTTAGCATCTCAAATGTTTGCATCTCACAAATAAACTCCATATAAAGTGGCATCCCATATAGTTCTACAGTTCTTGATAAGTTTTAATAATAGTTCTCTCGATTTTACTAACAAAAATGCCTTTTGAAAAAATGAGATGCTAACTTTGCAAAATGAATCATAGCATCTCATTGAATTTCGCAAACTTGACCATGCCAAAGATAAAAGTAAAAGAGTTCTACATCCTAAACCTATTCTGTAAATAGTTCTATCGGTTGAATCTAATTCAAATCGGTAACAACGGGTATAACCAAAATATCCGTAGATGAGTGAGATGCTGTAACATTACTGCGAATTCCAGGTCGTACGAAGACTTTAAAAGATAAATACAGATCCCTTACACAAGGTCCAAAAGAGTTCTGGTCTTTAAAAAATTCTCAATAATTACAAATCATTGTGAAAAACAAAATATCGATAGAGCAGTGAGATGCTGCGGTATAACTGCAAGATCTGGGTCGTATAAAGTTTTTAAACGGTAACCAGAGGTCACTCACACAAAGTCCCAGGAAGTTCTAGTTTTTCAAGGATCCACAAATAAATCATTGTTATAAACAAAATATCCATACAGGAGTGAGATACTGTGGTAAAACTTCCAGTTCTGGGCCGTATGAAGTTTTCACACGAAAAGTAGAGCTTCCTCACACAAGATCCAAAAAAGTTCTGGTCCTTCAAACATACCCAATAGTTATAAATTAATTTTAAAAACAAAACATCCATACAGGAGTGAGATGCTGTGGTATAACGGCGAGTTTTGGGTCGTATAAAGCTTTTAAACGATAACTGGAGGTCCCTCACACCAGGTCCCGAGGAGTTCTGATCTTTCTAACATCCTCATTAATTATAAATGATTAGTATAAACAAAATACACATACAGGAGTGAGATGCAGTGCTATAACTGCCACTTCTGGGTCGTATGAAGTTTTCAAACGAAAACTATAGCTTCCTCACACAAAATCCAAAAAAGTTCTGGTCTTTCAAACATCTTCAATAATTATAAATCATTTTTATAAACAAAATACCCATATATGAGTGAGATGCTGTGGTATAACTGCGAGTTTTGGGTCGTATAAAGCTTTTAAAAGATAACAAGAGGTCCCTTACACAAGGTCCGACGAAGTTCAGGTCTTTCAAACATCCTCAATAATTATAAATCATTGTTATAAACAAAATATCGATACAGGAGTAAGATGCTGTGGTGTAACTGCCAGTTTTGGGTCGTATTAACCCATTAACGCCCAAGAAACGCGAGTTTTTCCTTCATTTTCAAGCCAGATTTTTAATATATAAAAAAAATCATAAAAAATGAAGAGATACGTTCCCTAGTATTTTCGAGGGTGCTCTTTCAGAATCTGGGGTCAAAATCGGGTTTTGTCCATTAGGAAAAAAAATATGGCGGCTTTTAAACAAAAAAACAGCAAAAATCGATGACACTTTTTTTTCAAAATTTTTTTTCACCTCGAAGCCGTTGAAAAGTCCGGTTTTTTTTTCAACCATGGGTGCATAGAATAGTGACGATTGAACAATCAATTTTTTATATTCGTCGTTGTCAACATTTTCACCCCCAAAATGGCGCTTTTCACCCCCTGAGTGACACGAAAAATTTCACACTCGGTGTCCCAAATGAAAAGTAGTTGGATTTGGACGAAAATTGATACTCAGAGGTTTTTGACGTCGCTGATTACGATTCTGTTCTCAAAATTCCGAAATTCAAAATGGCCGATCCAATATGGCGGACACAAATGCAAAAGTTCATTTGAATTGGATAAAACGCGGCACTCGGGGGTTTTCTAGGTCGCTGATTATGATTCTGCTCTCAAAATTCCGAAATTCAAAATGGCGGATCCAATATGGCGGACACAAATGCAAAATTTCATTTGGATTGGATAAAACATGGCACTCGGGGGTTTTCGAGGTCGCTGATTATGATTCTGCTCTCAAAATTCCGAAATTAAAAATGGCGGATCCAATATGGCGGACACAAATGCAAAAGTTCATTTGAATTGGATAAAACGAGGCACTCGGGGGTTTTCGAGGTCGCTGATCATGATTCTGCTCTCAAATTTCCGAAATTAAAAATGGCGGATCCAATATGGTGGACACAAATGCAAAAGTTCATTTGAATTGGATAAAACGAGGCACTCGGTGGTTTTCGAGGTCGCTGATTATGATTCTGATCTCAAAATTCCGAAATTCATAATGGCGGATCCAATATGGCGGACACAAATGCAAAAGTTCATTTGAATTGGATAAAACGTGGCACTCGGGGTTTTCGAGGTCGCTGATTATGATTCTGCTCTCAAAATTCCGAAATTCAAAATGGCGGATCCAATATGGCGGACACAAATGCAAAAGTTCATTTGAATTGGATAAAACGTGGCACCCGGGGGTTTTCGAGGTAGCTGATTATGATTCTGCAATCAAAATTCCGAAATTCAAAATGGCGGATCCAATATGGCGGACACAAATGCAAAAGTTTATTTGAATTAGATAAAACGTGACACTCGGGGGTTTTCGAGGTCGCTGATTATGATTCTGCTCTCAAAATTCCGAAATTAAAAATGGCGGATCCAATATGGCGGACACAAATGCAAAAGTTCATTTGAATTGGATAAACCGTGACACTCGAGGGTTTTCTAGGTCACTTATTATATTTCTGCTCTCAAAATTCGAAAGCATTTGAGTATTTAAATACCTGGTATTTTCAGGTATTTGAAAACCCAAAGGCTTTCAAATTTTGAGAGCAGAATCATAATCAGCGACCTCGAAAACCCCCGAGTGCCACGTTTTATCCAATTCAAATGAACTTTTGCATTGTGTCCGCCATATTGGATCCGCCATTTTTAATTTCGGAATTATGAGAGCAGAATCATAATCAGCGACCTCGCAAATCCCCGAGTGCCACATTCCATGCGATATAAATTAACTTTTGCATTTTTGTCCGCCATATTGGATCCGCCATTTTTAATTTCGGAACTTTAGGAGCAGAATCATAATCAGCGACCTCGAAAACCCCCGAGTGCCACGTTTTATCCAATTCAAATGAACTTTTGCATTTGTGTTCGCCACATTGCATCCGCCATTTTGAATTTCGGAATTTTCAGAGCAGAATCATAATCAGCGACCTCGAAAACCCCCGAGTGCCACGTTTTATCCAATTCAAATGAACTTTTGCATTTGTGTCCGCCATATTGGATCCGCCATTTTGAATTTCGGAATTTTGAGAGCAGAATCATAATCAGCGACCTCGAAAACCCCCGAGTGCCACGTTTTATCCAATTCAAATGAACTTTTGCATTTGTGTCCGCCATATTGGATCGGCCATTTTGAATTTCGGAATTTTGAGAACAGCGTGAAATTTTTCGTGTCACTCAGGGGGTGAAAAGCGCCATTTTGGGGGTGAAAATGTTGACAACGACGAATTTAAAAAATTGATTGTTCAATCGTCACTATTCTATGCATCCATGGTTGAAACAAAAACGGCACTTTTCAACGGCTTCGAGGTGAAAAAAAATTTTGAAAAAAAAGTGTCATCGATTTTTCCTGTTTTTTTTTGTTTAAAAGCCGCCATATTTTTTTTCCTAATGGACAAAAGCCGATTTTGACCCCAGATTCTGAAAGAGCACCCCCGAAAATACTAGGGAACGTACCTCTTCATTTTTTATGATTTTTTTTATATAATAAAAATCTGGCTTGAAATTGAAGGAAAAAATCGCGATTCTTGGGCGTTAATGGGTTAATTCAAGACCGGATTCAATGCAATTTTATACGAGCCTTTGTTACTACAGCTGCATAAAACGTTTATCTGTAAAGTCTCATTTGACATCTAGCATTAGAATTACATTAAGTTGCCGAGAGTGAATCATAGGCGCTGGCTTTCACATGTTTATCCACATGTCTAGAACAATATTTTCCCCATTGTCTGGAAAAACGATTTACCTATATCAATAACGCTTCCCTCCCCCAGAAATATCTCGCATCGTCTACGGTGTCCTCTTGCCCCACACCAATAACCGTTGCCCCTCCCCATGGACCCCATGTTTATTGGGCATCCTCTTCCTCGCGTAACGTCGCTTTCCTGACCCCTTGCACCCCTCTCCGCGAGCCGCAATCGTCATCCCCTCCCCCAATTCCCCAAAACGGCCCTAGTCTCTCGCGCGACCACCAGACACCCCCCCCCCCCCCCATCCACAGACTCCCCACCACCCACTTCCCCCGCCATATGACCAAACCCCTCTCGTGACCCCTCGTTCTGGACTCCCCCGTCCCCGCACCCCCGTCGACACTTTATATAGACCGCCTCTAGTTATACTACTTAAACGTGCTTACAAAAAAATGTCCTAAATATTTGTTTGTGCTATATTTACGTCGCCTCTTTTTTTATCTGTCATTCATTTTATATAAAATAATACTCTCACCTTTCGAGAATACAAATCTCGTTCGAATTAAAAATAAATTAATGGGTTTGACTTTAAAAAGTATTTATGTCTTGTCACATTACTCGATTTTTCGAGACAGCTTTTGCAATTTGTGAGAAATAGGCCGTTTTGAAAATTATTTATAAATATACGTATATACGTGCATATATACATGACCTATGCCCGCACACACACACGTAGATCTACTCATCACATTTTTTTCTTTAATGCCGCTTGCATAATTTCACGAGGGTACCTTTTGCGGATAGTAAATCATAACTCTTGGCTAGAAACTTCAACGACCTGGCCACAATGAGGATAGAAGAGAGAGAAGGAGAACTTTGAACAATTTATGGTTTGTGGAAGTTCTTGTTGGAACGAAGGGCCAAGTATGTGTGGAGGAAGCAAACGACAGCGTTTATTACTTTCAGTTGGTATTCATTCACTTTCCGCTTTCCGAATGGAAGTCGGCCCGACCATGGACGTGATCCGACTGAGCAGTTGAAGAACCGTGCGGATGAAACCATGCACGAAAGGTGAGCGAGGCACAAAAATTACTTCTAGATTTCATTTCTATAATTTCAGTACTTATAGCACACCGGTACATGCGTGGTTGAAAGTCTAAATACAATATGTACACTTCAAAAACAAGTGTGTTGTTTTTACACACTTCAGGTGTGTCAATGGCTGTAGAGACTTTTAACACGTTTCAACGTGTGTGAAAAACTAATGGTGTAAAAATAACATGGATGGATGCGTTCAAACAGCACACTTACGTGTGTTATTTTTTTACACGCCTTAAAACGTGTAAAAAGTGTCTACAGCCATTTACACACTCAAAGTATGCAAAAACAACACACTTATTTTTGCAGTCCTGTATATACATAGGATGCGTCGGAATAATAAATTCAACAACACAAGCTTTTGATCGTCAAAATGTACGTATTTATTGAACTGAACTCAACAGTACTTGTATAATACTCCGTATTAATTACATATATAGTTTTGATAGCTGTCTTCAGATTTTGACAATTAATAATATACTTTGAGAATGATCTATCTGTATTCTATATAAAAAAAAAACATGTTAAAATGGCAACAAATTCCATTACTATCATGAGCGGTTTCACTGTTTTTTTGTCTTCGCATAGGCTAGGTTCTCATACATCTTTACGATGACAGCCGCTTTTTGCTTGTCGTTATGATGGCCTCGACACAAAAGCCCGTCGCTAAAGATTCAAAGCAGCTACGGAGACCTTCGGAAATAGATTCCAATTTCAGGTTTCTCCACGTGACGAACTCAAAAAT
This sequence comes from Ophion obscuratus, assembly GCA_964007375.1. NCBI lineage: Eukaryota > Metazoa > Arthropoda > Insecta > Hymenoptera > Ichneumonidae > Ophion > Ophion obscuratus. Next base: position 55,311,327 of record OZ023313.1, read on the forward strand.
GATCTACAAATAAAACAAAAAGTTAAGACTAAATGTGGTCTCAAATTAACCGGTCAATCAATCGATGTCACATAAACGAATGAGTTTCACGTGATGTCGTAACCAAGGGGATTTTTGAAACATGATCAATAACTTGCCATTAACACAGTTAAACTATGTTGCTTTTTCCTGTGTTATTTTTGCTTGTGTGTTGCTATCAACGTGTGTTTCTTAGTCCAATGTGTGTAAGTATGCGTCTTGTATATTGAGTCTACACGCTTTGTGTGTGTTCGAATGAGCACGTTGCCCCCATGGAAATTTATGTATGTAAAATATATGCAGAAAAGACCGGTGCGATGCACAGTGTGAGATTTCGGCAATCTAGGGGAACTTTATTCACTGAAGAAAATAAAATTACATTTAGCCGATTCTAATTGTTATTTTGATCAGGATAAACGCTTAAATAAACAATAAGAGGTTTTAAACGTTTTATATGTTGTTTATTGTTAAAAAAAACATTATTTTTAGTACGTACATATTTTTGATAAGTGTTGCCGTCAAATATAAAAAGACATATATTCTCTTGGCTTCTAATGCAGCCAGGTCAACTCACAGAAAACTTAAAAGAACTAACCAAACGTTTTTTGGTTTCAAAAAATAAAAACCTGAAAAAAGGAACGCAAAGCGCAGTCAAAACAAAAAAAGAAAGGAAAAGCTTAATTAATCATCTGTATCAATACTGCTGCTGCTGTTAGAGTGAACAGATTTCACAACAGGCTTCATTAACATTTCTAAGACTTCTGGTAATATCTTTGAATGTTTAGTTCTGGGACCAGCACGAAGACTAGTGACATAAGGGTCAGATGTAATTAACAATCGATGAACAAGGTCAGTGTTGGTAAGAATCCTGGACGATTTTCTGGTAAACAGTTCCCTATATTTTCGATTGTCCTTATTTCTAGCCTCTTGGGCCTCCTCTGATAACTGGCCTATAGGTAAAATGTTTGCAGCTATGATTTCTTTTCCGTGAAACAGTATCTTGTGAACACTTACAGGCATGTAATACCAAGCATAATGGCTTAGGTACAATTCTAAAGTACATCGAAGATATTCACCAAATTTGTGTGTATCGATCGGAAAACCACAATTTAGAACTTCTAAAATTACATGAAATTTCTTTATCAACTCTACATTCACCCCAGTTATTTCCGAAGATTTTTCCGCATTTCTGAAAAACTTACGAGCAGTATTGCCATCATTAGTGTTTCCTGATTGTTGCTTGGGCATGTCTACCAGTAAGCCGAGCTCGCTACGAAATTTTTCTTGGACTTGCTTTTTTTTCTCTTCCATTTTTGCTTTGTTTTCTTTGCCCCTTACCTGCCACTTTTGGATATCTAACCTGTATGAGATGTGGAGAATACATTCAAAAAACCGTATCCATGAATGCAGGGGTGAAAGACCAAAAGTCAAAAAATTCTGATTTACATTTTTCTGAGACATTGCGTGAGGGTTATTCATTTCGCTAGGTTGGGCTCCGCATAGATAACATCTTTGCGTTGACAAGCAATCGGATATGGAATTACAAATTTTTCCGTCGATCATATAAAGTATCATGTTTGGCTTGCATGTAAATTCCCTTTGGCCTACAGTTATTATAGTGGGAGTCAGATTATCAATTTGTTCTTCGACCTTTTGTACTTCACTTTTTACAACATCAGCTGTTTCTTTTGCAAAAACAAACTTTATAGGGCGACAATATCTGGTTGAAGATGGAGCTGGGTTTTGCCAAATTACAAATTTTTCAGTGTTATTAACATCGTACAATTGAATAGGTACCATTGAGACACTAAACAAACTTTCGTCAGTCGATTGTTCATCTGAAAATTTTTGACGATACACATTTTGTTGAGCACCGTCACATCCCCACTTAACAATGATGTTAATGTTTTTAACATCCTCAGGCAAAGTTTGAAGTACGTCCTCTTGCGCTTTACAAAGTCTTGAAATAGTGTGGTCAAGAAGAGATTGCAATGGAATATCAGCGTATGTTTCGGTAACTGTAATGTCTTTGGGGTAGCAAAGTTTCTTAGCATCCTTCACTTTATCATAAGATGGATAAATTTTACTGCCGACTTTTTTGGCTTGGTCACGTATAATAGTGTATTGGTTCGTCGAAAGACTTGCATCAACTATCATAGCTAACGCTTCGTCTGCTGATAATTTTGACGCTTTATCGAGTGACGCATTTCGAGCTTTCTTTATTTTGGTGCCCCTTGTAGGAGAAGAAGCACAAAGTTCCTTTACGATCGCAGCCGAGTCGCGTTTTCCTGCTTTGCGTAATTGAACCTCAACAGCCTTCGACAGTTCTTCAGGGTTTGTCGATTCAACAAGCCCTTTGATTTTCCTAGTCTGAACTTTCGAAGAACACTCTTCAAACGCCTTTTTAGGTCTGCCGCTTGTATTTTGTTTTATCGAAGGATCGGGCGCAAAGACGAACGAGACCTGCTCTTCCAACCACGCTGTGTTGTCACTTAAAAATCTCGTTCGGTGGCGATTAGCTTTGTCCCATTTAACCTGTATACTATGTACACATTTCCGTATTTTGGCCTTTGTACTAGAAGACATCTGTCTGACTCCTGTTTGTTCCATTATGAAGTTTGAAACAACCTCCAACTTGTTTGAATGAGCTTGGGCCCACACATCGAATAACGCTCGCCATGTAAACACGTGTGCCATTTTCTGAAAAAAAATACGATTTAACGTTATCGCGCAAACATGCGCAAGGTTTTTTAAATATTTTGGCTAGTATACTAAATAAGCTACAAGTAGAATCAAATTTTAGGGTGGAACACTTTGGAACACATAATTAAAACCCTTTTTAAAAACCAAAACCTACTTTTTATCAATAACGACAACACACCATTTGTTAAAAAATGTTTTCTATCTAATCATTTAACAAATATTTAAGATAAAATATAGGATCTTACCTGTAGACATGGGCAATATTGTAGAAAAACAGCACTGACCACTCAGCCGAGACACAGCGACACAGCAGTCGTATAAACATGCCCTACGCTGAACGGCTGTCGCGGGGCTCCGAGCGCGTGCTTGTCTATACGTTGTTTTGAGACCCATTATACCCATACTGCGGTTGACTAATGTGCAAGTAAGCCACGTTTCCTTTCGACTGGGATATTTAGCTGGTTAAATACCAGGGTTTATGAAAAAAATCACGAAGTTGGAAAATCTAATAAAATTCCCCTAGATTGCCGAAATCTCACACTGTGCGATGGTCTAGTGGTTAGCGTGCTCGCCACTAAACCAGCGGACCGGGAGGTCACGGGTTCGAATCCCGGTCGCGTACATTTCGTCGTGAAATGTTTTTCTTCGGCATTTCGCGGCGAAATAAGACTAGTTCCACGACCGGGAGGCGAATTCGATGACCGGCTGTATTTGGTATAGGTTTTCCGCAGTTTCCCTATACCCATGACAGAAAATGTCATGATGAATATAATACGGAGGGGGAAGTCGGCTGCGGCCGCAAGAGGGGGGAACAGAGAGAAAGATGGAGAAAAAAAGGAGTAAACAGTAGAGGAAAGAACGGTCATAATGTGGGGAAGAATAGGTAACAAACGCGAAAAGCGGTGTACCTAAGGAAAAAACCAATAAAAAAAAAATATATGCAGAAAATATATGCTACATATATATATATATATATATATATATATATATATATATATATATATCGTTCGCATATATAGTGACAAAAAATAGAATAATACGTATATATTCAGTATATATGCACCAAATATATGACGCATATATGACTCATATATTTTAGATATATTTTTCTGACCAAAAAACTATATGCTACGTATAAACACTATATATGATGCATATATGAGGCGTATACGACGCATATATTTTCGATATATTTTCAATCTATTTTTTGCGTCATATATGACGCATACATTTTTGATACATATTCCTAACGAGAAATATATGCTGTGTATAAACACTGTACATGTTACCGATAAATCACATATTTATTTCTAATATGTATTATATATGCCCATACTATTAGGTAAACATTGTGTATATTAATTGTCGGAAATAAAATTACATTTTTCTGACCCGTCACTTCTCTGATTTGACCCGCGATTTTTTATGTTATTGTACTATCTCTGAAAGGCACTCGAGAATTTTTCAGATTTTCTTGGAACGATTTGACTTCACAATATTTTTTACAAACAAAAAATTAACGCCCAAATTTAAAAATCAGAAAAAAAAATATAAAAATCATGTGTCACATATCGAACACTATGAGCGTTGAAAAAAAGTGGGCGCGCGATTCGTTTGGCCTACAATGCGCTTTTTTCGCGAAAAAAAAATTTGTTTTTAATTAAAAAATATAGCATCAATAACCCACCCAGTCATTAAAGAGGGGAAAAAAATTACATGACATTATGTAGAATTGACCAGAATTTTTTACGATTTTATCACATTTTTTGTCAGATTTTTTTCAGAATTTTTGTCCAAGATTTTTTTTCATCATTTTTAGTCAAATTGCCGACAATTCAAGTGGCCAAGTGGCCAACCCAACTCAAGTATCATAGGACTTGGGCTACAATGTCAACAGAGAAAACATTCTTAATTAAACATTTTTAATCCATTCGAATTTTTTCAGAATTTTTTAGTGAATTTCTTGTTTGTTTAAACTTGAAAAAATAACAATCGTTTCTATGAAAGAAATTAATCGCTAAAAAATTCAGAAAAAAATTCGAATGGATTAAAAATGTTTAATTAAGAATGTTTTCTCTTTTGACATTGTAGCCCAAGCCCTATGATACTTGAGTTGGGTTGGCCACATGGCCACTTCATGTGTCGGCAATTTAACTAAAAATGCTGAAAACTAAACCCACCCCCCAAGTGGTTCTTTTGTTGAGGTGTGCCACTCGACGACGTACGTATCGTCTCCCGAAGCATATATATATATATATATATATATATATATATATATATATATATATATATATATATATATATTAGGGTGTGCGGAAAAAAATCGATACTTTTTTTTTCGGTTGCATCCACCAAAAAAAGGTGAATTAAGGTAAAAAATGAAGAATCCTCGAAGGAGAGCTCACAAAAAAATTATTTCGAATGGCGCATTGCATTTGAATATTTTCCATAAGAATAACACAGGAAAATATTGGCACTTCTGAACGTCTTAGTAAAACTCTTCAGAAAAAAATCTCACAAAAATGTCATTAAGATATTCTGATAGAGAATTGAATTCCCTACAAAAAAAGTTCCTACGAACTATTAGCTTAGAACAACCGTTCAAGTGGTATCGCTGTCTGAAATTAATTTTTTTATTTAAGCGTCGTGCGCGCCATGGCACACGCTGCGAGTGATTTTGCACTCGTAGTGCAAAATCACAAGCTTCACACTAAGGCCACGAACGGGAAACCGCTACATTTTCCCCTCATTTTGGCCTCGAATCAAGATCTGTCACTGCTACAAAATTTCATTCGTTATTGCAAAGTGAATCCTGTAGTAGGGGAGGCTGCCTCGAAAAAATTAGCTAGTCACTTATGGTACTTTAACGGGAAAATTGTTGCTTTGTCGTTTTTTGACAATGCTGTGCCGATAAGTGTGAAGGCAAAAATGGTACAAGCTCTGCAATCTCGAGAAAAATCCAAAAATCCTTCCGAGTGAGTAATTGTTAAAAAAAGTGATTGGGAAATGGTGCTGAAAAAAGACATAAGCGATTTCGTCACTCAAGAATCCTTATTTCTTTTCCAGCAATTCAATTTACCTCATGATTTTTTGAGAGTAAATATTGAATTATGGCCGGAAAATGCCATTTATTTAAGTTGCTTAGATTTTTTTAACCCAAAAGTCATTAATAACGTAGCCGAACGTCGTGTCACTTTGATAGAAGCATATAACGGTTCATTAACAAAAAACGAAGAGCAGCTACAATATTTATTGGGCGTAGTGCAAAATCATCGACAGAAATACCCTAATTGCAACAAACAGACTCTTAAGAAAAGGAACGATAATTATCAAGCATTATAATGTAGAAACAAATCATTTTATCTTATTAAACTAAATTAATTGAATAAAACATTTCGAAACACGATCAATGATGGACGTCGTTTCTTTTATATTTCTTGTTGTACTTGATTCTTTTTTGTATCTGAGAAATATTTTGAGAACGATTCCATGCAAATTGTATTTTAGAGCAGAACATTCTCTACAAAAAAAACCCCATAAACTTTTTTCGTAAAGCCAAAAATTCGATTTTTACAGCATTTCGAATTATTTTTTTTTTTCTATTAATTCAATTTCAGACAGCGATTCCACTTGAACGGTTGTTCTGAGCTAATTTTTCGTAAAAACTTTTTTGTTGGAAATTCGTTTCTCCATGAGAATATGTTAATGACATCTTTGTGTGATTTTTTCCTGACGAGTTGCACTACCACATTCAGAAATCCCAATATTTTCCTGGGTTATTCTTATGGAAAATATTCAAATGCAATGCGCCATTCGAAATAATTTTTTTGTGAGCTCTCCTTCGAGGATTCTTCATTTTTTACCTTAATTCACCTTTTTTTGGTGGATGCAACCGAAAAAAAAAGTATCGATTTTTTTCCGCACACCCTAATATATATATATATATATATATATATATATATATATATATATATATATATATATATATATTGTGACCAATTTTTCGAGAGGAAACGGAAGAAGGATACTCAGATATCCACGAGGCCACAAAATCCCGTCCTCGTCCTTCCCGACGATTTATTTTTGTATAGGGCGCCAGCCGAAAATCGGCTCGTCGGGATGGAGGGAGGGAGAACGGGAATACCCGGCTTTGCCGCAGCCTGGGGAAAATGGTAGAGGGGGGGGGGGTGCGTTACACAAACACTGACACTGGAGAAAAGAAAATGATTTAACCCGACTCGAGTTCAAAATTCGTCTTACGATGCTCTATTTCAATTTTAACAACACAATTCACCCGACAATTAACGATTCCCGAGACGGAACACGCGACAAAAGACTAGAACGGATATTCACCCTCGCACACGCGACCGGGACCTACACTCACTTACACTTTACCGCGAGCTCGTCTCGGCCTCTCCTCACTCTCGCCTAACGGCCTTAAAGATTCCAAATAAAACCGGGCCGCCGCTACTCGGTTACCCGGCCGAGCTAGAATTTATCCTTTAACGCGACAAAATCTCTCCGGTCGCCACACTCACTCTTTCGATTCCCGTATCGACAACCGTCCTCAGCGGCAGAACCGGGACGATCCGACAGGGGACAGAGATACCCGCTATACCGGGCCAAACAGTCGAGGCTCTACACGGGTTCGAGCTCGCGTCCCGCTGAATGGCGGGAGGCCAGCTCTCCGATCAGAGATTCTCCACCTGCGCGAACAATTATTTTCGTCTCTGAGCCTCCTCAGGTCCAGCCGCGGATTCGGAGGATCGTCGACGGGAATCCGACTCATACTAAGCACTTTCACACAAATACGCGACAGCAATAACAACGATTTTCGGGGACTTGCCCGACGCGAAAATTGAGACTTCCCGCGCGCGACCACGACGCGAATCCTACGGCGGGATGCGCTGGCACGACCCTCCCACCGGAATTCCCCATAATAACGCGAAAAGGCCGCGGCCGCGGCGGCACCGAGATCGAGGATCGAATCTACGGTCTACAGCCACCGAGCTGACACGAGGAAGCGCGGCTTGGCTCACCCGGAGATTTTGGCTGGACCGCGTATTTTTGATCGTCCACGTCCGTCCGGCTCGACACCTCGCAGGAAGCTGCTCTCTCCGGCACGCGGGCCAACGTGCCGGCCCTCTCTCACGCGGGCCACGTGATCTCCCGTATAGAGGGCGGGCGCGCGTGTTCCGGTGTCGCGCCACGGGACTAGCGCGCGCGAATATAAATTATTCTCAACGATCCCGAGCCAGATCGTGCGCGGACGATTCGCTACATGACCCGATCGGACGCGACGGTGGGCCTACGACGGATAAGTAGACGGGCGGGAGGTAAGCGGGTATGCGTTCGTCGTCTTCTGTTGCGTGGATGAATTCGGGCGCGTTCGCAATCCACGCGACGCTTCGTTATGCCCGGTGTTCGGTGTCCCTCTCTCCGCCACAGCTTGACGCCCTCGCCGCAGTCGCTTCCGATGGCGCGACCGTGTCCCAAACCTCGTCCTCTCTCTCTCGTTCGCGGGAGGCCGCTGAAATTACATAAAGAAAAGAAAAACAATGGGGGGGAATTAACAATCGGTAATTTTCTCCTTCAGGGGACCCCATGGAAGCTCGTCGTGGTCTCGGTGTCGGCCCCGAGCCGGAGGGACTTCTCGACTCCGCGCACCGGGCGGGGGCGTCCAATTTATTCTCGTTACAATATATATATATATATATATATATATATATATATATATATATATATATATTGTGACGTGATTTTTTGAGACACGTCACAGAAAGGCTACCGATGATCAAGATATGCTCTCGATGCCCGGGTTGCGACCCATCCGTTTGTATTAAGGGTCTTTTCTCTAGTATGTTCGTCTTGTTACGTTGAGGTTTTGGGTTGTGTTTTCGTTTTGGTTAGGTTGGCGTGCGGAACTCGGTCGAGCGGCGTGTGGCTCGACGTACTGAGCAATCCCGACCGAGGGATGCACCCAGTGAGGCCTCTCGGGGAATCGGTGCACGCCCGGCTGAAACGCCGGCGCCCCACCGTAGTGGTGCATCGTGCTGGAGAGCGGGCCGTTTGGGTTACGGGCGGAGGCTGGAGATCTCCGCGCCGCGCTTCTGGACAGAAGCTTTGCCCGCTTTCGCACGGTGACCCGGGGATGCGATTCTCGAGAACCTCCATGTTACCGATGAGAAAAGGTCCCGATTTGTTACCGTTCCGTTTTCGGGGTAACTCGGGCAGAAAATATAGATTTCGAAAGGAATATTCTATCAGAATATTCCAGTTCCCGAAATAATATTTCAGCTCTCGATATTATACGAGATAAAGTTCTCGCTTGAACCAGCGATTTCGCATGGTCCGATGCCGCGAGCGTGTTGACATTTTTTCTGTTAACGCGCTCTGTCTCGCTCTCGCATAATCCCTCGCGCGCCGGTCTTGGTCGCGCGAGGTAAACGGAGTTGCTAACGAATCTTCGCGTGAGACGGTTGTCTCTAAAATCGCGATCGCTCCCGATTTTTCGGCTATCGTAAGAGAGTCGCTATCGAACCTTCGCGTGAGACGGATGTCTCCGAGATCGCGATCGCTCCCGATCTTGAGAGTCGTCGATCAGACGCCGCGATGGAGAGACGTGTCGTGTCTCTCTCGCGCTCTCGTTCTCGCGTAAGAGGCCCGTCGTCGTGCTCTCTCGCTCCCGTGCGTATATCGTTTCGCGTGCAGTTCGCGTTCGCGTTGAGTGCGTTTACGTAATAAGTTCTCGGGTGGGTAATCCACCGGCTCCCACACAATAAAATAAAACCAATGTTTTATTTTATTAGTGACGTTTCCGGTGTCGCGATAGTGACAGGTCCCGCGCTCGCTCACGCTACTCCCCGGTGAATCCCGACCCCTCTACCATATCCCACAGCCTGAGCGGCCGTGCTTTACCGCAACCGTTCTTTCCCGTGTAAGTGCATCCTGTTTAGTCCGGTTAAACGATTCCGGCGATCAAAAATCGAGGAGGTCTCCAGACTCCGAACCCGGTTCGGATTCCGGGGGACAACAAAAATCAAGGAGAGCTCCAGTCTCCGCCTGGCGGGTCGGGTTTGATCACCCCGACCCCAGTTTATTCCGGTTGAGACGACCGGAGAAACAAAGTCTCTGGCGCCCCGGGTTGCGGATGCACGCGCACGAGAGGAACGGCCGAAGGTGACGGTTTCTCGCACCAGATCCCGATTTGAGTTCTCGTTTAGTTCTCGTTTTGGATTTTTCGGTTAGAGAAAATATCTTTCGTCACAATATATATATATATATATATATATATATATATATATATATATATATATATATATATATATATATATATATATTAAACACCTGAAAAAAGTCGAATGTCTTTTTTAATATTTTTTTTTATAAAATCGTCCATTTTTAGTTGACGAACGGCCGTAACGCGTTTTTGAGCGACTAACAAGGGGACAGTACGGCAGTCGGATTTTTGTAATTTTTCGTACTCATGGTACGCGAAGTTCAGAGCTCGAATATTAATATCCCAAAGCAGTTGGACGCCATATTCAGAAATTTTCGAGAAAATTGACTTTGAAGTTTTCGAGCGCACTCTTATCCCACAAAAATGCAACCATATTCGAACCGGGCTCGTGGCGTACCCGGTAGCGCTCGAGTCTAGTAATCGCGGGGTCGCTGGTTCAAGTCTCACTTCGAATTTTTTTTTTTTTTTTTTTTTTTTTTTTCATTTTTTTTAAATGAAAAAACGCAAGTCATATTTTTAATTATCTCTTGATTATAAACATACATTTTCAAGTATCAATACTTATAACCAACAACATTTTTAGGATGAAATGAAAAACGTCGGGTAAGGAATTGAATACTTTATTATTCGGTCTGTATTCGTTTGTTTTATACATATATAATCAAAAATAAGACTTGCATTTATCATTGACAATTATAATTACTTATATGTGAATTAGCATAGATTTTATGATTTTTATCCCGGGATTATTTATTTATTTTTTTATAAATAATCACCTATTGTTATATATAAATAATATATGATCATATGTGAGAAAATATATAATTATGTATAACTATAATGAATTTTGTACATAAATAACTATATATGGATTTTGTCCATATATAAACATATATAGATATATTATATTAATTATATATAATAATATGTGATTATAAACAACAAAAATTTATCGGGATATTTAAATGACGGAGGTATGCGAATTAAAAAAACAATTAAAAAAAAAAATTTCGAAGTGAGACTCGAACCAGCGACCCCGCGATTACTAGACTCGAGCGCTACCGGGTACGCCACGAGCCCGGTTCGAATATCGTTGCATCTTTGTGGGATAAGAGTGCGCTCGAAAACTTCAAAGTCAATTTTCTCGAAAATTTCTGAATATGGCGTCGAACTGCTTTGGGATATTAATATTCGAGCTCTGAACTTCACGTACCATGAGTACGAAAAAATTACAAAAATCCGACTGCCGTACTGTCCCCTTGTAAGTCTCGCAGCCGTTTGAGAAGGAGAAGTTGTGTTGGGTTGCTCATTGTTTGAGTTCAATGTATCTTTCACGCCAACGTTCGGATAAACTAAGCCATCGTTTGGATAATTGAGGGTTCGGATAATCGAGGTTCGGATAATCGAGGTTCGGATAATCGAGGTTCTACTGTACCCGTCGTTCCGCTTGAGCGGGTTTTATGGCTCCCCCCACTCTACCTGGGTACGCGAGGCCTTTCAGCTTTGGCGTGGACTTGTAACGTGCAAATTGGTGAGAGATAAAATCACTGATTTTAACGTAAACTTTTTTCCTTATTTACACGCTTTATTATTTTTATTCACAAACTTTATTTTAATTGAAAAACTTTATTATTTTAGCTTATGCATAAATGGTAGATAAACATATTTCAAAAAATCATTGATGCACGTTTGTTTAAATATATTTAGATCGTCTCAGTGTATTGAAACGTCAGCTAAGCCTGATTGATGGAATAGAGAGCCCGACGAAGCTGAGGACATCGGCAGAGCCATTAGGCACATTGTCAGCGAAGCAAAATAATGACGTACGTATTTTATCGTTGTAGTTTTTTTTATCTTTCAATCCTTTGTGAAAACATTTTTTTAATTATTAAACTATCACTAGTTTTTTTTGCCATGTACAGCAATTGTATCAAGTTGTATATTTTTTCATCAAAGATTACGATTGTGACAAACATATATGTAATTAATTCGAAAAATGACATATTTTACACTCAAAAATATCCGGGAAGTACTGGCCAAAAATTGTATTATCTGAACAAATTTGGCAACATTTCATACGCTGTAAAAACAATTATAATAATTACAAATATTAATTGTAATTATTATATACAATTAGTGAAAAGTCGTTAAAAACTTGTCGAAACAAATAATTATTCAACGTTTTTTTCGACCATTCTCTTTTTTTCTCCATACAATTTGAATTTGTATGAGTTGTTATTTGTTAAATTTTCAACATTATGATCTACTACATGAACTTTGTTTCCACGTATTTATATAATTTTTGTTTTTGATATTATAGATTGTAAATGACATCAATATTACTGCTGGTAGTGATGGCAAACAAAAAACTACGGAGCATCAAGAAAAAATCACGACGCATCGTAAACTCAATTTGGGATCCGTTTCTCCATCACCCTCTGTGGACCCAAACATATCTGAGATTACCGACATCGAAAATAACCTAGCAGTCTTAATTAAAGGTATAATAAAAATTATTTTACATATGTAGGGCATTTCTTATATTCGCATTAATTCTATATGATTTTACGCAACTTTTTTACCTCTTTAAGCGAGGGGGAGGGGATGGTTAATTCGCTATAAAAAAACGCATATTTACGATAATTTTTTTGACATAGTTAAGGTAACTCCTAACTTCGAAGTTAAAAAAATTATTTTTCGGGAATTTTATTTATGGGAAAATAAAATCCAATCGGTTTAATTTTTTAAATATCTTATTAATGGTATCTAAGAGTGTACGAATTTTTTTTAAATTTTTTGTTATAGTATTGTAGCACTGAAGTGAGCGTCTTAAAAAAACTGGCCCGGGTGATTTCACCGCTTGAGGACATCTGAAACAAAAAAAATTAAAAATATTATTATTCTGTAAACTTTTCATACTGGTTGGATTTATGATTAAACAATTTTGTTGAAAAATAACAAAATGGTGGGCTTTGACAAATTATACAGCCCGATTTTTTTTTCGAAGTCCACCATTTTGTTATTTTTCAAAAAAATTGTTTAATCCTCAATCCAACCAGAATGACAAGCTTACAGAACAATAATCTTTTTAATTTTTTTGTTTCAGATGTCCTCAAGCGGCGAAATCATCCGGGCCAGTTTTTTTAAGACGCTTACTTCAGTGCTACAATACTATAACAAAAAATTTCAAAAAAAAATGCATACACTCTTAGATACCATTAATGATATATTAAAAATCAAACCGATTGGATCTTATTTTCCCCTAAAAAAATTCCCGGGTTTTTTTTTAACTTGAAAGTTAGAAGACTACCACTTTAATGTATATTTATTTATGGAATAAGTAGATAATAAAAGGAAATTTAAAGAATATTCAGAAAAAGTTTCTATAATAATTATGCAGAAATTAAGAATTGACAACGAATTTTCGCAGACGCCTCAAAAAAATTGCGGTGAACCGCATAACTCATCACTGGATCATCTGAGATAAAAAGAATAAAAAGATTCTATTAGTTGATAACTTTCTTGAGGTAATGCTGTAGATTTTTTTTTAGTTTTGTATCATTTTGATGCAGTTTACAATAATAAAGTTTCGGATTTTTAAATGAAAAATCGGTATCTCGACTTCTAAGTGTGACGAAAAATTAAAAAAAAAATATATATATATATACTAGACAACATTGCCTCAAGAAACTTATTAACTTATATAATTATTTTGATTTTTTTTTCCGGTGATCCAGTGAAGAGTTCATCGCACTGTGACTTTTTTTGTATCGTCTGAGAAAATTTTCTGTCAGTGGCTCATTTCTGCATAATTATTAATGAAAATTTTACAGAATATTCCTCAAATGTCCTTTTATTATATACTAATTATATAAATAAATATATCCCCCCCCCCCCCCTAAACAACTGGATCGAGCTGATGCTTGGATTTTTTCTTCGAAAAAAGCGTGTTTCAAACCTATCGAAATGCGCGCTTATTTTAGGTCAATGCTCATAAATTTCTATTTTTGATACAGGATTTTTGTGATTTTTTTCGGATTTGCAAATTTGAGCGATAAGCTTTTGTTCATGAAAATTATTCCCGAATTAAATCGCTAGAAAAAAATCCGAATACATTTCTGAGTATCTTTTGAAGATACCATAATATCATAAAAAATCATGGTTCCAATCTAAAAGGTGAAGTGAGACCCAGGTCAAAACGCTCATCAAATGCCCTACATAAATATTTATTCATGGTTCCAAATCTGAAAATAAATTTAAAAATCGACTAAATTGCTTGTTTCTTTAGCTTCAAATGTAGAGAGGTGTATTTCTGATATGAAATAAAAAATTTCATGAACAGGAAATCAAATGCTGGGACAACAACTATTTAAAATAGTTAAAACGTTGAAAACTCAAAAAAAAACGGGGCCATGACGACTCTGATCGTGACAGTTCGAGCGATACGAATGACGATGAAGCCACAGTAAGTAACTGTTATTTATTCGCAAACTATATTGTTTGTGTTTTCCCATATTTATATTTATTTTATTTTTCAGGTGCGAATCGAGATTACAAAGTCTGGGGTTTTTGTCACCGAAACCCAATGGCGCTGCGCTAAAACTGCCAAAACATACACGGGAACGGCGTTGTCATTGCTGACTGCGTTATCTCTCATCGAAGTTTTGCTCAAAAGCAATTTAAGAGGAGGGCGTAGCAAAATCTCACAAGCACCGGAAATTGAACGATTTAAAGCTTTGGATGCAAAAATCGTTGCAGTAACTTATTGTGTGGTTCACCTTGTAACTTACTATCCATTGGCTTCATTTATCATTACGATCGACTATCATGCTCTTCATCGCGAGCACTACATGCATGCACATACTCATAAATGCTACCAGCCCTCATTCACTGATTAATTGCGTTAGATTGTAAAATGTATTTAGATGGAAATATACCTATACTTACCATGTGAGTATTATACAGTTATTCATGTACTTACAATATTTTCAGATACAGTCGAGAGCCGCTTTCCAAAAACTTTCGTTATTTGAACTCAGTTGTTTGAACTTTCGATCGCACTGGACTAGGATGGGCAATTAATAATAAATTGCATTCCCTTCGCAAAGCCCATAAAACAAGTTTCGAGGTATGCATTTAAATATTACATTTCAATATATTAGATTTTATTCGCTGTTTTTAGAGCAAATAATTATTACTGATAATTTTATATTGCAGGTTCGGCCAAACACACACTGAGAGGAAAAATTATTCGTAAAATAATGTATTCTATGGATTCAAAGAAAATGTGATAGATTTTGTATTTTTGATAAAGTTGAAAGATTTTTTTTCGTTCAAATCGATATGCTGTTAGGGGTATTGTATAGTATATAAATATAGATATACATATAAATAAATAAAGAGTGCTATAATATAACACTATAACAAAATCGCAATCGCAATTTTATATTGCAGGTTCAGCCAAATATTAGTATAACTTTTCCTTCTTATCCGTCTTTTCCGTCGAACTATTGAATAAATATATTATTATAAAGCATTATATGGTACTGCAAGAATTATTTTAACCCCATCCCACTGTTTTATAAAAAAGTTATGTATGTAACGTATGCGTGCCATGTATACTACGTATGTACCACATATATGCAGCATATATGTAACATATATGTGGCATATAAATTGTATACATTTTGCGTATATTTTAAATATATTCTGCATATATGCTACATGTATGCAACATGATTTTTACATATATCCAGTGTATATGCTGCATATATGCTATGTATATGTGGTATGCATGTAGCGTATATGCAATACATATGCTACGCATATCTGTATATACGTGGTATGTATGCAGTGTGTATGCAACATATATGCTAAATATATGTGGTATATATGCAGGGTAAATGCTACATGCATCATTGATATATGATACATTGATTATACAGTAATACCACGCATATACATCTCCTATATAAAAACGTTACGAAAATTAGAATTTGGCACATATATGCAACATATATTTTCAATATATGGCATACATTTCACATACACTACCGGCGAAAAGTTTCCGGACAAAAGTTTGAAAGAGTGCCGGAACGGTTTTCCATGCCATTTCGCCGGTAGTTGACCTAGGCCAATTTAATAAACATTTTGTTGTTTCTTTTTGAGTGCACCCCGTTTGCAGTAAAAACATTCTTTACGCATTTCTTCGACCAAAATCATAAAGGGGCAAGCCTAAGCTTTAATTTAGTTTATTTGAAAATTTTCTACGATTTTTTTCCCCAACAATGTTTGCTTTTTTGTGAAAAAATTAATAATTTGAAAATTGCTCCGTAGTACGAACACGATGAGATTTAGGACAAAACCTCAAGATAGCAAAAAAGTTGCATTGCTTCTGGTGAGTTCACGAGAATTGTTTCGAAATTTTTCGCGTGTGGTGAAGAGCGTGCTGTCAGCGAGAGGAGATTTCTTCGACGAGACCAAAGTTTGATATGTAAGTCAAAAGTTTAATTACATTCTTGCTATGGTATTCAGATCAATCGAGCTTTGACCGGGAATAGATTTTTTTTTAATTGGAAAAAAAATCTGAAAAAATTCTCGTAAACTCACAATATGCAATGCAACTTTTTTACTACCTTGAGGTTTTATTGTAGATCTCATCGTTTTCGTACTCCGGAGCTATTTTCAAATTATCTATTTTTTCACAAAAAACGAAATAATGTTGGAAAAAAATTGTAGAAAACTTTTAAAAAAACGAAATTGAAGCTTAGGCTTCCCCCTTTATGATTTTGGTCGAGGAAACGCGTAAACAATTTTTTACTGCAAACGGGGTCCACTCAATAAGGAACAAAAAAACGACGAAGAATGGTCGTTTTCAAAACCGAATGCTAATAGTAAAAAAATCGTAACAATTTAAAAAAAAACAAAAATAAAGGTAAATTCCTCCTCTTTGAAATGCCGTTTATTAAATTGACCTAGGTCAACTACCGGCGAAATGGCATAGAAAACCATTCCGGCACTCTTTTAAACTATTGTCCGGAAACTTTTTGCCGGTGGTGTATATTACAATTATTAATAAAATAAATTTGCAGTACATTTCTGCGTATATAAATTTCCATGGGAGTGTTGATGGGGACAGCTACGAAGGTGTGTAATGATCTAATGCGTAAAAAATGCACGCTCGCGTGTGTATTTTTAATGCATTACAAGTGTACTTTTAACGCATTACGTGTTACCAAATTGCATAAGTGTGTACAATCAAAGTGGCAACGCGTATCTAGCCTTTATGTTGTGTTACTTCTACATACTTTGAACACACGTCAAACACGCCTAGTTTTTGCAGTGTAATGATCACAATTTTGATTCACTTAACATTATATATAAGTATATAGGGAAAAAACTTTTCTACCCAATGTATTTACGTAATGTTGTCAATCAGCACATCTAGAAATGTTGACTACGGCCTGCAAACTCAAATGTCCTCGAAATCACTTTTCCCTTAGATATAGTTGACCGAATTTAATTTGCGTATATATAGATATAAACATACCCATGCCTATGTGGTCGCTGGCTAAGTGAACGAAACCCTGCGCAAAACAGAAGTGGTCAACTCTGACCATCGCTACGCTGTAAGAAGTTTACTTATTCCGAAGTACTGGATGCTCGTATAGTTGAGGTACTGAGCTTTGAATAACATACATATATATCAGACACACAGGTTTTTACTATTCAAATGCACACTAACGGTTGATGTTAGCGCGAAGCTCATCAAGGAAAAAGTAAACTATTTGATTTGCGTTTGAAAAACTACGGGAAGCGACGGCATTCTAAATATCAAAATTTGGTAGGTAAATCACCCGAGAGAAGGCTTTATGACTATTTCGCTTTTCAAGTTTTGGCCATTAGTTATCCCGAACGCCGGCGATGTTTAATAATTTCAGACCTTTTTTCTTTATGACGATTACAATATCGACGCAAAGAAGGAATATTTTATTGTCGTTTTTATGTCCCTAAAGGTGTTTCTTAAATATAGGTGAAGAATCCTATATTTGAGGTGTTATTCTAGAGATGTTCCCTAAGTATAGGGAAAGATACTTTGTTTAGTGTCTTATTTAGAAGACTGCTATACTGCTTATTTTCGTTTTTCCTGGATTTTAGTTGTGTAGTGATACATTAGGTGCCTATTTTCAATTTTTCTTCGTATCCAATCGAGTGTAACGTCGCGAGAAAAAGCGCTATCTATTTCTTTTTCCTCTCCTATTTTATTTAACTCCGGCGAAAACGCGGGCTTACCCGATTCCACATGGAAATCGTGGAAAACTACGAAAACCAATACACACGATAACGGCATTCTCATTTTTCGACGGGTTATTATATTTTCTTTAGAATTAGGCGTACCACAGCCGAAATGAAATATATCGATAAGAAGCGAGCGTCGCGCATAAGTTCCCACGCGAGAGCACAGTCGGTCTTCACCATATCTACACGCAACCGTCAAACGCAGTTGATGATAAAATCCTTAGCCATAAAAACGTACAACACACGAAGACACACAAAAATATCGAAATCCTTAATCCACAAAAATATACATTCTCCAAAAGAAAATCCTTCATGCCGAAAAGTTGACCCGGCAATAAAACTACGTTGGTATTTCCCATGCGCCTCACACCTGGGTCAACAATGCCTATCTGAGGCAAGCGCGTCGACGCGACCAAGGCCCTTTTTCCTCCCTATATTTTTCCAACGCTCCAGATAACGAGACGCGGACTAGTTTCCGAGAATCGAGTTGGAGATCACACACATCGTAGTCTACACCCAATCATAGTCCCCAAAAATATTTCCCCTTCCAACTCGACTAATCATATGCACTCGTAAATTTCCTACATCCTTTCCACCAATCAAAAAATTAACGCATGACGAAAATGTACTTTTCGAGAAACTTCTTCTCCCACCATCCCAGCATCCAAAATATTCTACAAGCTCGGATGGAAAAATCTTGAAGTCAGTGTTCCATCACCACTCGTTCAGATCTAGTCTCCCAACAGAGTGTTCCATCACCACTCATTCAGACCTAGCCTCCCAACAACTTTCATCGGAATAAGTAGAACATCTGTCTCCTGACAGCAAACGCGAAACTTAAACTTCGAAATTGTTCCTCATAAAAACGCGAAACTTGAACTTCGAAATTGTTCCTCATAAAACCGCGAACTGTAAGAAATCATTTAACTGTCTACGTTGAATGTGTACGTGTGAAACTCGCATGTGTAAAAATTTGTATCAACGTGTAATTTCAACATTGTCACGGAGCGTGCGCAACCGAGGGGTCCGACCTGTCTGCGGAGGCCCGAACACAACCGCTGTAAACCGATTATCGTATCCACGGCGCATCATAAATGTAAGCGAACCTCTATGTATTTTCATGTTGACGGAATTAACTAAATTGGTTAATTTCAATAAATCCCAAATTGTTAATTATTTGTATAGATCAATTCATTTCTTAATCGAGTCACTGCGTTACTCCCATCTTCGCATGCACCTTTCCCTTTTTCACTCTCATCCCGAGCTATTGCGCTAGGCGTAGGCTAAAAAGAGGGAACCGCGATAAAACATATGCCCACGACCCCTCAGGACGTGACATATAATTTTTGGGGGCTCGTCCGGGATTGTAAAAGCGGTATGTGCTTTTGCAAATTACCTTAATGGATAAGGAATCCACGTGCGAGTCACTAGATTTGAATATCACTGACGATTTACCGGATTCAGAAACAAACGAACCAGGTCAATCTCGCAGTACAGGGTACGCTTTAAAAGGATCAAACGCTAATGTATTATCTGGTCTCGAAGCTCCTAAAAGATCCGTCAAAAAATTAGCATTGCCACCTAAGGAAAATCCAGATAACTTGAACAATATGGCGCTAGGAACAAACCAATTAATTTCTCTAAAAGATGCCGTTAGCTTTGTCCCAGAATTCGATGGAAAAAATATCCCATTTTCAGAATTTGTGGCCGGGTGCGAAGATGCAAAGGATATGCTTCCGCCCGAAGCCGAAAAATACCTAGCGAAATTAATAAGAAATAAATTGAAAGATCTAGCCAAAGATAGCATACATGGAATTAAATTCGAGACAGTAAAAGAACACGTGGATTTTCTAAAAAAAATATACGCGCCAAATAAATCCGAGATTCAGCTTTTGGGAGAACTCAGCCATATCTATTAAGGGAATGACGAACACGCTCTGGGCCACCTCGAAATTTTAAAATCCAATTTCTCCCAAACCATCGAACCGATTGGGATGAAATTTATTGTGTGTACTCAGGACGCTTGCTCTAAGAGGAACATGCTCGGCATTTTCCGAAATTTTGAAAAAATTTGTGCAGATTGTGTTTACCATGGGAGAAATTTCGAGCTACAATCCATTGTATTGCACTTTCACAAATTTGCCGAGCATAAGACTGTGAAGCGATGAAAAGTACATATTTTGAGCTTTGTTTCATCGATTTTCATGAAAAAATGGCAGAGAAATTGGATTTCGAAATTTTTCACATAAATGTGACAAAAGTGTACCACCAGAGCGCAAAATCTTGATCACCGCAGTTCAGCGATTTTCTCACAGGCGGCGCAGCGGCTCGCAATGCTCGTTTTTACCGACTGCGGTCGCGTCCTTCCCAAGTATCAATATATTTTTTGACAGGTCGGAAGCAACAGCTGTAATCTCGAATGTCTGTTTCGTTTGATGATTTATTGTCGTCTCATGGTTTATAACGTTTGTTGATAAGGTGTTGTGTTTTGTGGCAGTGTGCTAACGCCATAAAAAATGATGTTTTGCAATTTCATGCGATCGGCGGCCCGGCCCTGCACAATGAGTCAGCCAATGTCTCCGAACATGATATACACAAACACTCACGGACACACACACATATATATCGAGCGATGCGATTGTATGAGCCGCTCATCAGCGAATCACGCGGCCGCAGGTTCGAATCCGAGTCGCATCACTTTTGGCGTGAAATTTTTTTCAGACAACTAATTCGGCCGCAAGGCCGAAAGGCAGAGGGAGGGGGGATAGTCGAATAAAGAAGTTGAGGCAAGTCGGGTCACATAAAAAGGGGGAGGTCTCGGCAGAGATGCAACAAAGTAAGACATCTATATAGATTATTTCACGGTGGTTAGATTTCTGGTGGGACATTGGAAGCCATGTAAACAATGAGAAAGTCGAAAGCAGTAAAGGGCTAAACGAAGGAGAAAGAAAGGAAGAAGGATAAACCGAGGAAACAGTGGGATCGGGTAAAAGCCTAAAGACGAATTGAAAACATACGTCGTTTGACTATAACCATTTTATGCATTCATGGCTAAAAAAGGAGGAGCATTCGAGCAACTTCACGGAGGTAACATGGCGTCGACTCTGCGAAGACGCGCGCCCGCGACTTGGCGCATACGCTGCACGCATATCCGCGAAGAGTACCAAGTGCCGGTAATCCCGCCATTACTTTTACAAACGCGTGATCTCGGAACATTGTTTCCGTCAAAACATTTCGCGATCGGCCCGTAAAATAGTGGCTAGGTGTTAAATTCGCGTGAAATTCTAAAAAAATTGTGCGTTTGATTTCGCGTTCGATTGTGCGTTTGGTGAATCGATAGTGCGTTTGGTGAATTTGGATATCCCACCGCATCTATACACCAAAGAAGAAATCAAGAAAGAAACGAAGGAAGGAAGGAAGGAAAAAAATAATTTATATTCCAGCCGCCGAAAAGGAGGAATCAACAAAAAGGTAAGAGTGCGGAAATTTATTTATCTTTATGCACAATTGCCCAATCAATCCACCATTCCGCTGAGAAGTGTCTCTCAGATACTTTCGCTGGAATCTCAGCGCAGAGTTTTATAGACAGCGAAATGGCAACTATCTGACGCAAGTATCTGCGCCAGATCCTTGCCTTTCCGCTGAGTCTATAAACCTCTCCGCTAAGATTTCAGCGCAAGTCTTAGCGGAGAGGTTTATAGACTCAGCGAAATGGCAACTATCTGACGCAAGTATCTGCGCCAGATCCTTGCCTTTCCGCTGAGTCTATAAACCTCTCCGCTAAGATTTCAGCGCAAGTCTTAGCGGAGAGGTTTATAGACTCAGTGAAATGGCAACTATCTGACGCAAGTATCTGCGCCAGATCCTTGCCTTTCCGCTGAATCTATAAACCTCTCCGCTAAGGTTTTTAGCGCAAGTCTTAGCAGAGAGGTTTATAGACTCAGCGAAATGGCAACTATCTGACGCAAGTATCTGCGCCAGATCCTTGCCTTTCCGCTGAGTCTATAAACCTCTCCGCTAAGATTTCAGCGCAAGTCTTAGCGGAGAGGTTTATAGACTCAGCGGAATGGCAAGGATCTGGCGCAGATACTTGCGTCAGACATTTGCCATTCCGCTGAGTCTATAAAACTCTGCGCTGAGATTTCAGCGAAAGTATCTGAGATAGACACTTGTAAGCGGGATGGTGCATTGGTAGGGAAAGCCTATCGCTGGATGCAAAGCAAAAGGCTTTTCCTATCAATGCACCATTCAGCTAACAAGTGTCTATCTCTCATACATTCGTTGAATCTCAACGGAGAGTTTTATAGACTCAGCGGAATGGCAAATATCTGACGCAAGTATCAAGTATCAAATAAATTAATTAAATTTATTAAATTAAATAATTAAATAAATTAAAAAATAAAATTGAATTTATAATTTCATTTAATTTATTTAAAAAATATTTTATTTAATTTAATAATTTATTTTAATAATACTAAATAATTTAATTATTTTCTTATTTAATTGAATTATTAAATAAATTATTAATTACATGGAATAAAATTTGATTTAAAAAGAAATTTAAAAAAAATTGATTTAATAATTTCCTTTAATTTATTTAAAAAATATTTTATTTAATTTAATCATTTATTTTAATAGTAGTAAATAATTGAATTATTTTCTTATTTAATTCACTATATTATTAATGACTTAAATTCAAATAAATAAATTAAATTTATTAAATTAAATAATTAAATCTATTAAAAAATAAAATTGAATTTATAATTTCATTTAATTTATTTAAAAAATATTTTATTTAATTTAATCATTTATTTCAATAATAGTACACAATTGAATTATTTTTTTATTTAATTCAATATATTATTAACGACTTAAATTCAAATAAATAAATTAAATTTATTAAATTAAATAATGAAATCAATTAAAAAATAAAATTGAATTTATAATTTCATTTAATTTATTTAAAAAATATTTAATTTAATTGAATCATTTATTTTAATAATATTAAATAATTAAATTATTTTCTTATTTAATTAAATTATATTGGTTATTTTTTTCTCCGTACAAAAAATTAAATATCCCAGCGAAAAAAAAGCGAAAGAAACCCGTGAATTTCTCGATAAAAAAAACATCACAATCAAGCGAAAAAAAACCGGGCGAAAAAAAAACAAAACTAAAAGTCGCAGTACCCATTTAAAAAAATCTCCTCACTGAACGGCGAGATCGCTATTATTCGAAGTCCGGCGCGCGAGTTTACGAAGTCCAAAAATCCTAATAAAGCAACATTTCCAAAATGACGTTACCGGCTAACAAAAAAAAACAAAAAAAGTAAAACGAAAATGCAAAATACAACTAGCTTTTTCCTCTTCGAAACCGCGTTTGATAAATCACTTCAATAAATTTTTCCCCAGGATATTCAATTTGACGTTCGGAAGGAAAAATTAAAGGATGCCTAATAGGGATTTGATGAAGGCTGTATAAATATATACAGGGTGGATCAGTAACTATTAGCACGTTTAAACGTAATAATTTATGACGCTGAAGCTGGCAGACAGACCTAGCAGACGCGCGCCGCCCGAACCCAGTACATTTTTATCGTGGCTGTACGCGCTCGGGTCGCAGCGTAGCGAGGCAGCATAGGGCCTACCCCCACCACTTAGCCGCTCGTGAATGAGCCGCATATATCCGTCTGGCGGAAATAATGTTTTTTTTTTTGCTTAACAACAACCGTCACGGGGATGAATCATGGGTCCATCGTTTCGTCTATTCATATAGATTAAGCATGTAAATCGTCAAGTCGCAATTGTCATGCGTGTTGACGACAGACGACTTTAAACAAAAATTTTGTTCGAGTACGGAGACTCGAATGGCGGATAACTTTTTTTATTCTTAATTAACAAAAGCCGTCACCGGGATGAAACATGGGGGGATCGATTCGGCGAAGTATATAGAATGAGCACGTAAATAGAAAAAGTCGCTACTGTCATGCGTATTAGCAGCAGACGGCCTTTTTTGAGATTTTTCGTGCGAGTAAGGAGGCGCGATTCGCGAATAACAATTTTTTAATTAACTTAACAAAGTCGGCCACGGGATAAATCATAGGTCAATCGATTCATCTCATTATAAAAAATAAGCAGGTGAATTTAAAAAGAAGCTGCTGTCATGCAGGTTGGCAGCAGACGACCTTTTGTAAATTTAATCGTGCGAGTAAGGAGGCGCGATTCGCGAATAACAATTTTTTAATTAACTTAACAAAGTCAGCCACGGGACAAATCATAGGTCAATCGATTCGTCTCATTATAAACAATGAGCAGCTGAATTAAAAAAGTGACTGCTGTCATGCAGGTTGGCAGCAGACGACCTTTTGTGAATTTAATCGTGCGAGTAAGGAGGCGCAATTCGCGAATAACAATTTTTTAATTAACTTAACAAAGTCGGCCACGGGACAAACCATAGGTCAATCGATTCGTCTTATTATAAACAATGAGCAGCTGAATTTAAAAAGTAGCTGCCGTCATGCAGGTTGGCAGCAGACGACCTTTTGTGAATTTAATCGTGCGGCCAGTACGACTCTTTTCGCGAAGAACAATTTATTTTTGTTAATGAACAAATGCCTTCACCGGGATGAAACATAGGGGGATCGATTCGGCTAATTATTTAGAGTTAGTACGTAAATAGAAAAAGTCCTACTGTAATGCGGGTTGGCAGCAGAAGACCCTTTTTGAGATTTTTCGTGCGAGTAAGGGGGCGCGATTCGCGAGTAACAATCTTTCAATTACTTTTAAAAAATCGTCGCCGGGATAAAATATAGGTCAATCGATTTGTCTTATTATAAAGAATAAACAGCTAGATCGAAAAAGTAGCTGCTGTCATACAGGACAGGTTGGTAGCAGACGGCCATTTATAAGTTCTATGGTAGGAGCAGCGCGGCTCGGTTGACGGAGAACTATTTTTTTCTGGTTAACTAATCAAAACCATCTCCGGGACAAGTCATAGGTCGATCGATTCGTCTTGGCATAGCGAATTAAGCATAAATAGCGAAAAGTCGCTATTTTCATGCATGCTCGTAGCAGACGGTCTTTAACGAATTTCATCGTAAGGGTAGCGAGGTCCACATCACGAATAACAATTCTTTTAATTAATAAAAGCTGTCACCGGGAGAAATAATAGATGGATCGATTCGTTTGGGTATAACGAACTAGGCATAAAAATCGCCAAGTCGCTCTTGTCGTGCGTGCTAACAGCACATAGACACATTATTTTTATCATGTGTATTTTTGTGTTAACTAACAAAAGCCGTCATCGGGCGAAATCATAGATGGATCGATTCTTCGGGGCCTAACGAACTAGGCATAAAAATCGCCAAGTCGCTATTATCATGCGTGCTCACAGCACAAAGGCTTACATGATTTTTATCATGCGGGTAGAGATCCGCTTCGCGGATAACTTTTTTTTTGTGAACTAACAAAAGCCGTCACCTGGAGAAATCATAGATGGATCAATTCGTCTCGGTATTACGAACTAGGCATTCGCGAATCGCGCCTCCTTACTCGCACGATTAAATTCACAAAAGGTCGTCTGCTGCCAACCAGCATGACAGCTGCTACTTTTTAAATCCAGCTGCTTATTGTCTATAATGAGACGAATCGATTGACCTATGATTTATCCCGGGGCCGACTTTGTTAAGTTAATTAAAAAATTGTTATTCGCGAATCGCGCCTCCTTACTCGAACGAAAAATCTCAAAAAAGGCCGTCTACTGTTAACACGCATGACAGTAGCGACTTTTTCTATTTACGTGCTCATTCTATATACTTCGCCGAATCGATCCCCCCATGTTTCATCGCGGTGACGGCTTTTGTTAATTAAGAATAAAAAAAGTTATCTGCCATTCGGGTCTCCGTACTCGAACAAAATTTTTGTTTAAAGTCGTCTGCCGTCAAAACGCATGACAATTGCGACTTGACGATTTACATGCTTAATCTATATGAATAGACGAAACGATCAACCCATGATTCATCCCCGTGACGGTTCTTGTTAAGCAAAAAAACATTATTTCCGCCAGACGGATATATGCGGCTCATTCACGAGCGGCTAAGTGGTGGGGGTAGGCCCTATGCTGCCTCGCTACGCTGCGACCCGAGCGCGTACAGCCACGATAAAAATGTACTGGGTTCGGGCGGCGCGCGTCTGCTAGGTCTGTCTGCCTGCTTCAGCGTCATAATAATTTTATTTACTACCGAAACCGTAAGTATTATTGCCTCTCTGTACTTCCTACGACCTTTGATGACCTCGTGTCATAGGTCGTTTAACTCGTTTTAAGCTCCTCTATCATGACGCGGACAAAAAAACATACCGATCCATTTTTAAAAATGGAGTCGACCTTGAAATGTCCGAACTACTTCCGGCTGCAAAAAACTATTATCGTTATCGGATGGCCCCTTTCGTACTGTGCTATTTCATTTCGACAAATATTTCTGTGAACCTTATAGTTTCGAAGATATCCAAGGTGCTAATAGTTATTGGTCCACCCTGTATATATATATATATATATATATATATATATATATATATATATATATATATATATATATATATATATAACAAAAAATAACATTTGAGTAATTCGTATTTAAATCCAAGCAACGACCTCTTCCCCGCATATCGGTGTCGTGTACTCTCGACTAATTAATTATTACTAAGTATGTGATAATCCATAAAATTGGCGCGAGCTCTTCGAAGTCTTAAAGCGTCGCAAAGCGTTTTTTTGTTTTTTCTATCGTAGGAATCTTTTAACGACAACGAAATATCTATATTTACGAGGGTGAAAACGATAAACGAGAATAGAAATCGATCGCATTATTTATCGATGGTTTGTTCGATACTGGGAAGCCTAATGGTATTTGGCAGTCTCGGAAGCAAAACTTTACTAAAAAGAAAAAAGGAAGAAAAAATGACGCGATCTCTTTCGAAGGCAAGACTAACAATCTAGTAATTTAAATAATAATAAACCACTCCCCATATACGCGTGACTCGATAATCTTGGACGACGAAAAGCTTGGGCTGGCAAAAACGAAAATGACAAGCAAGATCACGAGAAATGTAATAACAATAATTATCCGGGACCCAAACGAGTCTGGTGAGAAAAACTGGTAATATAACTATGTTAAAACATATATTACGTTTAAACAAAAAATATATATATATATGTAGATTTACATGGCGTTTGATTAATTTTTCGTTAAAATGAAAAAAAAAAAAAAACACTACGGCGTTGAAATATGCATCGTCAGAACGCAATGAAAATCAGTTCCGTTTTTATTTGTCCAAAACGTAATTTTTTTTCGCCACATTCGCAGCATAGGAAATATCCAACATTTTCTACAATCGTTCTCGCAGATCTGAACGAAGAAATTGCAAAAGTGGCGTTGCAAATAACAACAAAAAGAAAGAAGTAAACCAAAAAGAATTTTCGTTGCGTTCGCGAAATATATTTCAAGGCATCAAGTGTAAACTGGGTCTCGTCAAACCCCGACCAGCATCTTGATAACCATTCTGGGTCATCAAGATTTTCAAGTCTTTTCGTAACATCTGAAAAAAAAATATCGCCTCTCTTATTCAACCCTCTACTCTACACGGCCCCAAATAGTTGAAAGATATTCTTTCAGAAAGTCCCACGAGTCACTAATTTTTCTCCCCCCCCCCCCCCCCCCGCAATATTATACTCCCCCCCCCCCCCCCCCCGCAAACGTATACGAGCAGTCTGCATTGCTTCTTTTCAATTGTCCCGAAAGTTTACAACGCTTTACTGAGTCTTCAACCGAAAAATGTTTGCACGTCCCGATAACACCGCTGTCGTTCTAAGAATCCACACGTGAATCCTTGATCCTTGATCTCGATAATGCGTAACTTTGTATACAACGCATGCCTATCAATTTGTACAGGTACTCCCAATTCCCACTCGCAGTAGTGACCATTAAATTCGTGGTGTTGCAGTTGACGAAATGGAGGCTGTGGAAATAAGTTCGACCACGTCTGAGTATGGCGAAGAGTGCGAAGAACGATCACCGTCGGTAATCGTTACAGACGACGAGAATTCTGCGAATGGTTCCGTTTCGACAGATGGTGGACCATCAAATATCGGTGACAGTGACGCAATGAGACCGTGTCATGTCCCCATAACCCGTCTAGTGGTGGATGATCCGCAAGAAAGATAGGTAATGCATGAAAGTTTTAATTTTGTTTCTGCGGATATAAGCCCGCCGTCGCCCGCTATCGACCAGACGTCATCGGATACAGATTTGGAATCGGTCGAAGAAAACGATGACCCCTTGCGGGCAGAACCTTGCCCGTAGGTAAGTATGAGAAGTCACTTCGCGCGTCCAGGTGAGTGGACAAATAATATAAATTGGGGAAAAAGTGATTAAAGGAAGCAATATAAGTTCCACTTAAAAATAAATATTTTTAAGTGGAACTTTTTTGAACACTGATTCAATGTTGTATAAACGATTTCAGGTGCCCGAAGCAGCGGTGCTCCAGCGAGGGAATTGGAGGAAACAGGATAAACAGGACTTCGGAACTCACCGGAAAGGACAGGACTCACCGGAAAGATTAGGACTCACCGGAAAGATCAGGACTCACCGGAAAGGATAGGACGCACCGGAAAGGACAGGACTCACCGGAAAGGACAGGACTCACCGGAAAGGAACAAGCAGGTTGCGATAGACGTTTGGATTAGGGGGGTGCACTTCGGCACCCCCCAGCCAGGTAACGGTTTTTGATAGTAATGCAGCGGTGATCGGGTTACCTGGCCACCTCGTTTTTCCTCCCCATACCGCGATCGGGTTACCTGGCCACTTCGTCGTTATTCCCTATCTCCCCATCGGGTTACCTGGCCACCCCGTTTTACCCTCCCCTTTCCGCGATCGGGTTACCTGGCCACTTTGTCGTTATTCCCTATCTCCCCATCGGGTTACCTGGCCACCTCGTTTTTCTCTTCCTTCCGCGATCGGGTTACCTGGCCACTTCGTCGTTATTCCCTATCTCCCCATCGGGTTACCTGGCCACCTCGTTTTTGTCCTCCCTCCCCGATTGGGTTACCTGGCCACTTCGTCGTTATTCCCTATCACCCCATCGGGTTACCTGGCCACCTCGTTTTACCCTCCCCTTTCCGCGATCGGGTTACTTGGCCACTTCGTCGTTATTCCCTATCTCCCCATCGGGTTATCAGGCCACCTCGTTTTTCCTGCCCATACCGCGATCGGGTTACCTGGCCACTTCGTCGTTATTCCCCATCTCCCCATCGGGTTACCTGGCCACCTCGTTTTTCTCCTCCTTCTGCGATCGGGTTACCTGGCCACTACGTCATTATTCCCTATCTCCCCATCGGGTTACCTGGCCACCTCGTTTTTCTCCTCCTTCCGCGATCGGGTTACCTGGCCACTTCGTCGTTATTCCCTATCTGCCCATCGGGTTACCTGGCCACCTCGTTTTACCCTCCACTTTCCGCGATCGGGTTACCTGGCCGCTTCGTCGTTATTCCCTATCTCCCCATCGGGTTATCAGGCCACCTCGTTTTTCCTCCCCATACGGCGATCGGGTTACCTGGCCACTTCGTCGTTATTCCCTATCTCCCCATCGGGTTACCTGGCCACCTCGTTTTTCTCCTCCTTCCGCGATCGGGTTACCTGGCCACCTCGTTTTACGCTCCCCTTTCCGCGATCGGGTTACCTGGCCACTTCGTCGTTATTCCCTATCTCCCATCGGGTTACTTGGCCACCTCGTTTTTCTCCTCCTTCCGCGTTCGGGTTACCTGGCCACTTCGTCGTTATTCCCTATCTCCCCATCGGGTTACCTGGCCACCTCGTTTTTCTCCTCCTTCCGCGATCGGGTTACCTGGCCACTACGTCGGTGTTCCCTATTTCCCCATCGGGTTATCTGGCCACCTCGTTTTTCTCCTCCTTCCGCGATCGGGTTACCTGGCCACTACGTCGGTATTCCCTATTTCCCCATCGGGTTATCTGCCCACCTCGTTTTTCCTCCCCATACCGCGATCTGATTATCTGCCCACTACCTCATTATTCACTATCCTTCAATCGGCTTATCTGGCCGCTACGTTGTTATTTCCTATCCTTACATCGGGTGATCTGCCTACCTCGTTTTTCTCCCCTTTCCGCCATTGGATTATCTGACCACTACGTCGTTATTTCTTATCACTCTATCGGATTATCCACCCATTTGTTTTTTTGTTGTGTTATTCTTTTTATCTGGAGGAGGGAGATGGCCCGAAT
This sequence comes from Ophion obscuratus, assembly GCA_964007375.1. NCBI lineage: Eukaryota > Metazoa > Arthropoda > Insecta > Hymenoptera > Ichneumonidae > Ophion > Ophion obscuratus. The sequence goes on from OZ023313.1 coordinate 55,341,875, forward strand.
AAATAAATCTCGGACTTCCATCTGCGGAGGATTTTTCGAACACTTTCTCAATGTTGCATTAGCAATTTCAGATACCCGAAGCAGCGACGCTCCAACGAGGGAATCGGAAAAAACAAGCAGGAGCCATAAAGAGGCCTAAAACAAGGATAAAAAGAGGGTCTGCGCAAAGTTCTTCCCCGACACAGAGGGCTTCGCAAGACTCATCGGAAAGGACCATGCAGGTTGCAATAGCTTTGTGGATTAGGGGGGTGCATCTCGTGCACCCCCTCGTGCACCCCCCACCCAGGTAACGGTCTTAAGTCTCAGAATTGCCGCGATCGAGTTATCTGGTCTCACGTCGTTATTCCGTATCAGTCCATTGGTTTATCTGGCCACCTCGTTTTTCTTCCCCATTCCGCGATCATCTTATCTGGTCTACTCGTTTTTTACTCCCTATTCTTCTACCGGGTTATCTGGCTACAGTGTAATCAGCGCGTTACCTAACCATTTTGCTTTTTATTCCTTCCTCACTTATCGGGTTATCCGTTGTATTTTACTTTCCCTAGCAAAATTTGTGATCTGTTCACTTTTTCCCTCCAACCATGCATTGGTTCATCTATTCCACCCTTTAAATTTTAGGTTACCTTTTCTACCATCTTCCCATTACGTTTCCGGTTATCTATACATATCGTTTTTATTCTTCCTCTCTCGATCGGATTACCTGTTCAACCGTCTGCTATTTTAATTTCGAGTCTTATGTCTTACCGTTTGTTATAATTGTTAGTGTTATGCGTACGCGTTGTTTTTCTTCTCAGTTTTTTCATTTTTTCCGTTTATCCGTCTGGCCGCCATACTTCGCAAAATGTGTCAACCGTCGTCCCTGCAAGTTTCAGGGCTGGTTGGGATTTTTTTCGTTGTTTTGGGTTTGTTTGTCTATTTTGTTTTTTTTATCGCCAAATCATGGAATAAACCTCTAATTTTTCGTCCAAACAATGAAAACATATTTAGGGGTGGGCCACCCTTATTTCTGAGCCGTATAAAAAATATTTTACCACCTATTCTCCGACCTACCGAAAATACACCAGAATATTTCTTAAAAATCGGTCGACCCGTTTCAGAGGAGTTTGATTACAAACGCTATGAAACGAGAATTTAATATATATAGATATATAAAAGCCCGAGCCTTTATATCCTGTGCACGTGTCACCGCTATTCTACCAGCGAGCCCATGAGGACTCGAGAGACGGCCCTTGTTTATACGGGTGACGACCGATAGCTCACGCGCACAACTACATACAACCTACAAATGTAAATTACCGTATCATCCTTTCGTTTTTCTTATGTATACTACTCTATTGCTTCTGTATTATTATTAATGAATCGCGATGATCTGATTACTGATTTCTAATAAATCGCGAGTCCTGTTTGTAGGATGATTTTCAATTATTTCTCTATATTGCATAATTTCACACAACATTTTCCTCTGCGGCCATCGTTGAGAAAAAAAAATCGAATCCACCCCATTTGTTTAAACGTTTCACGTTCGCATGACTTCACCGCCCTTTCCTAGAGCGAGACTTCACCGCTCATCCTTAGAGCGAGACTTCACCGCTCATCCTTAGAGCGAGACTTCACCGCTCATCCTTAGAGCGAGACTTCACCGCTCATTCTTAGAGCGAGACATCTGCAATCATCATTGTTCGAAAATTCAATCCTTGGAGAAACCTACCGAAGATAATTCCCGGTAGAGAAAAATAATGCAAAACTGCGGTTCACTAGTAATAACAAAATTTTCCCACTCTATTGCAGAAAAAAGTTTGCATGGGTAAAACGCAACGAATTCATTTTCACTGCACCATATAAACAAAGTAATAAAGAAATCGTTTTCGTTGTATCCCGACGTGGATATAACGAAAATGACGTAAATGACGTGGACGTCACTGACTCCGCACCTTCACAGTGTGAGTTTGCAGCAAACACAACGATCGACGATCTGTCGTGTTCGCTATAATCGATGCAATTTGTTATCCACAATCACCGCTATTTTGTAGATCGAGACTCCTGGAATCATATTACCGGATAAATATATATTCTTGGATAAACCTGCCGAAGATGAATCCCGGCAGAGGAAGATAAACTGAACCTAGCGACTTTGATCGCCCGGGAATTCGGCTGAAATTGTTGCCGCCAAAAATAAGTCATAGTGTCATAAAGCTTGCTCGTGCCATAAACTGTAAAGGTTGCATCATTAGAGCGCGACGTTTTTTTGTTTTTTAAATTTCATCGTGTATATTGGAATTGTGGGACGATATTTGTTCCTACATTCAGTTAAGAAATCTGAAAAGAAAACAGTAACAATAATTTTCGTTGTATTCCAATGTTGCACGCTTCACCGTCTCCTCATCTTGGAAGGATGAGTCTGTAGAAAATACTACAGACTATCGTCTTTTCTCGATGATCTGTCGTGCTTGATTCACTTGATGTAGTGTATTATAAGTAATTACCGCTATTCTATCGAGCGAGACCCTTGGAATCGAATTTACTAAAAAAAAATCGATCCTTGGAGTAACGTGTCGAAGATAAATCCCGACAGAGATAAAAAATTGGCAAACTTGTTTTGTAGTAATCATGAAATTGTACCACTCATTCGCAGAGTGATTCTCCGACGATCTCATTCGTGAGAAAAATTCGCTGCAATCATAAATTAGGCAGCGCTCATTTATTAAAATTTAAATAAATGTGGTAAATTATAAGCTTTTCACTTATTAGTAACCACGCCGAACGATGATCGTAGCTGAGAAATCATAGCGATGCGAGCGAATACGTTGAGACAGTACACGTACAATGATTCACCGCTATCCTGCCGAGTGAGTCCATTCGCCGAAGCGTATGACGCTCGGTATAGTAATACTACTACGTAGTATATGCTACGTATATGTATGTGACCAGTGCAGCCAGATCGCGCGCAAAAGTTACCCCCTCTCTAGTCTCTTGCGCGCCCATCACACAATCATAGTAGCGCGTGTCCGTGAGCGAGCGGCACTCGGACGACTTCGGGAAGAGCCGAGCGCCACCGAAGTTCCCCGACCGCGCCTTCGGCAGCTACACCAATACATGGACGCTGAGCACGTTCATGTGCGGCCAAGCCGAAACGAAGGATTCGAGGGAAAAAGCAATCTGAGCACGACTCGCGCGTGACGTGACCCGACGGCACGAGCGAGGCTTTTAGATTATTTCAATGCTTATTTAGCTTTTGATTCTCTGCGTTATTAATGTATACAAAAAAATGTATCGCACACTCTCATCGCTTATTTTTTTCAGTTTATACGTTAATTTAAATATAATAATAAATCTAAATTACAACTTATTTATCTTCTAAAATATTGTTTACGCTTTACTCACACCCGTCCTTATGCCAAATGAATTATAATTCATAAAAGTAAGCGGAAATATATTTATATTCGTATTATTATATTAATTCTCATAGCTCTCATATGAAAACTCTCATATGAAAAACACAAAAAAAAAACTTCAAAACCTTAGATTTCAACGAACCAAGAACATACATCTTCATATTTTCAATCATGACGAATTTTTAAGAACAATATCATCACAAACACATCTGAACCAAAACAATATACATCACCTAAATTATCAAAACATAAATCAAACAACACAAAATCACAACATATTATACTCAACTCTTACTAATAGACAACAGGATACAAATAATAATCTTTCCACTGATCCTCTGAATAATATAAATTCGACAATCACATTAAATAAAACGAAAGAATGGCTTATAAATCTCTCCAACATTGATATTCCGCGACACATTTCCACATTCTTGTCTCTAGGTGAAAAGTTTTGGTTTCCTTACCTCAAACTCTCAAACATAAAAACTCATATCCACAAATCAATCTCCGAACTTGAGTCCAATTAGATTTTTTACTCGACAAACCTAGACAACTCGAAATTAGAACCAGATTCATTAAAATCTTAAACAAAATAAATATTCCAACCTCATTTTCCAACACTAATCAAATTATAAAACACACGTCCTCATTCTTAAAAAACAACCCTCAACTTTTAGTTACACGAGCTGACAAAGGAAATTCAACAGTCATTCTTAACAAATCAGATTACATTACAAAAACTCATAATTTACTCGCAGATTCCTCAACTTACAAATTAACAAATAGAAATCCCATCAACACTCTACAAAAAGGCATTAACAATAAATAGTCCAACACATAAACTAGCTGAATTTATACAATGTAAATTTTCTAAATTAATCAATACGACTAATTCACACATCAAAGATAGTTTCCACCTAAAACATTCACTTTCTAACATCTCAATTCCACTGAACTACAAATTGGTCTCGTTTGCTGTTGTTTCTCTCTATACCAACATCCCATTACAACTTGTTATTCAAAGCCTTAAAAAAATATCAAATCTATTTTCAAAAACATTTCCTTTAAACGAAATAATTAAAGCCATAGAATACATCATGATCTCAACTTTCTTTACATTTCAAAATAAAATTTACCAACAAATCTCAGGGTTACCAATGGGCTCACCTCTGGCTCCAATACTATCTAACATCGTCATGATTGATCTTGAAACAAATTGCCTGGAAAAATTAAAATATTCGTTACCACTATATAAAAGATATGTTGATGATATTATTATTGCTCTACCAACAGACAAAATTGAATCCACCAAAAAGATTTTTAACTCATATAACTCAAAATTACAATTTACATCAGAAAATGAAGTAGATAAAAAAATCCCGTTTCTTGATATACTTTGAATCCATAAACAAAATTCAATTATCACAAATTCGTATAGGAAACCAACCTGGTCAGGCAGATTCATAAATTTCTTTTCACACCACCCACTTTCCCAAAAAAAGCCATAATTTACATGCTAGTTGACAGAGCAATAAAATTATCTCATCCTTCATTTCACAAAGAGAACCTCAAACTTATTAGTAACACGATGACACAAAATTGCTATCCGATCTCTTTCACAGAAGAAATAATAAAACATCGGCTTTCCACAATCAACAATCAAAAAAAGAATAACAACAATTTTGATTCTTCCAGACTAATAAATGTTCCTTACACAAAAAAAAACATCCATCATCAACTAATTCGTCTTTTCCAACAATACAACATAAGAGTATTTACAAACAATAAAGTCCATCACAATAGGCTCCATCAAAGACAAAATAAATAACAACCAAAAATCCAACATAGTTTACAAAATCGATTGTAAGGATTGCAATGCGACATCCATCGGCCAAACCAAAAGATACCTTCAAACCAGAATAAAAGAACATAAAAATAGCCTTAAACATACTACCACAATACACACAGCCTTAGCATAAAATGCAATAGAACAAAAACATGACTTTCAATTCGACAATGTAAACATTTTAAACAATGAAAATTGGCTCAAAAGAGACTAATCCTAGAAATGATCCAAATTAAGGCACACTTCAACGCCATAAATTTTAGAACTGACATACAATAACTAAGCTCGATCTATAACTCTATTATATAACTATTACAATATTTTACAATACTTTACTTGACATAACAATTTAAAAATTATTGACACTACAATTTAATTTTAAATACTCTTAACATGACGCACCAATTTTATTTCTCTTGACACGTCACTGCCAAAAGGATCTTTCTCCCCCGATTCGCAAAATAAAGACTCTAATAAGCTTCACGAAATTAAGACACCACTCAGTTTCCCTCAAACTCTCCGTGATCACACAACTCAATATGTAACTGAGAAATGTAAATTTCGAGTTTTTGTTTATTTTGGAAGAACATTTTTTAAATCTTAAACTCAATAGGTAATCATCACAGTCATTTGATACTTGATTAAAATTTCTTTTAAATCAATCACGTACATTAAATTTTCACAAATAAAACACAAAACTTTCTTATAGTTATTAATCTCTTACAGATGATAAAAATCGCAAAAAAACGATAAATTCTTCCATCTATTGAGTATACTCCAGCAAAACAGTATTTACTTCCACAAATACTGTCTTCTGAAATAACCTTCCAAATATAAGCAAAAGCTAGAAACATCAACAACATCGAGGTTATTCGTTTCTCATATTTTATTTCTTTATAACTCCATAGTATAATAAACCACACTCTCACGCATCACCCATTTCAAACGGATGAATAAGAAGAATTAACGCAATACAGGAACTTATGCATATCAAATCAATGTAGTTATAACCAAAACAGAATTAACATAACAGTTATACAAAACGACACAACAATTTCATAACACAATCATAACATAAAAAATTCGTGTATTTAATTCCTTCAAACTTGATTTGTAAAATTTGTGTATCAAAATTTATAGAAAAAAATATAATTTCTGAAGAGGACCCGAACCAAAGGGTCGAAACGTAAGAAAGCATAATTTATTTCCATCGCTGACCTTGGAAAACCTCTATTGGCCGGACTGAAGCCGAATCTTCAACTAGCAACTTGTCATCAACACGGCTGCACACATCTTTGACTCATTAATTCTCATACTTTCATCAAACGATTAAGCATTATCCCCAAAAACAAGCCAATCATCCATCCGGCCGCGAATCGTCAGTACCAGAAAGTGCACATATTCTACAAACGATGAGATGGTGTCGTTGGTAGCGTTCCCGGCTTCGGTCCGCAGGGGCGCGGGACGTTCCCCGCGCTCAGTGCTTTTTTTGAAATTATTATTACTATTAATTCTTATTTGATTATTTTTGTTAGTTATCATTATTATTTTCATTAGTTATCTTTTAGTGTCGAAAAATTTATCGAGCACTCCGACCGCTTATTTTATTAGTTTGTACGATAATTTAAATGTGATAATAATTCTAAATTTCAACTTATTTAACTTCTAAAAATTGTTTGCGCTTTACTCACACCCGTCCCTATGCCAAATAAATTGTAATTCACAAAAGTAAGCGGAAATATATTTATATTCGTATTATTATATTCATTCTCATACTTTCATCAAGCGATAAGGCATCATCCCCAAAAACAAGTCAATCATCTATCCGGCCGTGAATCGTAAGTGCCAGAAAGTGCATTTTTAACACAAGCGATAAGATGGTCCCGTTGGTAGCGTTCGTAGCTTAGGGGCGCCGGATCGTTTCCCGCGCTCAGTGCTTTTCTGTTTTTTTTTTAATTATTATTTTCTTTTTGTATGGGGCGAATTGTTTATATGTGCAACACGCTCATTGACAGAACATTATTCTGAAAATAGGAAAACTGCTCATGATGTTTTACGATTAAATTTGTTTTGTTCTGTCAATGGTGAGTGTTCACAAATAAACAATTCACCCCATTACAATAAAAATTACCTGTAAATGTAAAAACATACAAAAATGCCACTTTCTGGCACTTACGATTCGCGGCCGGATAGATGATTGACTTGTTTTTGGGGATAATGCTTTATCGGTTAATGCAAGTTTGAGAATGAATATAATAATACGAATATAAATACATTTCCGCTTACTTTTATGAATTACAATTTATTTGGCATAGGGACGGGTGTGAGTAAAGCATAAACAATTTTTTAGAAGATATATAAGTTGTAATTTAGATTTATTATTCATTTAAATTAACGTAAAATCTAATAAAATAAGCGGTCGGCGTGCGCGATAAATTTTTCGACACTAAAAGATAACTAGTTAAAATAATAATGATAACTAATAAAAATAACTAATCAAATAAGAATTAATAGTAATAATAAATAAATAAATAAATACTGAGCGCGGAGAACGGTCCCGCGCCCCTGCGGACCGAAGCCAGGAACGCTACGATTTGCGGCCGGATGGATAATTGGCTTGTTTTTGGGGATAATGCTTTATCGCTTGATGAAAGTATCTTGATATAAGTATGGGCCCATTAATTATTTCGTTTAAAGGAAATGTTTTTGAAAATAGATTTGATCTTTTTTGAAGGCTTTGAATAACAAGTTGTAATGGGATGTTGGTATAGAGAGAAACAACATCAAACGAGACCAATTTGTAGTTGAGTGGAATTGAGATGTTAGAAAGTGAACGTTTTAGGTGAAAACTATCTTTGACGTGTGAATTAGGTTGAATTTTCAGGTTTTAAGTATTTGTATTTTGTTTCATCAATGATTTTTAGGATTTTCCATCTGGAGAGAATATTGTTAATGCCTTTTTGTAGAGATTTGATGGGATTTCTATTTGTTAATTTGTAAGTTGAGGAATCTACGAGTAAATTATGAGTTTTTGTAATGTAATCTGATTTGTTAAGAATGACCGTTGAATTTCCTTTGTCAGCTCGTATAACTAAAAGTGAGGATTGTTTTTTAAGAATGAGGACGTGTGTTTTATAATTTGATTAGTGTTGGAAAATGATGTTGGAATATTTATTTTGTTTAAGATTTTAGTGAATCTGGTTCTAATTTCGGTTTGTCTAGGTTTGTCGAACAAAAATCTAATTTGGACTCAAGTTCGGAGATTGATTTGCGGATATGAATTTTTATGTTTGAGAGTTCGAGGTAAGGAAAACAAAACTTTTCACCTAGAGACAAGAATGTGGAAATGTATAGCGGAATATCAATGTTGGAGAGATTTATAAGCCATTCTTTCGTTTTATTTAATGCGATTGTCGAATTTATATTATTCAGAGGATCAGTGGAAAGATTATTATTTGTGTCCTGTTGTCTATTAGTAAGGGTTGAGTATAAGATGTTGTGATTTTGTGTTGTTTGATTTATGTTTTGATAATTTAGGTGATGTATATTGTTTTGGTTCAGATGTGTTTGTGATGATATTGTTCTTAAAAATTCGTCATGATTGAAAATGTGAAGATGTATGTTCTTGGTTCGTTGAAATCTAAGGTTTTGAAGTTTTTTATATGAGAGTTTTCATATGAGAGCTATGAGAATTAATATAATAATACGAATATAAATATATTTCCGCTTACTTTTATGAATTATAATTTATTTGGCATAAGGACGGGTGCGAGTAAAGCGTAAACAATATTTTAGAAGATAAATAAGTTGTAATTTAGATTTATTATTGAATTTAAATTAACGTATAAACTGAAAAAATAAGCGATGGGAGTGTGCGATACATTTTTTGCATATTAATAACGCAGAGAAACAAGAGCTAAATAAGCTTTGAAATCATCTAAAAGCCTCGCTCGTGCCGGCGGGTGACGTCACGCGCGAGTCGTGCTCAGATTGCTTTTTCCCTCGAATCCTTCGTTTCGGCTTGGCCGCACATGAACGTGCTCAGCGTCCATGTATTGGTGTAGCTGCCGAATGCGCGGTCGGGAAACTTCGGTGGCGCTCGGCTCTTCCCGAAGACGTCCAAGCGTCGCTCGCTCACGGACATGCGCTATTATGATTGTATGATGGGCGCGCAAGAGACTAGAGAGGGGGTAACTTTTGCGCGCGATCTGACTGCACTGTATGTGAGTGTCGGTTGGCACACATACATATACGTGTGTGTTTTCGTTGCGACCGAACCACGCGTGACCTTTTTCCGCGCTGCGGTCGGAACGAATTCACACGTACATACACACACACATGGGCGCCAAAGCTCAGCGATCGGCAGTTGTCGCGCCTCGACTCGTCGCCCGAAAAGTCGAGGCTTCGAGGCCGAATCGCGTGCGTGGCGCCATCCGTCGGTAGTGACTCGCAGCTCAAAACTGCACAATTGTCACTACCGACGTATCGAGGGGCCGCGTCGAAATTTTCCAGCGTGTTCGTCATTCCCTTAAGCAAGCGGCGATAGCATTATGGAATTCGCAACAAAAATTAGGAAAAAGGTAAGAGAAATATTAGAAGCAAGAAAATTAGCTAACAATGGGGAAGAGGACCAATTATTCAAGAGACAAATGGATGAATATTTTCTTACAAGTTTTAAACGCGGATTAAAAGAGGAGATCGAACACCGACTCCCACCGTGCTTAGACATGCCCACCGCTATTGATCACGCAGTTAGAATCGAACGCGATCTCAAGGCTCGAAGGGAATTGGAATCGCGTCCCACCAGATCAGAAGGACTCGTTCAGACTAGACCTGTGAGGATATGCAATATTTGCAAAAAAGATAATCACGCAACCGAAGCTTGTCGATTCGCGACTCTCACCTGTCAAAATGATAAAAATCAAGAACACAATGCCAACGAGTACCAAAGGGTTCTAAATGAACAAAACTCAGTTGTTTGTCAAATATGCAAAAAAATTGGTCATTCAGCAGATAGATGTTGTCAGTTGAAGAACAAAACGCCTAAATCCAAGCGACCCATTTGTCGGTATTGTAAAAGGATAGGACACACTATCGAAAACTGCCGTACCCGCGAATATAATAACTCGCGAAATGGTCCGAATACCCCTCGGGCAGCCGCGCTGCGAGAACCTACGATCTCAACGCGGCCAGTCTCGATAATCATTCCGCCCCAACCTATCTTACCTACACTATAAACGCGGAAGATTTCCTTAACCTACCCTCGGTGTGTATCGGAGCGCACCGACACACAAAGAAATATCGATGTTGTTAGACACTGGCGCTATCACAAACCAAAATTGCGAAAAAAAAACAATACAATTTCGAAACTTTATTCTACATCATACCTGACGAGGTTCGAATCCCTCACCCCGGTTCATTGAGGTCCCAATTGTTTTTTTTTAGCGGCAAAATCTAAAATAAATTTCAAGACGGAATGCCTTGAATGTAAAGACAAAGCATGGCCGTTTAAACGAATAAACGAACCTGACGAGGTCGTAGAAATCCCCGCGCGTTCGAAACCTCTCTCCACATGAAAGTCGAAAACCGCACGTTAAAGGAAGGGTATATTCCCCCTTTAAAAATCCGTCGACTGTCAACAAATATCGACGGAAAGGCCCATTTGAAGGTTTTCAATCCCACAAATCACGCCGTACGACTGATCGTGCCGGTCATAAAACTACAGGAATTCGACATCGTGGAAAACAAAAGCAAAACAAAACAAACCCAGATTGCATGACAATCTCCAATTCTAATCTCAATTTCTCGCGATGCTAATCCAATTACTCGCGATGCTAATCCAATTTCTCGCGATGCTAATCCGATTTCTCGCGATGCTAATCCCAATTTCTCGCGATGCTAATTCCAATTTCTCGCGATGCTAAATCCAATTTCTCGCGATGCTAATCCCATTTTCTCGCGATGCTAATCCAATTTCTCGCGATGCTAATCCCATTTTCTCGCGATGCTAATCGAATTTCTCGCGATGCTAATCCAATTTCTCGCGCTGCTAATCCGATTTCTCGCGATGCTAATCCCAATTTCTCGCGATGCTAATCCCAATTTCTCGCGATGCTAAATCCAATTTCTCGCGATGCTAATCCCATTTTCTCGCGATGCTAATCCAATTTCTCGCGATGCTAATCCCATTTTCTCGCGATGCTAATCGAATTTCTCGCGATGCTAATCCAATTTCTCGCGCTGCTAATCCGATTTCTCGCGATGCTAATCCCAATTTCTCGCGATGCTAATCCCAATTTCTCGCGATGCTAAATCCAATTTCTCGCGATGCTAATCCCATTTTCTCGCGATGCTAATCCAATTTCTCGCGATGCTAATCCGATTTCTCGTAATGCTAATCCCAATTTCTCGCGACGCTAAACCCAATTTCTCACGATCATTCTAATCCAAAATCATATTGCATGTCAATTTCAAATTGCATGCAAATTCCTCGTGATCTTTCTATTTCAGTCGTAAATTGCAAGACAACTACGCTATTCCAGGGCCCAAAAGTGGCCAATCCAAGAAATTCGACAGAAAAAGTCGAATCAAAACCCCGGTGCAGGTCCGATGAGGGCAATGATCAGGGAAAAATAAATAAAAATTCTAGTAGCGAGGAAACATCAAAAACAAAAAGGAAAATGAAAACAATCAAAAATCGAGAAAATATTCAAAATCAAAAACAAAATAAAAATCAACATCAAAAACAAAGTCCAAATCAAAATGGAAATCAAAACCAAAATTTGATAATAAAAACAATTTTTGAAAAACTGTTATTTAATTGTTATTTAATTGTCTCGTTACAGATCACAAGCCCTTAGTTTGGTTTAAAACTCCCAAAGACGCGAACGCACGCGTCCTAAAATGGCGACTCAAACTTTCAGAGTACGATTGCGACGTCGTTTACAGGCCAGGAACATTAAATTCAAATGCCGATGCTTTATCGCGAAACCCTATCGAAAAACTCGAGGATGTCAAAGCCATACCTCATTACGAATAAAAAAACGACTAGAATCCAGATGAGATAGCACAGGACATATTCCGCGAATTAGCAGAAAACAGTGTTAGCGAAAACGAAGACCCTATACGTTTTACAACTCAAGCAGAAATTCATGAAACCCCAAAAAATAGAAGAAATAAATGTCGTCACTCGCTTGCAAGCGAAGAACTACGTATCTCAGGTAGCTAAGAAAACAAAACAACAGGATAAAGAAAAACTCGGTGACGATGTATCGGAACTGGTTGACGTACCTGCCTCCAAGGAGACAGATGTGCGCTCCAAGTCCCGGCGCCTTGCGCTCCGAAACCGTAGGGCCATAAACTACGGGGAGAGTAGCAGAAGCAGAAGCCGAGAGGAAACAGAAGCCGAGATAACAAGGCCCGCGCGTGTTAGGCGACCCCGAAAGGGCACTGACCCCGAATCAGCTGAGAGAACTAACCTGCGCAAAGCACCTCAGATTCTTAGCCCCAAAAGTTCCACTGACCTAGATTTCAGCTCCACCAACGCAGTTGACTCATTATCCTCTGAGGATGAAGGACTTACGATCCAGGAAGACAAAACCTCGGAATTTAAAATCTCGCATTACATAACAAGCAAAGAATTGTTTCATTTTCGCAACGATAACCTAGTATATTTTGTCGATTCAACTGGAAAACCTTGAGACTTTGGATCGCAAAAATTACACGAAGCAAACAAACTTCCCCTCTGGAAGGATTTAACAGAAGGTCATGCCTACAGTAAAAAGGTTGGAAAAAAATATCACATTGCCCTAGTCGTCAAAGGCGAATATTCTAGATCATTATCCTTTGTATCAGAAAATGTTAAAGAAAGCGTAAGGGAATTAAAAGATCTTTGCGAAAATCTCAAGCTCCAATCGCTAAGTATTTGCCACAGTAACCACGTCGAGCATCTAATATGGGCCGACGTCCTCAACATAATTAAAGAAACGCTCAAATCCAGTCAAACCAAGGTGATAATCTGCTTAGGAACCTTACGCTACGTGCCAATCGAAGAACGAGATTCCATTTTTTATGAGATGCACAAGTCCCCAATAGGAGGACACAAGGGCGTCTCCAAGACATATAACAGAATTAAAAGAGAGTATTTTTGGGAAGATTTGAAATCGGGTATTCAGAGAAGAATTCAGCAATGCCTAGATTGTCAATTAAAGAAACTGGTTAGAGTAAAGACAAAACAGCCAATGATTATAACGGATACGCCAGGTACGGTTTTCGAAAAAATATCAATGGACATAGTAGGTCCAATGCGACATACGTCCAATCAGAACGAATACATTCTGACTATCCAAGACAGCCTTTCAAAATTTTGTGTCGCGATCCCATTGCCAAATGCACAGGCAACAACGGTCGCCGATGCATTCATTAAAAGATTTATATGTATCTTTGGAGCACCCAAAGCACTCCTTACAGATCAAGGCAGTAATTTTTTAAGTGGCCTCCTGAAACGAATCGCTAAACGATTTCGAATCAAGCGATGTCGGACAACGGCATTTCACCCTCAATCTAACGGATCCCTTGAGAGATCTCATCATGTATTGGCTGAATTTTTGAAACAATATGCAAATAAGGATAACGAGTGGGATCAATGGCTAGAATTAGCGACCCTTTCATATAATACCAGCGTTCATGAGAGTACAAAGTATACTCCATATGAAGTAGTTTTTGGCAAATTAGCGAGAGTTCCATCAAGCGAACCACTTAGAGAATCCGATCAGTTACCCACTTATCGCGGGTATTTAATCGAATTAATTAAAAGGATAAATGGAATCAGGAATCTCGCCTATGAAAATCAAGTTTCTTCGAAACATCGCTCAAAAAAATACTACGATAAAAATGCCAATCCTAAAAGTTTTAAAGTAGGAGACTTTGTATACCTCCAAAAGGGTCCCAAACCAGGTAAACTGGGAGACCATTATTCCGGTCCACACAAGATCCTAGAGAAATTGGATAAGGGTAATGTAAAAATCCAATATTACATCAAAACACGCATTGTTCGCGAGAATAGATTACGGTATTCGCACATTAACTTCGAAACAAAGCCGAAAAGATAAACCAAGTCGACCAGAGTCGACTAATCCGATTTTAACCTTAATTAAACAAATAATAATCATAATTACCCTGTTTTTCAGGTGGCCGTTATCATCTATTCAGTATTAAAAATATCACCTTTGTACTTGCAACCAGAGAAAAACAGATTACATTTTTAGTTACAGTATCCTCAGTACAGAACACCGGAAACTACTTATATTCAAACCACGCCGAAATAACTGTTTCACAATTTGAGAGAGATTTCCTGTCGCGAATTTAGATATACTCGCTTATGACAATTCAATTTTATATACGTAGTTATTATATTATATTAGAAAATCATTACATTACTATATGTATACGCAACATTGTAGCAAAGAGCGCCAAATATTCAAAAATAGCTGTTATTAGTGGTATAAGCCTCGGACGAATTGCATACAATTCAATGAAGAAGTCGATTTAAATAGTGCTACTTACTGGCGAAATAGTACACGTTATTCATTAGATAATAATAGAAGTAAATCTGATCAGGTTAAAAGAATATTACGATCAACCTATCACTCGTGGGAACGAAAAATTTCTCCTAATTCCTCGAACTCATATATTACCAAAAGAAGAACTCAAACAACCTGTAATTCCTTACTTCCTCCATATTACCTTTACGGAGATATCTGGTACAAGTTCATGGCTGCTCCTGTCAAAGCCATACTACCTGCAAGCATGAAGCCGATGACAAAGTCTACTTGGCGATACACCAATCCAGAATCACCCTGTCGGATCTATTCCGCAGAACATCGACAACGTACGAAAACATATCATGTTTCCTGTGGAGCAACCCGCTGCCCTAAACAATATGGCACGGAGCATCCGTGGTCAAAACACTGCCAATCAAGAGGAGAAGTTGCTATATCTCCTGGATAACAACGATATATAACACCAAGCGGACTCCATCTGGAATCGCACCAGGGAAAAATTCATTCAATTCGGTACAGCAAGCACTGGTCTCACCCGAATGTTATCCATCATGCGACCAATCAAGCTCCTCGTAGATACGGTGATCCATGCATACAGCCAACACACTGTGTGTGGCTGACCGATCTACCTCGTCGATGCAGATGCAAGAAGAAAACCTCAACAGATGCAGAGATTGGTCAAGAGCTTTATGAACTCGTGACGGCCCCTTCAGCCGAACCAAGAAGTCATACCAAGGCCAACGCTGCAACACATGATTTCCACCTTAACATCTCCACTAGTCCAAAATACGATGAATCCTCCAAATCGCATTCCTTCCGTTGAGTTCACGCGAGAAGACATATTCAGGTACAAAAAGATCATCATGAATAATCATTTTTTTAAATTACTTTCATTGTCATTATTGTTCTTTTAACCTTGTCAAGTAAGATAAGTTAAAATGAGTAAATAAGTATCTATCCGCAAAGAAAAAAAAAGAAGAAACCGCGTAAATATACATCTTACAGTAAAAAAAAATGATATACATAATTTAAAAAAAAGAAACAAAAATCTCGTATGAAAATCTTTTTAAAAAGAAACACACACGCTTTCTCATAAGGTGATAATAAAATTCATGCGTACCTCCTAAGCGCAAGATAACTATAAGCCACACCGTCATATTAGATACCAACCTTCCAATGTATTTAAGTCACATTGTAAGTCGATCAATGACAATGCCAATTCATACGATCGTGCCATTATACTTTTGATCACCACTCCCAACGACTACGATCGAGCGAGACGCTCAATCCTAAAGGGGGGAGGTGTAACGTCGCGAGAAAAAGCGCTATCTATTTCTTTTTCCTCTCCTATTTTATTTAACTCCGGCGAAAACGCGGGCTTACCCGATTCCACATGGAAATCGTGGAAAACTACGAAAACCAATACACACGATAACGGCATTCTCATTTTTCGACGGGTTCTTATATTTTCTTTAGAATTAGGCGTACCACAGCCGAAACGAAATATATCGATAGGAAGCGAGCGTCGCGCATAAGTTCCCACGCGAGAGCACAGTCGGTCTTGACCATATCTACACGCAACCGTCAAACGCAGTTGATGATAAAATCCTTAGCCATAAGAACGTACAACACACGAAGACACACAAAAATATCGAAATCCTTACTCCACAAAAATATACATTCTCCAAAAGAAAATCCTTCATGCCGAAAAGTTGACCCGGCAATAAAACTACGTTGGTATTTCCCATGCGACTCACACCTGGGTCAACAATGCCTATCTGAGGCAAGCGCGGCGACGCGACCAAGGCCCTTTTTCCTCCCTATATTTTTCCAACGCTCCAGATAACGAGACGCGGACTAGTTTCCGAGAATCGAGATGGAGATCATACACATCGTAGTCTACACCCAATCATAGTCCCCAAAAATATTTCCCCTTCCAACTCGACCAATCATATGCACTCGTAAATTTCCTACATCCTTTCCACCAATCAAAAAATTAACGCATGACGAAAATGCACTTTTCGATAAACTTCTTCTTCCACCATCCCAGCATCCAAAATATCCTACAAGCTGGGATGGAAAAATCTTGAAGTCAGTGTTCCATCACCACTCGTTCAGATCTAGTCTCCCAACAGAGTATTTCATCACCACTCGTTCAGACCTAGTCTCCCAACAACTTTCATCGGAATAACTAGAACATCTGTCTCCTGACAGCAAACGCGAAACTTGAACTTCGAAATTGTTCCTCATAAAAACGCGAAACTTGAACTTCGAAATTGTTCCTCATAAAAACGCGAAACTTGAACTTCGAAATTGTTCCTCATAAAACCACGAACTGTAAGAAATCAATTAACTGTCTACGTTGAATGTGTACGTGTGAAACTCGCATGTGTAAAAATTTGTATCAACGTGTAATTTCAACATTGTCACGGAGCGTGCGCAACCGAGGGGTCCGACCTGTCTGCGGAGGTCCGAACCCAACCGCTGTAAACCGATTATCGTATCCACGGCGCATCATAAATGTAAGCGAACCTCTATGTATTTTCATGTTGACGGAATTAACTAAATTGGTTAATTTCAATAAATCCCAAATTGTTAATTATTTGTATAGATCAATTCATTTCTTAATCGAGTCACTGCGTTACTCCCATTTTCGCATGCACCTTTCCCTTTTTCACCCTCATCCCGAGCTATTGCGCTAGGCGTAGGCTAAAAAGAGGGAACCGCGATAAAATATATGCCCACGTGCCCTCAGGACGTGACACGAGAATAAACTTGGTTTTGAACTGAAAACATTTTTGCGAGTAGTACATTTTATTATGAGAGACAAGTTTTGTATCAAGTTTTCAAAAAATGGGTTTCCATAAAGATTCATGCATACTGAAAATTACATCAACGGGAAAAAAAATAACATCGGATAATGTTTAAACTTTATTATTAGCCTGACAAAAAAAAACGAATGGACAGACAGACACTACAGTTCTATAGTATGAGTAGGATGTGTATGCGTGTCTCCATTATCGTTTATTGCAGTTGCGACGCGATTAATCAAATTGAATGACGTCTGCGGCGACACGTGCGTTCGAAGTGTTCATTTTTAACATGGTCAACGTGCGTATCAAGGCAGGATTAATTGTTTTCAATTTTAATACGCTATGCCCCGTTGTGGAGTGTGATTTTTTTTAATGCAGAAGGGCTTGACCATGCGCCCAATTTCTCCGCCTACTCAACTATGCATGACGTTCATCCGTAAATCGTCGGTTTCAACGCGCTTGTTCAATTTCGCGATTGATGCTTTTTCCCATGAGCTTCGTACTGTTTGTTTATTCAGACGATGTAGCCGATCGCACGCAGCTTTTGAGAGGAAGAAAATATTTTGTTGCTCGTGAGTTTACTGCAAATATAAACTGGTGGGAGGAAGGATAAAGCTATCCTCGCGTGTGCATTTTTTTTCGCCTATCTGACGCAGTCGAAGCGAACGCGAAAAAATGTAATGTCGACAGAACGAAGTATTGAAGTAATAATAGAATAGCAGGAACAATGAATGCTTGGAGAATGCTGGATCAAAAATATTGGTGTTGTCTATGCGGCGAAAGGTTTTGGCACCGCGCAAGGTTATGAAGCTTCATCGTTGTCGCCGTCGGCGTCGTCAGCTCGCCGAAAAAGAACTTGCGCGCATTTTTCGGTAAATTTTACGCGGAACGAAGCGGAAAACCGGAAGGACGTGACAACGACCAAACGGAAATCCCGAGATAAATCTTAGTAGCGTTACGTCAGTCCTGTATGTACACATATACATGCGTACACCCGCCCGCGTGCAACAAAAACTTATGTATCTGAACGGAGCGATCCTCGAGCTTTTTGTTGCGTATGCGTGTAGGACGGTGGAAACATAATAATAACCGGGAACAAAATGTGATTTCTTGGGGCGCGGTTTTTCTCCTTTGTGTATGAATCGTTGCAGCTACTTTAATGCGATAAAGTCGATTTTGGCCAGACGGAGCGAGACGGGAAACGATAAAGAGATTGAATAAAGAAGATAGAAAGAATGGCGAGGTGAGGATAAGGCAGGAGAAAGAAGAAATAAAAAGTAAAGAAAGAAAATCTATTCGGGAAATGAAGTAGCCACCGTCTCCGAAAGTCTCGCTTTCACCATATTTCTGACGTTTTTTTCTCCAGCCTTCGAATTATCAGACGAAAAGCACTAAAACCGGAAAAAACAAGCGTAGAGCAAGTGAGAACGAAGGTGCGAAAAACGATAAGACAAATGAACAGTATAAAATAGTAACGAATAAAATAGCAAAGACGAGCAGCAACTGCCAGCGAGTGATGCGAGAAATCTAAAAGGGTATGATAGAACCGAGAAGCATTTCAACGAAGTTTCAGCGTATTACGAGATAAAAGTGAAATAGAGTAATAATGTTTGCTTCGAAAATTTCGCGGTGCGAAGCGCTGTGGATATCGTTACGCTACCCGACGCCACAAAATAAGAGAGGTAAACTGAATAAACACGAAGTCGAAAGGATAACACGGCCGGTTGAAAATAGAACTCGAGTTAAGAAATGATAAGATAAATCGCGTAGGAGAAGCCTCTGGTGTATAGTGAGAAGATCGAGTTAGGAGTGCTTGAGTATACTTTTTCAAGACGAAACATGGATAAAGAGAAGAGTTATAAATGGAATACTGTATATACATATATGGACCATGTTGCGTTTTTTTTTTCAATATATTCGCAGTGACCGACTTGCCCGATCTTAACAATTCTTGGTCACATGGAACAATGGAAAGTCTTTCTTTCCATTGCTCATTGCTGATGCTATGTGTATAGAAAGTAAGAATGTCGTTTCTAAAAATGAATGCACCGGCGGATACTCATCACGAAAAGGTTATCTCTGCATTGACTTATGTGTGTTTTTTTCATTTCTTCTTTACTGACTGTCAATTTTCCTTCGTATAGCCGTTCCAACTTTTACGTTTCCATTCATTTTCCCTTGTACCTTACACTTGTCTCTTAAGTATTTCTAGTTCTCATCGTACCACGCTGAATTGTTGCAGATTGTGGAAAACCTATGATGATATAGGCGGCTATATTTTATCGACTTTTGGCTGTGTTGCCATAATCAATTCAGTGAAACTGCCTCCGCCTTGGTAGCTAGTGCATACGCGACTAAGTAGTCACCCATCGAAGTATCGGCCCAAGCCGACGGAGCTTAACATGGGAGATTGCCGAAGCTGCATTCAGCTGCTCAGCTGCTGCTGATGGTTCGAAAATTATGTATATTTAGACATCCTTTTTAACAGAAAAAATCTACACATATACATAAAGTGCAACTATTTCATGGTATTGGAAACGTAATCAGACTTTTCGAGTAATGAAAAACAGGTACATGTAAATAATATAAGTTGGTATTATTTTTATTAATTCAAAAATATTAATAACAGGATTAGAATTGGGTGGGGAGAGGGCAATTTTCAACCAATCACAGGCATTCAGCATGTCGCAGCTTCCCGGCACTCTACTATAACACAGTAGCAGTGGGATGGGGGCAGCGTTAGTGCCGCCTACCTCGACAAACATGTACAGTTTCAAAAGCATTTCCAATGCTAACAGACAAAAAAATTACAAAAACATCGTATTATGAGATATAGCACGAATGAAATGTTTCGAAACTTTAAACCCGACGTAATCGACGTTAGCACGCATCCAGAAAGTGGAATCGCAGGTTCCAGGTCCAGTTGAGATCCTTGACATTGTAGGATATAAAATATTCCACCAGGGAGGTAGATTTCATAAAGTTCAAAGGGTCGATTTTGTATACCTTCGTCACATCCCCGATAGTTCTAGTCATTACACGGCTCCAACGAGCCCAGTATCCTCGACGAGTTCACATCGCAATTGAAATGAAGTCCCACGTGATGTCAACGAGTTCTACAAAGCTTTAAAATTCGCATTTTACTGACAGACATTACAAGTGCGATCTCCGAGAGACGTAAAATAAAGGCATTTTTCATGGTAGTTCTAGGCTTTTAAAACCCGCAATGCCGTTATAGCCGACACAATTTTCATCCCCTTCGCCTCTCGCTCGCTCTTTTCTTCTTTCGTCATACCTGGTATGACATAGCTCCACGCACCATGACGTTCCCCGGAGATGAAGTAATTAACCGGAACCGCATCGCGGCGTGGCGCGACCTTTTTCCCCAACGTCATTTTATTTCTCTTCTGCCTCAATGAGACGGCTGTGTTTCCTTTACAGTTTTAAAGCGTATGAACTTTTGCATGCCTCCCAAGATGCTTACTAAGAGGTAAAAGCACGGGCTATAGATGGACACGTGGCAAAACAAGAAAATAAGCAGCGTAACCTTAAGCACACGTCAACACCGGTTCTTTCAGCCTCTTCATCGTTCGTTCTCCCTCTTACTCTCTCACTCTTCCTCTATTACCTTCGTCAAAATTACTCTATGCTTGCATACTCTGCTTCCAACAAACAAGTATTTCTTACAGGCCTAAATTATTAAATTGTGTTGGAGACGGTGCAAATCGCTATAAATATTCTCGTTACAATTAAAATGTTATGCCGCGCTATGATCCCATGGCGGCATTGGCCGGTATCTATACCTAGATATGCTTAGCCACGCTTTGGCTCACGCACAGATGACTAAGTTTCGGATGCTCACAGATTTTTCAGATTTCCCTATCCCCGCTTGCAAATGTGATGCGGTGGTGCATTATGAAAGAATGGTTGTGGGCTTCGGGGGTTTGTGCGGGTTGAAAATGGTGAGGTGACAAGTGTGGGGGAAACCAATGAGAGGAAGGGCAGCATAAAAAACTATATTTGGTTATTTTGTGTTATTTAACGTAAACAAGAAAAATGAGAGAAATATATTATATTAGAAAAAAATAGACAAGTGTATATACTTCGACACGGATAGTTTTGTACAGTATTCCTAGATATTTATGAATTCACGTATTTATTAGATTTTGAAACACTTATCGAAGTTATTCGTGTTAAAATATGCTTGACTGGCAGATTTTTAACAAATCCTGTGACGATTCAATTTTGGAGCTTTTGGGCTTTTCATTCTTACGCGATATCCGCTCGTCTATTGTTCTAGTATTGTGATTGAAAATAAAGTGGAGTGAATAATTAACAATCATTGAACGGCTGGCGATGAGTGCGAACGTTCTAGTCACCGGTTGTAGGTGATACCTCTTTAGCTAATTTGAAGTTATGAACAAATCTAGATACTACGGGTTCAACTAGAAGGGAAAAACTATTCAAAAGTTATCAGAGCACGAATGTTCGAACAATGACGTCGCCTCGGAATAAAGAACGCACCTCCTTTTTCCGAGGTTAAAAAAACACGGAACATTTGCCTAGTGGTCCAATTGCAGTCTCCGCGAATATTATACAAAAGTAATTGAAAAATACACCTTCCCGTAACTTAGTTTCGGCATTCATTAAAAGTCGGCATTGTACTCTGTTCGGAAGTATCCTAAATCAAGGTTGTAATGAGGGGATCTGCAATTAATTTGTGCCCGCGCGTTAATTCGAGTGCTTTACATCGCAAATAATTGTGCAAGGTCGATGCGCCGTAATCCTCGTAGGTAGAAAGTACCTACGTAGAGACAATTGTTAAACCCGACGCTCATTTCAATAAAGCGAAAGCGTATAGTGAGTGGGGTGCGGAAGATTTAGGGAAAGTACTTGTTTTTTTAAATACTTTTTTCCCACTCTCGTTTCTACGGCCATGAGATGATGTATTTATATACTCGGTTATATACATGAAAAAGTACATACACGAGGGTAACACCCCTCGCAGAAGAGTCGCAATGGTGGGGTAGACAAGAGGGAGGCTAAGAATCTTTTGTTGTACACGGGATCGCTAACCTTCGGCCAACTCGGAAATTCTACGTGCTACACTGCAGGAGAAATCGTTGCATATCGAGAGTGTACAAGGGCAGCCGTTAGGTTCCCGCAGGGGTGGATATAGTCGCGCTGAGTCTCCTGCTAGGGCCGTGTATTGAGCTCTATACACACACACACACACACACACACATACACGATCCGAAAACTCATCAGGAACCATACACATGTTTCCCATCAAACTGGAGTGGCACTCAGCTACAAGGATGTTGGAGAGAACGCGTTCTTACGGGTAGATCTGGTTTGGAGAACTCGTATCCCGTAGCTACGCCGGAGTTTCAATTCATAATTAAGTGATAAATGAGACGCTCGAGGACGATTTGTTCGCCTCTTTTGACCCGACGGATCGGGAGGTAGGACGGAATGGAGGCGGCAAAGAGGAAGAATAACGGCTAACAATGAGTATCCTGAGATAGAAAGTTGGTACGGTGATCTGGGACTAGACGAGTGTCACAAAGGATTGCAGTTGGGCGATAGAGGGTGCCTACTGTCGATAGCGCTAAAATCAGCTTACAATAAGGTCGTCCCGTAAGTCTTTTGTTTGTGTAACACGCGGATGAAAAGGGGTGTCCAATAAAGAGTGGCTTAAAAGTCATGTTTTATCGGACAACCATTTATTTCGTTTGGAAAACCATTTATTAACATAGCACAATTCTAAGTTGTAGTTCTTCGACTGAACGACATTCTGATTTTTTCTAATGTTTCTCCTAGGTTAAATTTGTTTATTTTCATATTAAGGATAAATGTTCATCCCTCAAAACATTTGATCTTTATTCGCTACCTGCCTTGTAAAAAGAAACGTCTAGTTTCAACACGTATCTTGTGTGCAATTTTGTCGCCGTCTTCAATACGGCAATTCCTGCGTTGTTGACGTAACAATACATTTTATGTGTGTTACGACGCTCTGGTAGCGTGTTGCTTCGATTCACTTTAAACGTGCATTTAACACACTTTAACAGTGTGGCTACAATTGGGGTGAAATTTTTATTCCCAAAGTCCCCTGGCAAAATCATAATCAAGATATGTAAAAAAAATCATGTGGAAAGTTTTCAGGTGCTTGAAAGATGTTTAATGATGCCTATAAGGGTTTGCATTTTCAATACAAAAATACATGTATTTTGCCAAATTATTACTTAAGGCCATGTGCCACACGCCACAAAATTTCGACGTTTCGTTACGCAGGTAGCGCAAATCTCGCAGTTTCTAGCTACGAGTCTCTACCGATGGACAGCGCAGCGCTCGCGAATGCGGTCTCGATGCTTCGCACTGGGACGAAGAGTCGAAGCCAAACAGACGGCGACCGCTGAGCGCGCGCGTATGTGTGTGTGTGTTTGTTACGCCGGCCGCGTGCAGAAAGAACGAATACATTCTCGCGCGCCGCACAGTGGTCCGAAATCTCGAAAAAGCGGACATAATTCCAAATTCGGGTGAGAATCTGTACTCAGGGATTTTTGGGATCGCGGAATACGAATCTGAAGTCAACATTTCAAAAAACAAAATGGCGGATCCAAAAAGATAAAAAAAAATTTTAAACTGTTTAATTCAGGTGAAAGTCTGTACTCGGGGGTTTTTGGGGTCGCTGAATACGAATCTGAAGCGAAAATTTCGAAAACACACAATGCTGGACTCAATATAGACAGCTACTTTTTGAAGAGTCGATTTCATTTGCACGAAATTAATTTTTTTGGGAGTTTCCGAGGCTGTGAAGGTTTGGGAAGACGAGGTTTAGGATAAAATAATTAATTTCTGTTATAATGATACTGAAAATTTATTTTCATGCAATCTTACAATGTCTACTCCTACTACTATTATTACTACAACGTCTTACTCGCTATCTAATGCATGCGATGCAAAATCATTGTCATCTTCAGATTCATCGCTCTCCGTTTCAATCGAAGGAATCTGACTTGATTCCGCAACTGAAGGTGAAATCAATAGTTCGACCGCATCTGTGGTCAATGATTTCAGTTTTTTCGGAGGAACTTTAAGCAAACTAGATCTTAGTGGATCTGACGTTATCAAAAGTCTGCCAAAAACGTCTTCCGTGGTTTTAGCTCGGTCACATTTTCGTAAAAAATCTAACCGGAATTTTTTAATATATTAGTTACATGATTCCTGAGCTTCTTCGGACATTAGTCCGATAGGCAATATCAAAGAATCAACAAATTTGCTTGCAGTAATTTTTGTGTAGATGCGATATTTTGGTATATTAATCTTCAACCCACAAGAAATCACCTGCAATATCACATGAAACCGCTTTATCAATTACTCGTCAAATCCCGTTATAGAAGCAGAGATTTCAGAATTTTAGAAAAACCGCCGAGCTGTTGTTCCGTCATTTGAAGCTCCGAAGCCTTGTTTAGGTTGATCAACAATAAGCTCTAATTTGTCGCGAAAACCTTGTTGTATATTTTTTTTCTCTCAAGTCCTTCTTTATCCTCTTTGCGCGCTCGCCACTTTTTTTGTCTAATTTGTAAGATACATGCAAGCAACTTTCGCAAAACCGTATCCAAGCATGCAGCGACAATATTCCGAATTTGAAGTAATCTTCATTGATCGGTCTTTGCAACATCTTATCGATATCTGCTGCTGCTTTGTAAACAAGATGAAATTAAAATATTGTAAAGAACGAGAATGTGCACTACACTATACATATACGTTATAATGTCCTATGCACTGAGTATTCACTTCACATAAATAATAGATAAGTGTACGCCACGTGGTGTACTCTTGGTTCTTGGCAGTCCTCGCCTCCCCGCCGAGGAGTCCTCGATAGAGAAGATGGCCGCTCAACGTACACGCAGGCGCAACACGTCACTTCATGCGCAGCCATATTGAACGCTGCATGACGCAGCACCGCGACGCTGAGCGACACATCTGACGAGTTATTTTCAATCAATCCTGTGGTTCCAGAATCAACGATTCAAACTCGTAGTTAAACGGGCGTTGGAACGCGAGGGCTATCGGGTTGTAAGCGACAGAGAGATACAGGGTCTATACGGTAAATGATTTCAAATAATAAACAATTCGAGCGTAGCAGGTTATATTTCTAAATGGGCTACCATTTACCTTGTTACAAAGAAATAACAATGTCGTGTTTATGTTACAGTTGCATGCCGGATTCTCCAACATTGCCATCGTCTAAATCAACAGGAGAGGCTAACGGTAGCCATAGTACGCGAGTGGTTATCCATCAAATTAAAGAGCGAAAGATACCGAGCGATGGTTCTAAGAACAAAGGACAGAGGCAAAAAGAGACAGGAAGAAGAAAGAAGTTCCGAGATGGAAATCGACTCCGACGAAGAGGAAGAGGAGGAAGAGGATGAGTATTGAATGGATACAAAAATGTTATTGTTGTTTGGTTTATTTCAAGATATTAAAAAAAACCTTCAAATTCAGTGATGTTTTTGTGTACGAGTTTCTATTATTATATTTCCAATAGCGTTTCAGAAGGACCCTCTCTCTGCCCTATGCACTTCGGTTTGCCTTCGGTCATTACTAGGGTCAGTGACCGAAACGCCCCAGTGACCGAAAACCGGTCAAGTGACTAACCTTACTTTTATTACAGTGACCGAAAAGCGATAAAAACCGGTCAAGTGACTAACCTCAAAAAAACGTTGTTCGGTCACTGCTCGGTCACCTTTTCCGGTTCAAAAAGGGCAGAAAATGACCGTGACTGAGGTTTTTTTCAGTTTCCCAATCCGCTAGGGAAAAATTCAAACCCCCACAGCCTCCATTAAAATTTTTCCGAGCGCCTTAAAACTACCCAGATAGACAGTCGTGATCATCACGCCGTGCATAAAATTGATGAAGAAAATTTTACAGCATATTGGCTACATGTCTTGAAGCAAACCCAAACAAACTCATTTAGTATAGTGAATGGACAAAACATTTTGATCTCAATATGTCGTTTACAAATGCATCGTACGTTTGAAGCATGTTGAACTCATATCGCTGTGCTCAAGTCTCCACAATTAATATCTGCACATTTTACGTCATATGGAACTGTGTTGATGAATTCACTGGGTTAGCACTGGTAGTAGACATGCCATGCAAGCAATATGACGGCGATATGCATGTTTGTCAGTGATAGATTCGATGGGCGCAACATGACGGCGATATGCGTGCTTCTCAGTGATACATCATATGACGGCGACATGCATGCTTCTAAGTGATACATTCGTTGAGCGTAATATGACGGCGATATGTATATTTTGTCAGTGATACAGCCCAGGAGCACAATATGATGGCGATATGCATGTTTCTCAGTAATACATTCCATGACGGCAATATGCATGTTTTCAGTGATACATTCGGTAAGCGCAATATGACGGCGATATGCATATTTCTCAATCATACATCCCATGAGCTCAATATGACGGCGATATGCGTGTTTCTGTAATACATCCTATGACAACGATATGCATATTTCTAACAAGGAGAAGGCAGAGACTGGATGTCGCGAATCGGGTTCTCCTCTCGCGTGGTGAAAGTTGAAGACCTCCGAATTAACGGTGTTTTTTATTTTTGTTCCAATAAACCTTAGTTGCTGAGATATCGCGATTTGAAAATTTGGGAGTTTCGTCTCGCGCGTAGAGTACGTTGAGCGTTGCGCTTGAGACAAGAGCGGCTGTAGCTAATACGGTAAGACGACAGACCGGCACTCTGAAAGTTCACGGTTCGCGTCCTCATGCTTTTTTTTAATTCAATTTTTTTTTGTTTTATAATCTCTCATAAGACTTTACATGTGCAGGTAAATAAGAAAATTCGAAAATATGTATTACTTGTTTTATTTATCTATTATATTAAAATAATCAATCCAATAATGAAGTCACAATTACATAGTAAAATAATATTGTATAACAAATAATTAATCTATTAATCACGTCACAATAAGAAAGCAAAATAATATGGTATAAAAAATAAATAATTAATATAATTCACAGGAAAGCATATTTGAAGATATATATCTTCAAATATGCTTTCCTGATAGAATCTTTAAAGTTAAATGTGGTTGCGGTGATATTACGTTCATTTTATGTTCGTGGTGTCGTAAGCCTTTGTGCTTCCCTTGCTTTTACGATGGTTTCCACCCTCCAATTTGTCAACATACTGATCTGATAGAAGAAGAATCAGAATAATTACCTGCCGCGAAAATTGCAAGTGTGAATTAGATTAATTATTTATTTTGCTTTCTCATTGTAAAGTGATGAATAGATTAATGATTTGTTTTACAATATTATTTTGCTTTGTAATTGTGACTTGATTATTAGATTAATTATTTGCTATACAATATTATTTTGGTATGTAATTATGACTTCATTATTGGATCAATTATTTTAATATAATAGATGAATAAAACTAGTAATACATATTTTGGAATTGACTTCTTTACCTGCACATGCAAAGTCTTATGAGAGATTATAAAATAAAAATAAAAATTGAATTAAAAAAAAGCATGGGGTCGCGAACCGCCAACTTTCAGAGTGCCAGTCCGTCATCATACCGTATTAGCTACGGCCGCTCTTGTCTCAAACGCCAACGCTCAACGTACTCTACGCACGAGCCGAAACTCCCAAATTTTCACATCGCAATATCTCAGTAACTAAGGCCTATTGGAACAAAAATCAAAAACGACGTTAATTCGGAGGTCTTCAACTTTCACCACGCGAAAGGAGAACCCGATTCGCGACATCCAGGCTCTGCCTTCTCCTTGTAAGTGATACATTCGATGAGCGCAATATGACGGCGATATGTATATTCGTCAGTGATACATCCCATAAGCGCAATATGACGGCGATATGCATCCAAATCCAGAATAATACAAATAGGCAGACACAAAGAAAATTTGCACAAGTGTTAGAATGGCTAGGTAGGTAGCGCGCTCGGCTCTCGAATTAGAAGACGTGGTTCAAACCGTAGGGGTACGTACAAAATTTAACTAGGCAGAATACGTTTTTAATCCATTTATCATATAGGCAGGAACATTAATAAAGCGTATAGAGATAATAAAAATCCTACCAAATTTTTTATCAATATTTTTGGATTTTTTTTATTTCACGCTATAACACTCATATGAGCTCCATATGAGCACAGCATATAGTTACGTCAGCCATGCCGCTAATATGAGCTCCGTATGAGTACAGCATATTTACGTCACGCCATGCCGCTAATATGAGCTCCGTATGAGTGCAGCATAGTTGCGTCACGTCATGCCGCTAATATGAGCTCCATATGAGCACTACAGTTTCTTCACGCCATGACACCCATATGAGCCCCATAGGCACTCACTTATTGTTAGATATTCGTGAGCCAAATTTGCTAGTCTGATGAATTCACTGCGTGCATATTCGCGTGAGAACAACTTTGCTTCATTTGGATGTATTATTGTGAATCATCATGTGATGCAAATATGACTTCAACGGGAGCACTCATAAGGGACACACAGCTGTGAGACTTTCTATGCCGCAGTGATGATGTACATATGATGCCAATATGAGGTACATCCGTCTATCTGGGACGTCTTCTAATTCGAGAGCCGAGCGCGCTACCTATCTAGCCATTCTAACATTTGTGCAAATTTTCTTTGTGTCTGCCTATTTTTATCATTCTGGATTTGGATGCATATCGCCGTCATATTGCCCCTTTGGGATGTATCAACGACGAATATACATATCGTCGTCATATTGCGCTCATCGAATGTATCAATTACAAGGAGAAGGCAGAGCCTGGATGTCGCGAATCGCCGTCATATGAAGTCTTCAACTTTCACCACGCGAAAGGTCTTCAACTTTCACCCGATTCGCGACATCCTGGCGCTGCCTTCTCCTTGTTAGAAATATGCATATCGCCGTCATAGGATGTATCACAGAAATATGCATATCGCCGTCATATTGCGCTCACCGAATGTATCACTGAAAACATGCATATTGCCGTCATGGAATGTATTACTGAGAAACATGCATATCGCCATCATATTGTGCTCCTGGGATTTATCACTCACAAAATATACATATCGCCGTCGTATTACGCTCAACGAATGTATCACTTAGAAACATGCATGTCGCCGTCATATGATGTATCACTGAGAAACGCGCATATCACCGTCATGTTGCGCCCATCGAATGTATCACTGACAAACATGCATATCGCCGTCATATTGCTTGCATGGCATGTCTATTACCAGTGCTAACCCAGTGAATTCATCAACACAGTCATTGGACGACTTCCATATGACGTAAAATGTGCAGATATTAATTGTGGACACTTGAGCACAGTGATATGAGTTCAACATGCTTCAACCGTACGATGCATTTGTAAACGACATATTGAGATCAAAATGATTTGTACATTCACTATACTAAATGAGTTTGTTTGGGTTTGCATCATGACATGTAGCCAATATGCTGCAAAATTTGCTTCATAAATTGTATGCACGGCGTGATGATCACGACTGTCTATCTGGGTAGTGAGGTTGTGAATGATCGCCATATTGCCATATGAATGCACTTGTAACCGTGTTGTTCGTGGTACACGCGTACGAGTGAATTGTTTTACGCCGCTTTGTACGGTGAAGTGTGTTGCTTGCGTCACGTGTGTTGATCCGAAGAAAATGCATTGATTCGACACACATTACGTGTATTGCATTAAACGTGTTCTCTGGCAACATGTGAAATGTTTCGTTACCAAGAATGGTCTAGCGTGTATTCTTACAGCACGATAAAAGAAGTAAAACGAATTGTTTCAACGCATTAACTGGGTCTTACACATTCAGTAGGCGTATTGTGTGTTGCTTCAGTACACTGACAACAGGCTCATTTTTTTACAGTGCGTTGATCCTTAAGCTATGCGTGTATTTTGTTTTAAGCACTCTCACTAAAAGTAATGGGACGCCGCAATTCAGGCGCGGAGAATAATGCTGTATCTTCGTGGCCGTTGTAGCGAAGCATTAAGTGATTAAAAGAACTTACCTGTAAGTGAAGTTCTATCATAATTGTATGCAGCGCCGCTTCCGACGAGATCCGTATGTAACTCCCCTAATATACACTGATGTCGCGACAATTTAATTTAATACAGTCCGACCTCCGAATAAGAAACCCGGCAATAAGAAACTTTCCCCAGCTTCTCACTCGAGCGCTGCCCCCACTCTGACTCGAACTCCGAGATCGAGAATTTTGTGCGCGGAACGTCTGGTTAAGAAACCAGTCTGGGAGAGATTATTCTGGCAAAATAGAGTGACCGTGTAGTGTGAATTTATGTGTGCATGCGTGCGTGAGTATGTATACGTGCGTGTGTGAATGTAACAAAAATCTACAAGTTTATTAGAATTTTTTGTATTCATTAAAAAGATACATATATGTGTTGACAAGATTTCATATAAAATAAAAACAATGATAAGGGCATTTGAAGATTTTCATATAAAACAGCAAAAGTTTCCGAGACGTAAAGAAAAGCGTTTTCGTCTTGTTGGGTATTATTTTGATCCGCAACGCACTTAACTGATGGTGGAATATTTTCGAGAGAGTCGAACTCTGCCATTGAAGATGAATCCTCAGAGATATTGACTTCTTCTTCTTTTATGTAAATAGGATAAAACAATATGGACATAAAGATCTTTGTTTAAATTATCACGTTGTGGCGCAGATTCTATAATATTTTTTTCGACTTGCATACTGCAGTCTGATCTCTTACGCTTCTTCACAGTTTCGGTCATTTTATAACAGTTAATAGTAACTCAGATACAGTAGTACACAATAATATTCAATAGTATGTATATTAACGTGAAACAAAAAATCGCTAAATAAATGTCCACGCGCAGTCGACAACGTTTTTGAATGGGCGATGTGAATACTAAGTTGCAACTCGTTCGAGCGAGTTTCTTGTTGAGAGGATCGCATGCGGAAAAGAGTGAGAGAGACAGACAGAGGTAGCGAGCGCGGAGTGCGCGCCTGGTGGGAGTATGCGATATATAAGAAAAACTCTTCCCCTTGGGGGCTTTTGATTTCTTATTCGGAGGTCGGACTGTACAAGTTAATTTTGTTTAATCTCCTTCCGTGTCCATAACGATCCGTAGCTCATTAATTCAAAGTTCTGCCGTAAACAACATGGTTTCTAATATGTACATTCGAAAGGGGGGCAGAAACCTATTGGATAGGTCTGATCTCTTCGGAAGAAGCACTTCATATAATTACGATAGAACTTCACTTTCAGGTAAGTTCGTCCAATCATTTAATTATATTTCACGCCTCTTTCGAAGAGATCATTATGTTCGTTACTATAGAGATTTAGTGTTGAAGAAATTCCTTGCACTAGTTTATTTTCAATTATTTCAGAACAGAATCAAATAAATATGAAACGCAGCATTGTCTCTATTCAGTATAGTTTTCGCATACGTTCCCTTATTTCTAATAATATTTTTATTGTAAAATCCGGCAAAAGATATTTCTGTCCAAACAGCGGCATTTTGAGTTGCATCTATATTAACCCTACTTCTTTTTGTTGTGGAAGTTGAGGCATGACGAGTACTATCCGCAGAGAATATCTGCGTATCTACCCCGCATTCCTTAAGGGTTTTTTTTTATCCACCTACTTAACGTTTGACTGGATACACCTCCACGAGGTTTCTCGAGAACGACGAAGAGCCAAATTTCTGTTCCTCGCAGTTCCTTCGTTCTGCTTTTATACTTGTTTAATGTCAATGCTACGCAGACTATAGTATTCGTATTATAGAACAGTATGGTCGAGGTCGGTTATGCCTTACTCATGTATATCTTAGACGTCTTTCGGGGAGGACCCCACCGTATCTGCCCATATGCGACCGTTTACT
The DNA here is from genome assembly GCA_964007375.1 of Ophion obscuratus. NCBI lineage: Eukaryota > Metazoa > Arthropoda > Insecta > Hymenoptera > Ichneumonidae > Ophion > Ophion obscuratus. Next base: position 55,374,427 of record OZ023313.1, read on the forward strand.
TTGGATTTTTCTCAAAGAAAGGAATAAAATACATGGTCAAAATAACTTTTAGGCTTTATTAGGTATATATTGAAGTATGTAAAAAAAAAATTTGCCAGAAGAATATAAAATGGCGGCGCACGAGTCGCTATAGCATTATTAGTTTTCAGTCAACTCTCTCCGCGGCATGCAGTAGAACTGTCGTATATTTAATCCTATAACTAAGAGTGAAATATATTTGTTAATTATATTAATTTCAGCAGTCAAGTACGGGGGAAATAAAAAACAATGAAAAATAAAAGAAAAAATAGAGACGCGTTTAGAAAAAGTTCGTTTTATCGACCATAGTTTCCATATAAAAAGTGACATATCTTTACAATTTTTAATGAATCGAAAAAGGCGCTCATACTCGACTGCTAAAGCTATCTAAGAAGCTACAGTTGGAATGTCAAGTCGATTGAAAGAAAATTGTTCAAGTTCTGCTGCGTGACGATTTAAAAAACATGGTTTTGAGCCTGTTCGAAGTCATCAGTTTTATAGACGCTACGTCTTATACATTTTTTCCCCGTAATCTATTGCTACCTATTGATAGAAAATAAAACTATTTTTAGTCGCTACCTTTCCCCCAAAGATAAGGCTTACAAGAGTCGAGAACTGCGTCTCCCGGCGTGGCATCGCCAATGGTGCTTTTCCGCGTTCGGAGACTCTCCTAAAAAATAGCTCGAAAATCTCTTTAAAACTGTTTTTTTTTCTCTATAAACGAATATGCATCATATTTTCAAGGTTTAAAGGATTTTTTAAAAGTGTTTCCAAAAACGATTTTTTATAAATTTTGTATTGGTGTCCTCCCTTAACCTGTCCGGAATTTTAAGGGCTTACCTGAGACGGCTAAAAGTAGGGATATATTAAAGATTTTTTTTGTGTTTAAAACTAAATTTTATTGAACAACCATGATATACATTTTAAAGTATGACATTTTAACTACATAATGTTGAAATTTGGATAAAAAATTCAAACGGTATAAAAGTAACAGTCCTTTTCCTGGGACGTGTTTTTGTTGACAGCGTTTGCGGTACCAGACGTGCCACTGCCATTTTTATCTAAAAAAAATATTTGGTTCTTAAAGTAGATAGATAAAACTAGTACCTATCGAGCCGGAATTAAAAAAGATTATTTTTTCAGGTCACGGGAGTCACTGGTATAAAACAGGCGATTTTTCGCCTCAAAATTTTTCAGTACTTATAATGAAAAAAATACTATGCTCGGTATCGAAAAACGGCTCGATAAATAGTAGATTATTGTGTGAAGCATAACTAAGCAAAACTTGATCCCGATCGGTCCAGTAGGTGCGAAGACATTTCTGGTATCGAATTTGAAAACACTGTTTCGAGCAAAACGCGTTCAAAGTTTTGAGTACATTTTACACTGAAATAACTGGTTTATTTTAAACTTACATGAAATCGTCGATTCCTGGGCCATAGGACCCCACCCATTTTTCGAAACATGACCTTGCTATACAAAATGTCACAAATACCCGGAATTCAATGGGAATGAGAACACCCGGCTCATAGTCAAATAGATGACAAAAGCCGCGTCGACCTGCGCTCCCATCCGTTAGTCGCTGCTCACCCGGTCAGTTACAAAACGCTATAACTTCGTCATTACTGCGAATTTCCTTATGAAATTTTCAGGGTAGACACCCAAAGGATAGGACTTTCGAATGAGCACATTTTGAAAAATCGATCTTTTTTACCTACCGAGGTGTGTGTAAGCCCTTAATCTCGATGAAGCTAGTAGATTTTTGTACATTTCTAAGGACAATCAACGCGAGCGTCTGCACGTGCTGTGGTTCATTCCAACAATCTCGCCCACTTGTCCGCGACCTTTTCCAGAGGCATTGTATCCTTACGTCCCCATTGCAAAAGATGATTCGAAACAATTTGTTGGTCCCTCGTCTACTCGTACATAGGCTTTCCAGGTCGATGCTTCGTAATACCCTTGAACAATCTCCGTACCTGAGGAGTTTCTTTAAATGGAGATATATGTAACAGCGCGATCGCTGACTAGCAGCTATTCAGAGTATCATGAGAAGCTCCTTTATCGAATACTGCTGGTGTACATTTTATTATTTGCGATGCATCGCATCTGTATGGATCGATAGTATTTTTACGGCAAAAAGACCATCAGTTTTTCAAGCAGCTATCGTACTCTTTGAGCGAAGACTCCGACAAAGAAGACAGCATTATGAAAAGCGTTCAATCTGATACGTTTTTCTTTTTTAGCGCTTGGCAGACAGCTCCCCGCAACCAGGATAATTCGCTTCCAAATTCGGTATGGTTTCCTGTTCAAAGAACCCAACCGGTTCACATGCGGTTTGAAATTGATTTGCTCGCAATCTAACATGGCAGTGAAGACAACAAACCAAACCTGAACTGGCCAATATGGTACAACAACAATACCCCTAGCGCCATCATTTTCAATCTTTCGTAATACTCGTGATATTATTGCGAACGGCGGGAAACTATCGCAAATTCATCGACCACGTTTGAGTCAGGGTCTTTCAAGGGGTGAGATGCAGTCAGAATTATCAAAAAATCGATTTTTTCTCGACATTTTTTTCAAGTATGATGTTTCGAAAATATTCCCTGAAAATTTCGAGTCAATCCGATGAATAGTTTCCGGGATATCCCACAATTAGTGAAGGGGCGTCAGGTTCCCATGGCAGATAGCGGCTGACAAACGCGCAAACGATAATACCCGGGAAGGCAGAATACTTCGAAGACAACAACAAATTGATATTTTGGAAACTTTCACATCGGCAGGAGCCCAATTATTTGGGCCAGGAATTGATGATTTGATGTAAGTAATTTTTTAATTAGTATTTCTATATATAAATCAAGTGTAAAATTGGAAAACTTTCAAAAATTTAAAAAATTGTATTACTCAAAAACTATGAACTCTAGCAAAATTTTATAAAGGATACTTTCGTTTTAAAATTGCCAAAAATATTTTTTAAAAACAATTCATCCCGAAAAACTTCAATTTTTAAAAAAATTGTTTTAACAATCGGCTATAAACAATTGAATGCTCGACTTTTCCGCAAAAAATTGTGATATTCGGATTCAGCGGATTAAAATACATAAAAAAAGTTTAGCTTCATCTATCGAGCTCAAAATTTTACGAACATATAATACCGTTTCCTCATCGAAAAACTTTAAACGCGTTTTTCTTGAAACCATGTTTTTCAAGTAGATGACCACTGTAATTCAAAAACCACTCGATGGATCTTTATGAAATTTGGTGTGCTTATTGATAGCATTAAAAACTAGTACTTAATTGACGGATTTTCATTTTTGTTGAAAATTTCTTTTTTTTCAACAATAAACGAGCGATTTGTTGGTCGAAAGTCGAAAGTTATCTGTCGAAAGCCGCCATTTTGTTAAGGCAGAACACCACTGTGACCCCCTCTTTTTTTGCATTTTTCAAGAATTTTTTTGTGGGAAAAAAAAGAGATATTCGAAAAAAAAATTTTTTGTTCGTTGTTTATTGAAGACACATAAAAAAAAAATTTTTATTTTTCACGCCCCATGGTGACGCTGGGAAAGCTCCCGCGTCAGGTACTGTTGCCTCTGCAGTGGTTCGCGGCACGCAGCAGAACTCTCTTCAAAGTCGATCTGAAAAAAAAATACCGAGTGTTTTCGTTAATAATATGATATTTTGAAGAGAAGTACACAGAGATTTGAAAACATATTGATTTTTAAAAAATAGGCACGCTTTTGAAATTAAAGGACGATTTTCGAGCAAAATTTCTCGTCAAAAATAGGCTATAACTTTTTTTATTATTGAGATATCGAAAAAATCCTATGTACTTCTTTAGATAATCTAGTTTTATTGATGCAGTCCAAATTTGAAGTTGATCGGATAAAAATTGCTCGAGTTCTGCTGCGTGCCGCACTCAAAAAAGTGGTTTTGAGAAAAACGCGTTCAAAGTTTTAGGTTTGTTAATTTATGCGATAAATTGGGAAAAACATTTTTTACCTTTAATCAGCGATGCCGGCACCATATAGCTGGCCTTCAAGAAGCAAATCATTGTCCCTAGCATCTTTTCTCGAACTTGTAGAGGCTCCTCTTGCCTCTTTTGCAGCTTCTGTGAGCGAGCGCTCCGCCAGCTCGATCCGCGCTGCATCGGTTTCAACGCAAAAATTGAAACAATTTGGGCCGATAGTTATCCCCAACGTCTCCAAAACTGTCATGAGGCTTCTCAGGCCATCATTGAATAATAATACCGCGATATCAGCTGCAATATCGACGATTTTTTTGCTCCCGGACTGACACTTGGGGGCTATTGCCCAAACTGATTTGTTGTAGCTTTCGTTGTTGTTTTGCGTGAAGCCGCCCAAACAACGCTGCAGCAAATCGTCTCTGCACAAATTTTCGAAGACTGGCGTAATTGCCTCCAATACTTCCTCAGGAAGAGGCGGCTTATGGCGATATTCAGAAATATTACCGCTTGCGACCGCTCGCTGCCACGAACACCACGACTCGGCTCCCTCTGGGCAATCGTCATGTTGTGGCTCACTATCTGTGGATATTTTATGTTTGATAGTTGCCCAAATTTCCTTCCTCATTTTTTCAACATCATCGCTGTTCCTCCGAATAGCCAAGCCGTAATATGTGCTCAACTCGTCAATCAATTTCCCGGTGAGCTTTCCTCTGCCAGACAATCCTTTTTGTTTTTTCACGATTTCGCGGAGGCGCGTCCCCATACGTTTTTGGACATGATCGATGCACTCTTTTTTTTTATCTCGAAACCATCGTATGGATCGCTATTCGATATGCCCAGAAACGTTTTAGAATGGCCGTTACCAATATAATATTTATATTTTATGCCATAGAGCTCTTCAGACCATTGAAACATTTCGACAGCTGAGTCGACTTCCATTTTTCCAGACGAGCTGCTATGGTTCGCCTGGCACTCATCGTCGTGGATACTTTTCCATTCCCAGTACTCCGCGGTGCTTTCTTTTTTTTCCCAATAACGTCGATCACTTTTTTAGTGTACCAGCCGATTAGCGATGTTATGCCGAAAAGCGAGCTGAAACCGTGCTTACGCCACGATCCGTCGCCTGAAACGATAATTCCGTCCTCCACCCCATTTTCCAACGAAATTGTCTCCTCCTGTACAGCCTTTTGTTTGCTCACTGTGCTCACAGCTTTAGTGGCAATCGAAATCGAATTTAGGATTCGATCGTAGAAATACTGAAATATGGGGCGCGGTAGGTCCATAAATGAACAAAACTTCATCAGGCCATTCAAACCGACGCCAAGAAGACGCATACTGAATACGATCCGACGATTTATTTCGTATGCATTGTCAATCGTAGGACACGAATTGATTTGCACTTTTTCACAATGGCCGCAATCGACCTCGATTTTGAATCCGAGTCCGCGCAAACTTTTTTCAGTAAACTTTATATCGCGATCACACACTTTGCACTTCACTAACGTCGATATAATGTTCAATGCATTGACGAGGTGTACTATACGATAACCGAAATCGTTAGTAACACCGACCTCTAAATCGTCCGACGATTTTAACTTTTTCGCCGACGTGCTCACATACTCTGCAGAACTATTTTCGGAGCTATAACAGTTCGGAGGTTTTCGATTCGAAATTTTCGTTCGACTCCTCGTCACATAGCTCCATTTTGTTCCCTTTTTCCCCGCGTACACTTTCGGATTATCCATTTCGATGTGCAAAGAATAATTCTGAGCGTTCGATATTTATAAACGAAACGATTCGGAGCGTTTAGACACGAGTAGCGTCGCTTCTATTCGCAAACTGACGCTATGATGCTATCCCTATACCTGCCTTGAAATTTTTTCAATTATCGCCACCTATGGCTTTTTTCGAAACTATATTTATTACAATAGCCGGTTTTTGTGAAGGGAGATAAAAGAATACTTGGGAAAGACCCGCAGGACCTGGGAAAGGCCCGGTATACCTGCCGACCCTGAGACGCGCAGCTGCGCGGGACCCCGAGCGTCACGGAGCGCTGCACCGCTCCACAAAATATTCAATATCTCCGAAAATAATTATTTTTTCGACCTGGGTCCAACGGCATCTTAATCTTAAATGTATTTTAGATTTTTCTAGATGGTTTTCAAAAAATCGATTTTTTGAAGCCGTCACAGTGGTGTTGTCCCTTAATTAAAAAAAAAGCTTCGATTAAGGACTAGATTTATTATTAAACTAATAATTTTTTCGTTTTTTTTTAGATGATCCAGTAAAATGTAATGATGGTCACCGCAAAGCACTACATGCCGAAGGGGGTCCGACAAAGATGGCTATATTTTTATAAGCAATCGATATTTTTCTTTGAAAATTTGTACAAATCTAGTTGAAATATAACAAAAAAAGTCTGTGTAACTACTTTTATAAAACAAACTTAATTACTATAAAAAAAACTTATTGTAAATGCTCATTTTTTCACGCCTCTGACTGCATCTCACCCCTTAACCAAGAAACATAACGTTTGCATTTCGCGTTTGTCCTTGTTGGAAATAAATCTATAGCAGGCTTGCCGAACTTATCTTCTACATTCTGTAATGCCGAGCACGAGAAGGCAAAATCTGTCTCAGGTTCGAGGCGTCTAGATTTCAAATGAGTTTCGGTTTTGTCTCGAGATGGAATGTAAGATGCAATAATATAGTTTTTTTTGTACAATTTTCAAATTTATTTTACTAATTCACCCAATATGGGAAACTGCGTTCCGTCCATCTTATTTGTGTAAGCAATGACGGTGGTGTTATCGATTTGTCATAGCAGATTGCAATCTTTCAGATTCTCCACAAAGAATTTCAAGGCAACGAAGGCAGACAACAATTCCAAATAGTTTATATGATTATTCTCCTCTGTTCCAATGGCCGTGTTTTCGATTACCTCTACAATCTCGCTTCATCTTGAGCGTGATGCATCAGAGAAAGTTTCCAACACTGATCTAAATTGCTTAACCGAATTTGAAGCTTGCTTAATGTTCGTTTTCCACCGTTCAAAATCGGTCTGCAAGTCGTTCCCGAATACTATGCTCGCCTCAAAATTACCGCGATTCATCTACAGCGCCAACAATTCGGCTCTCACAATGCTTCATATGAACCCCAGCATATTCTAGTGCAGTACAATTTGAACCTAAAGTACCTATCAACTCCGCGAATTCTCGAATTATGCTATGGCGCATCCGACAAAATTTCTCTATTTTTTTCTTCATTTTTATCCCTCTTTTCTGCCGGAAGTTCGATACTCATTGTTGGAGAGTCACAAGTAAGCCCTAGAAATCTACGTCGTATCGAAGGGATTACTTGACTTTCCTTTCATGGATGATGAATCCCAATTTCTCGAATAGTCGTCCAGTAAACTGAGAATTTTCTAAACTCTGCATATGAGTATCCAATTAATGAAAAGCCGTCCAAGTAAACTACTGACAAATAGCCGCTCTCCCTGACATAACTTTCAGGCTTCAATAACTTTGTGAACGTGTATGGAGCCTTGTTTAGCGCGAAGGGCATACAAATGAATTCATACAAAAGAGTCATTGTCTTGGACTTGGAAGATAAATCGTAATAACTTTCGATCAGGTTGTGCGACTGGAATTAGGTAATATGCTTTCCTCAAATCAACACATGTCATGAATCAATCGTGAGTCAAAATTTGTTGCCGTTTTTCCATCTTCTAGCTTAAAATGTTCCGTTTTCATGAACTCATTCACCTGTTTCAAGTTACGAATGATCCATCGGGTTTTTGTACAAGGAAAATTTTAGACACAAATTGGCTCAGATACACCATCTTGTATCGCGCCCTTCTCCACGAAGGCTTCAATTTGCTTTTGGATTAAATATCTCTCGTGGTTCGAACAATGCGGTTCGGTAGGTTATCAATAGGTACACTGTAAAAAATCAGCGTGTTATCGGTGGGTTGAAGCAACACACAACACGCCTACATCGTGTGCAGGACCTGGTTAAGGCGTTGATACAACGTGTTTTACCTATTTTGCCGTGTTGAAACAATACGCTCTACACCATTGTTGGTAACAACATATTTTAAATATGTTGCTGTAGAACACGCTTAATGTAATATAACACACATGAAGCGTATCGAATGAAGCCATTTTCTTTCAAACAACACACTTAGTGTAGGTACACGCGACTTGAACGGCACAAAGCGTCGTGAAACAACTCACTTGCACGCGTGTACCACAAACAACACGCGTCCAATGAGTTGATATGACAATATCGCGGCTTTATAACCTCGCTACGTTATGCACGGACTTGCAAAAGAGTTTTTTAATTGTGAATTGTGTTATTTTAAAAGCGCAACACATAAGTTTTAGCTCGTCGAGCACACGTACATGAATGAAGATAATAATGTGGTCTGTGAAACCATGGTAAGCGCAACACTCAGTTTATTGACGTATATATAAAATAATTTTTTGGTAAAGTGTCATTGCGAAGACATTTTTTTATTTTTTGCGGCTCAATATTTTGTTTGTTGTTAACAAAAATTTGTCCAGAGTGAAAAAAGATCCTTCTTAGGGGCAAATTTAAGTCTATGCGCACCAAGTTTTCTGTTCAGTGAGAAGAAAATTTTCTGTGGGGAGTGGAGGAACTTCGTTGTTCCGGGCAAAGGAAATTTTTATTCTGTTCGGACCAACTTTTCGGTCTGGAGTGGAGTAAATTTCTTGTTCGGAGCAAAGGAAATTCTTCGTTTTGTGCAGACCAATTTTTCTGTCTAGAGCAAGGAAAATTGTCTATCTGGAGAGAAAGAAATTCCTTGTTCGGGGCAAACGAAGTTTTTTATTCTGTGCAGACCGATTTTTCTATCTAGTGCGAAGAAAGTTTTCTGTCCGGAGTGGAGGAAATTGCTTGTACAGGGCAAACGAAATTTTCTATTCTGTGCAGACCAATTTTTCTACTTAGTGCGAGGAAAGTTTTCTGTCCGGAATGGAGGAAATTGCTTGTACGGGGCAAAGGAATTTTTTTTTCTGTGCAGACAAATTTTTCTTTGGAGGGCAAAGGCAATTATCTGTTTGGAGTGAGAGAAATTTCTTGTTCGGGGCAAAGAAAATTGTCTCTTTGGAGTGAGAGAAGTTTCTTGTTCGAGAGGCAGAAAATTCTTAATTCTGTGCGGACCAATTTTGCTGTCGAGTGCGAAGAAAATTGTCTGTTTGGAGTGAAGAAAACTGCTTGTATGGAGCAAAGCAAATTCTTTATTTTATGCGGACCAAGTTTTCTGTCCAGTGCGAAGAAAGTTTTCTGTTCGGAGTGAAGAAAAGTGCTTGTACGGGGCAAAGGAATTTTTTTTTCTGTGCGGACAAATTTTTCTGTCGAGGGCAAAGAAAATTGTCTATTCAAAGTGAGAGAAATTTCTTGCTTGGGGCAAACAAAATTTTCTATTCTTTGCGGACCAATCTTTCTGCCCAGTGCAAAGAAAATTGTCTGTTCGGAGTGAAGGAAATTTCTGTTCGGGGCAACGGAATTTTTTTATTCTATGCGTACCTATTTTCCTGTGCAGTGCCAAGAAAGTTTTCTGTCGAGAGATTCCGGTTCAGGGATCTGCTCGAGGAGCACACTGTTCTGTAAAGGAGATTCCTTGTTCGGGGAAAAAGTTCTGTTCACTACAAATTGAAAGTTTCTCTTGGGTACAAAGATTCTCCTCGCTGCATTTTCTAATTGCTGCGCAAAAAACTTTTTATTCAGTGCTTTGGAGATTTTCTGATCAGTTCGAATAGCGATTCTCCTCCCAACGAATTTCTCGATTTACTATATCAAAGTACAGACAGCCAAATGTTTTTATCCCTCGCGGTTTCAGAAACACGGTATACATGTGGTATAAATACAGTGGCAGTGAAAATGCTGTACATATGCGGTATATTCTCAGTAAACTGATGGTATATTTTTCGTGACTTTGTGAGTAGATAAGCTATGCGGGTTCCCCCTCATGTGGGAATCTACTTTACCGACGGTCGGTAAGGTAGATTCCAGCAAGTTCCAGGAATTTACCGACGGCAGATTCTGACCCAAACATGGTTTCTGTGGGAATCTACCTTACCGACGGTAAATTCTGACCCAAACATGGTTCCTGTGGGAATCTACCTTACCGACATACCGACAGGAAATTCCCTATTGGCGGGAAATTCACAAGACCTTTTGGCGGGAAATTCAAAAGACCGGGGGGGGATATCTTTTGGCGGTAAATTCAAAAGCGGAGACCTTTCGGCGGTAAATTCAGACCGGATACTTTTCAGCAGGAAGTTCGAGAAAAACGACGCTCTTGGCGGGAAATTGAAAAGACCGCGCGGAGACCTTTTGGCGGGAAATTCAAAAGAGGGGGGGAGACCTTTTTCGGCGGGAAATTCAAAAGCGGAGACCTTTCGGCGGTAAATTCAAAGCGCGGATACTTTTCAGCGGGCAGTTCGAAAAAAAACCTCTTGGCGGGAAATTCAAAAGCGGAGACATTTCGGCGGGAAATTCAAAGGCGGAGACCTTTCGACGGTAAATTCAAAGCGCACGGATACTTTTCAGCGGGAAGTTCGAGAAAAAAACCGCTTGGCGGGAAATTGAAAGACCGCGCGCGCGAAAGTTTCAAAAGCGGAGACCTTTCGGCGGGAAATTCAAACGGGGAGACCTTTCGGCGGGAAATTCAAACGCGCGCGGTCCGTGATACCGGCTATCAGGATACTTGACAATCGGGATACTTGACAATCGGGATTGCTGTGACACTCACGCTTGACGTTCTTCAATCAAATTCCTACTTTACCGACTGTCGGCATGGCAGGTTTCGGCCACACTCTGCCGATATGGTAGGAATCTACCTTACCGGCGGCCGGTACGGCAGATTCCTGCCACACAATGCCGACACGGTAGATCCCTACCTTACCGACCGAGTGGGTAGGGGTAGTTACCGACCGGGTGGGGGTGGCTACCCCTGTCGATGTTTTGGGCCTACACCCCTATCGAATACTCTGGACCTACGCCCCTATCGAATGCTCTGGACATATACTTCTCCGAATATTCTGCACCTATAATTCTCCCGAATATTCCGCACCGATACTTCTCCGGAATATTCTGGGTCTATTCCCCCCATCCCACCGGGCTCGAGTATAAAAGAGATTCAGTGACGACGAACGCCAGTCTATTTTGAATTATGGAAAAGGAAAGTCTCTCTCCATTGTTTCTCACGCTTTTTTCTAATGCTACTTTACGTATTTTTAAGTGGCGTAACGCATTTTATTGCGGCTGCGGCGAGAGCCATCGGCAAGACCCTCGCTTTAAGCGGGGCATCCTCTCGCTGCCCCTTCCACCCTTTGCAGCAGCAACCGCAGCAACAACAACAACAGCAAACGCAGCAACGGCAACCGCAGCAACAGCAACCGCATCGACAGCTACGCTCGTGGAGGACCTCTTTATTTCAAGCGACGAGGAAGCCCCTACTTCGCAACCGATAGAAAAGAGGGGGCAATCTTCGGTGGACAGAAAAGAAATTCGTCGCAAAACCATTTTAATTTCTCCACCGAAAACTTCACCCCCCTCGATTAAGCGAAAAAAGATAAAGTTTTTGGGTTTGGGTCAGTCTCGGGGTAAAGAGAATATCCCCAAGACTGACCCTTGCATTCGCAGGAGGACGCTACCATTGAGGCCACCAACCACCCGGCGCCGTTTGTAGAAAATATAAATAAACGAAGAAAAAAAATATTTTTTATCTGACTTTATTACATTTTAAAGTGGAGACTGCTCGTAGTAGTCTTTGAGGGTCGTTGTTGTTGTCGAAGTGTCTGGAATGCATTCGGTGCTCGCAAAGTTCACTTGTTGTTGTTTCCGCCACTCAAGGAGCCACGTTTTCAGTGCGCACGCGTTGTAAACTGCGCAGTGAGAAGGATTCCGCGCGCGTTGGTGATTGGTGCACGAGATGTTCGTGTTCGCCGTCAATTGACGCAGCGATGGGCAGGTCAGGTCGTCGAGGTTGTACACATCGGGTAGAATTTTTTCCAACCATCTTTTCTTCTCGTAACCCTTGACCTTGACCTTGCTGGCATCTCGTAGAATATTGATGAGAACTTCGTAGACTTCCTCGTAGGGCACGTTGCCGCTATTCCACGTTAGACTGTGGTAATTTTTCTCCAACCATAGATTCTCGCTCTGATACTTGGCAGGTAAGTAGCTCCACCTGTGCGGCGGTTCGAAGAGGTACACTGACGGTAGTGCATTGTCTTCGAGGGTAACCACCGCTACCTCTTTGAATACGAACTCGTTGAAGGGTTTCTTGAAACCCTGGAAGTTGACAACGAACTACATTCTCAAACTGATGCTCGCGCTTCGTGGCGCGGCTCTTTTATATCCTCCACTACTCAGCGCCAACCAATCAGCATCGTTACCCCTCCACTACTCGGCAATGGCAGCCAATCAGCGTTTAACAACTTATCAGCCGGCGCTGGCGGTATAAATTCGGATCCCGATGGCCAAGCTGGCACAGTTCCCTGCATTAATTGAGAGTAACGACAATGTCCGCTCAAGATTGCAAAGAAATTATTGCGAGTTGGGAAGAAGTGTTGACGCTTCTGCAGAATCGTACTCCCAACGAGATTCAAGAATGGATGAAACGTTTAGCCAAGGTTATAAAGACGCTGGAACATTCACAGACGCTAGTCACCACCGCTCCGGAAAGACAAAAGTACTTATTCACCATTGGATTCTTGCGAGGGATTGACATCAAATTGGGACGCCTGTTGAAAAGTGGTCAGGGCGTGCAGAACCGGGACAAACTCGTAGATCGAGTTCAATGGACAGATCTGAATTCCTCATTCAAAAATGGCATTAGGGTGGGGCTGCTCACGAACTTGAAGCACTTTGACGTAAAGAGTTTCATGAAAGACTGCATGGCTCACTTCCGCACAAAAAATGCAAATATGCCGAGTCAAGCTTCGGTGAAAGTGTACGCCGTGCTGGCTGCGAAATTCGTTGTAACGAAGAATGACGAAGAAGTACTGGACACGAAATTCTTCAACACGAAGGCTGCGCCGATTTTCCCCACAACCGATGTTCGAGCATGGTTCATCGAGAATGTTCAGGAACCAATTCAAACGGATATGGAGGAATTTGAACAGCAAGGTTCCGGCTGGTCACTCCATTCCATCATCAACATGACGGTAAACATAAGCAAGTTCAATCCTTTGCGCGGCAGCTGTTACGTGGATCTTCCGTCGAATATACGGAACAAGAAGGCGTGCATCAACGTTCGAAACAACGACAACCAGTGCTTCAAGTGGGCCATACTATCCGCCCTACATCCCACACATAATTCTGATCGCGTTTCCGAGTACAAACGGTACGAGGCTGAATTAAACTTTGACGGGATCAAGTTCCCCGTAATACCGCAACACATTGGCAAATTCGAGAAGCAAAATGATGTCTCGATGCATGTATACATTTTGAGAAGAAGGCAGAGGGAATTTATGGTCGTGCCTGTGCACGTAACGTCCACGAAGAAGAATAAACACGTCAATTTGCTGCTCGTGCAAGATCACTACGTTGACGAGGAAGAGGAGGAAGAGGAAGAGGAAAAAGAATGCTACATAGTACCACGATTCCACTACGTGTGGATAAAGGACTTGTCTCGCTTGGTCTCGGCACAGTTGTCGAACGGTAACCGCGCGCTTCATATGTGCGATCGATGTCTCCACTATTTCCACAATGCAGACAAGCTAGCTGCGCATGAAATCGATTGCAGGAAAGTCAACAAGTGCAAGGTCGCCATGCCAAAGGAGACAAACAGGATTCTCCGCTTCAAGAACCACGGCCACAAGCAGCGAGTGCCCTTCGTCATCTACGCTGACTTTGAGTGCCTGCTGAAACCCACCCGAGATGAAAATGCCTACCAACAGCACGAGGCATTCAGCGTGGCATACTACTTGAAGTGCAGTTACGACGATTCGCTCTCGAGGTATCGCAGCTACAGAGGTGCGAAGCCTGCGGAATGGTTCGTCACAGACTGCGAAACCTCGCCCGAGAACTCGACGACATTCACGCTAATCCTCGACTTATGGAGAGACTGTCGTGGCATCAGGAGAGGGAGTTTCGCACTGCAACTGAGTGTCACATTTGCGAGAAACCCTTGCTCACCAGCGACAGAGTGAGGGATCACTGTCACCTCACAGGCAGGTACCGAGGCGCGGCGCACAACGAGTGCAACCTGAACTACCAGGACTCCCGAACCGTACCCGTGGTCTTTCACAATCTTTCCGGCTACGACTCGCACTTCATCATCCGCGAAATCGCCACGTGCTTCGAAGGCCGAGTTAACGTACTGCCTCAGACGAAAGAACGTTACATCTCGTTCACGAAACATGTCGCGGATAGCGAGGTGGAGTTCCGATTCATCAACTCGTTCCGTTTTATGGCATCGTCGCTGGAAAAACTCACATCGTACTTGAAGGAACTGAAGATTATCCGGAGCGAGTTCACACACCTTTCCGACGACAAGTTCGAACTTCTCACGAGGAAAGGTGTGTTCCCCTATGAGTACGTCGACTCACTTGCCAAATTGAACGACACCGAGCAACTACCGTCGAAAGAGAAGTTTCACAGTACACTGAACGACTGTGACATATCGGACGAAGACTACGAGCACGCCAAGAGAGTGTGGAGTGAGTTCAACGTCACCAACTTGGGCGAGTACTCAGACCTCTACTTGAAGACCGACGTACATCGGTCAAAGACATCAGATCTTAGCTGATGGCTTTGAGAATTTCCGCAACGATGCCATCAGAGCCTACGGCCTAGACCCCGCGCACTACTACACACTGCCAGGCTTCTCGTGGGATGCTATGGTCAAATACACTCATATTGAGCTGGAACTTCTTACCGATCTGGACATGCACATGTTCATTGAGCAAGGAATACGAGGTGGGGTGAGTCAGCGCTCGAACCGTTACATGAACAACGAACAACAAGTACATGAGCGACTATGACGCAAGCGAGGAGACGAAGTATCTCATGTACTTCGACGTGAACAACCTCTACGGCTGGGCAATGACGCAGTCGCTCCCGTACGGCGGTTTCCCGTGGGTTGACAACGTCGACTTCCTCAACGTGCCAGACGATTCGCCGGTCAGGTATGTCCTCGAAGTGGACCTGCAGTACCCGGAACGTCTCCACGACGCACACAAGGACTTACCTTTGTGTCCCGAGCACAAGAGCGCCCATGGCTCAACGCAGATCAAACTCATGACGACACTCGACCCGAAGAACCACTACATCCTGCACTATCGTAACCTGAAACAGGCCCTCGAACACGGACTCGAGCTCAAACGCGTCCATCGAGTCTTGAAGTTCAAGCAGAGTGCGTGGTTGAAACCCTACATCGAGCTCAACAGCGAATTGCGCAAGAGGGCGCGAAACGACTTCGAGAAAAATCTCTTCAAGCTCATGAACAACGCAGTGTTCGGCAAGACTATGGAGAATGTGCGCAAACACGTTGATGTCAAGCTCGTGAAGAACTGGGGCGGACGTTACGGAGCCGAAGCACTCATCGCCAAGCCCAACTTTCACAGCTGCTCCATCTTCGAGGAGAACCTCATCGCCATACAGCTCACGAAGACCGAGGTCTACCTCAACAAACCCACCTACGTCGGCCTGAGCGTATTGGACTTGTCGAAGATCCACGTATACGCCTTTCACTATGATTACATGAAGCGAGAGTTTGGCGATCGGTGCAAGCTCCTCTACACCGACACCGTAAGCCTGCTGTACGAGATTCGTTGCGACGACATCTACGAGATCATGAGGCGTGACATCGAGAGATTCGATACTTCGGACTACCCACAGCACAACCAGTTTGGCATGCCACGAGCCAACAAGAAGGTGGTCGGTCTCATGAAGGATGAGTGCAACGGCAGCATCATGACGGAATTCGTTGGCTTGCGCAGCAAAATGTACAGCGTCCGAGTCGAGGGCCGTGATCGTGTGAAGCGGGTGAAGGGCGTGAAGAGGGCGGTGGTCGAGGCGAGCATCACCTTCGACGACTTTGTGCGCTGTCTGCGGGAGAAATTGACGCAGCGCAGGCAGCAGTGCGTGATCAGATCGCGCTTGCACAAAGTGTTTACCGAGAGGCAAGTGAAGGTGGCGCTCAGCGCTCACGACGACAAACGTATCCTCCTCCCCGACACCACGGATACGTTGCCGTGGGGGCACTTCAGAGCCCCACCGCGCGCAGTGGAGGGGATAGCGGGTATATGAGCGTCGCGCTTGCGGCCGTTTGCCTCATCAGCACGATGGACGGCATCGAGAAGCTCAACAAAATCGCTCTGCTCAAGGATTTCCTGCCCACGAAGAAACTGGCAGCACTGAGTATAAACAGCGTCTACCGTGTTACCGACCTGAGATAAGTCACAACGAAATACGGCCTGAGACCCGTAGCCACCCTCGACGACGAGTGCCAAGTCTTTCTGCCTAAACGCATCGCGGACGCGTTCGTCAAGGATCCGAAGATGTGCGAGCACATGATGCAAACACCCACGGACGGGCAATTGCTCCTGAAGTACGTGGGCGGCAGCGAGGCCAAGATAAATCAAATAGAATTCAGCATCGATCATAAATAACGTGAAATGTTTTTTATTGCAATAAATGTTCAAACCCATTTACAAATCGGTCTTGTTTATCCAGCTATTGTGCGAACTATCGAATCCCAGCCCCTTGACGTAGACTCTGTCGCCACGTTTCCTCAACACTTTTTACACGAGATACATGTCGGGGTACTTGACTCTCAGAAGCTCCTCCTCGTAGAAACCACCGGCAATGGGCTTGTCTCGGTAGTGCTTCAGTCTGTATCTCACCGAAACGGTCGACTCCATCACTCGACTCACCGTGAAAATTTCCGTCGTCCAGTT
The DNA here is from genome assembly GCA_964007375.1 of Ophion obscuratus. Taxonomy (NCBI): domain Eukaryota; kingdom Metazoa; phylum Arthropoda; class Insecta; order Hymenoptera; family Ichneumonidae; genus Ophion; species Ophion obscuratus. The sequence goes on from OZ023313.1 coordinate 55,391,343, forward strand.
AGGCGTGTAGCCTTTCTCGAAAACGTGCTTATTCTTGCTGACTCGCACCTTGTCGCCGATTCGGAACTTGGGCGCTTTGCGCTTTTGACAATCACGCGGCTGCAGCAACAAAGTTTCGGCGTCGGCCACCTCGTTCGGCTTCATTCCCATAGTGCGATGTTTGCTGCTGTTGTACGTAGCTACGAGATCGGGCAAAATGTCCAGCCACTTGTAGGAACCGCGCAGACTGAACTGCAGCCACATATTGTTCTTGAGTGTGCGATTGAACCGCTCGACGATGGACGCCTTGAGGTTGCTGTACGTCGAGTAGTGATTGATGCGATATCGACTCATGAGGCTCCTGAAGGACGCGTCGTAGAATTCTCTGCCTCAGTCAGTCTGCAGATTCCTCGGTACTCGACCCTGTCGTAGCACGAGTTCCATGGCCGCAGTGATATCATTGCCGGTCTTCCGCTTCACGGGAACGGCCCAGGCAAACTTGGACAGCACGTCGATGATTGTGAGCAGATACCTGACACCCCGGTTTTCCCGAGCATACGGTTGCATCTCCACGAGGTCGGCCTGCCACGTCTCATCCAGTCTTCGCACGTCAAACTTGCGTCGTGGATAATTGCGTCGTGCGGGTTTATGCAGCTCTTCCACCAATCTCCGATGCTCCATGCCGCGTGTCCAACGTTTTAATGGCCTCGGAATTGCGCGTGGCCAACTCCAGAGTCGTTTCAACGTTTACCTCGATAATTCTCAGCCTGTCGTTCACTTGATTCTGCAGAATATGTATGTTCAGTTGCAGATCGTCAAAATCCTCTCTTAGCCACGTTGTGATGTGAAACAATTCGCTCAGAGTGCTTTGAACAAGACGTCTCGCGAGACTCAGGTTGACCCCGTCGCGAGGTTCACTCGCGTCGGCAACGTTGCACAATCTGTTGCCCTCTACGTCGTACTGTCCGTCGGTGGTGAGCTTGAATCCGAATCCGGGAGGACCTCGTGTACCGCCCTCAGTTCTTCCTAGCTGACGTCCGAACACGTCGATGCTCATTGTTCAAGTGTGGTTGCGGCGCCCCTTGTGCCCCGCTTAAATGACAATACCGGCCTCACGCAGCTCCTCGATGATCGAGATGATCTCGTTGACGTGACTCGAGTTGCCGGCCGATCGCTCAGCCATCAGCAGACGCAGTCAATCAACGAGCTCATTCGGGTCATCCCAGTACACGTAATCCATTCGCGTGTTCCTTCGCGCAATCTTGAACCGAGGCAATATACCACTATCGGTGGATGTACCACCGACCAAGGGCGCCACCCAGTCCCTGTACTTGCTGTTTCTTTCCCTGTGAATGACCTCGTCCGACCTGTAGTGTTTCTTGTGTGCGTTCGTCGTTTGCAGGATTTTCCCATAGATATTCTTGTCTTCCGCGCTCACGAGATGCGCACTGGGTTCCTTCCTGAAGAGCAGTTCGAGCAAGCCGACGCTCGATCGATACTTCCTGTCACCCACAATCACGTCGTCGTCGTTCACGAAACGTATGGGTGAGTCGCCAATCATCATGCTACCGTCTGGCAACTTTCGAACCCCATAAGTCACATCGAGATACTTTTTCCGACTCGTGTTGAGCATGTGAAGATATTTGTCGAGCGCAGGCACTTCCGGCATGTCATAATATTCGTCGGGACTCGTTTTCTGCTGCTCCACGTATTCGTCGGGGCTCGTTTTTTGCTGCTGCTGCACGCATTCGTCGGGTGTTATTTTCGGCCATTCTTCCTCCGCGTCGTACGCAATTTTGAAGGAGCTTTCCATCTCATCATCATCACCACGAGACACCTCCTCCTTCTTAGGCAACGTGTGCCTGGCGTTCACGAGGCGTTCGAGAGGTTTGACGGTTGGTTTGAAAGTTTCGTCCAGAGCTTTCTCCATCATTTGCTTCTCCGCCTTGAGAAGCATGTACTTGCGCTTAATCGCATCCCTCATTTTCTCCATCTGGCTGAGCATCTGTTTCTCGCGACGGAACTGAGCCGTCGCACTGTCGCTTCGACCATCCATAATGCACTGCGGGGATCACGTCGCGCACGATATATTTATGGCAAAGCGGTCGAAGCCCTTTCTGTACCTGCCACAGTCGAGTCCACTGCCACGGTTGATTACGAGAAATCCGTGACTGGAGTCGTTCCAGCAGGTCGAGCACAAGTCTCTGAACTGCACGTGCGGCATGTCCGTGTTCACGTGATCGTCATAGATGTGTCGGAGGTTCATCTCGTCCTGTCGAAAGACGACCAACAGATTGACGTTGTCACGCACCAGGTGCTTGGGGATTTGAGCGTACGATTGACACAGGTAGAAGCAATCGATGTTCTTGTGTCGACCCATGCAGTAGAAGGCTCTGACGTTGTCCTGTTTCTCGCAGGCTATATCATCGAATACGATGATGGAATTGGGACGAGTGTCCGCGGGTGATACGACCTGATCGTGTTCGCTGAATGCAAAGTATCCGATACCCTCGAGCGGTGAGAGCACTTTCTCGAGCAGTTTGTACTGTGGCTGATTCAGTGACTTGGAGTACACGTAGACGTTCTCGAATCGCAAACCATTGGGATGCGTGATGAAGGCTAGCAACGCGTTGGTCTTGCCGCAGTTTGACGGACCGCAGAAGACTGCGCGAATACTGGCAGGCAGCAGATCGCCGTGTCGCGTGCCCTGCTTTCCGCCCTCAACGAGCGCATCGAAATTCATCACCGGTAGCTTGTGCGCTTGCTCTCGGAAATCCATGACTGAGCCGTCAAGGTATAAATAGCCCGCTTATATACCCCTCGACTTCATTCGCTGACTGATCGCGTAGTGATGCACACAGGTCGAGGTGTCCTGAACAAGCTCATCAACAGGCTTCCAATCGAGTTGCACATACCGGGCTATCAGTACTGCGGGCCAGGCACGAAGCTAGCGGAACGCATCGCTCGCGGTGATCCCGGTGTAAATCCTCTGGACGCAGCCTGCAAGGAGCACGATATCGCGTACTCGCAAAATCGTGAGAACGTCGCGGCGCGCAATTCGGCCGACCGAGTTTTGGCAGATAGGGCCTTGCAGCGGGTGTTTGTAAGAGACGCCGCTATTGACGAGAAACTTGCCGCTTACGTCGTGGCAAACACCATGAAAGCCAAGTCGAAACTCGGTATGGGGCTGAAGAACAAGAGGCCCCTCATCGCGCTTTCCAAAATAGTGAGAGCCGCCTCGCGATCGACCGGAAGTAATTCTCGCGAAGTCATTCGATCGGCGCTCACGAAGGCGCGCGAAGCTGTGAAGCAAGCTGGCGGAAGGAAGAAGGTGTTGGTGCCACGCATACTGCCCATCCCGGAGAAAGTGGGCGGAGTTTTGCCGTTCCTCATTCCCTTGTTTGCCGGCTTGAGTACTACAGGAGCGCTGGTAGGCGGCGCTGCGAGTGTGGCAAAAGCTGTGAATACCGCTGAAGCCGCCGAGCGTCAATTGCAAGAGAATCGCCGACACAACGAGACGATGGAAGCTATCGCTCTCGGTAAGGGGCTCTACCTCAAGCCTCACAAAAAGGGATTTGGTATACACGTGGAGGCGAAAAAAAAAGTTCAACTATCCCAAGCGTCCTCTAACGGACGCCGACCTGCTGAAATACGCGCAGGACGTTCCGCACTTTCGCGGTGTGTTCATGAGAAACGATTTGCCGAGGAATGGACCGCATTATCGCGAATCGGCTATCGTAAATCTCGACGACAAGGAAGGACCGGGCACGCACTGGGTGGCCTATCGAAAGCACGGCAACAACGTCGTCTACTTTGACAGTTTCGGCGATCTACCGCCACCTCGAGAACTCCTGAAGTACCTCGGAGTCGCCGAGGTCAAGTACAGTCACGCGAGATATCAGGATTTCGACACGTACGAGTGCGGTCATCTTTGTCTGAAATTCTTATATAAGCAGTTGTGAGAGTTCACGCGGAGTCAGTTACGCATCAGCATGGAAGAGTCATTGACTCTCAGCCTGTCGGGACGCTCGTCTCTACTGGAGGCGCAGTACTTTCCGCCGATCAAACTCTCACCCAGCAAGAACTACGTTCTCGGGCTAGTGGAATTCCTCTCGTTCAACTCCGTACCCAACATTGATACCGGTAAAAACAAGTTTTACGCGGGTGGTCAGGTGATTGCGTTGCCAACGGGAAGTTACGAGATCGAAGATATAGAGAAGTACTTGCAGGATGTGCTTGGACGAAAAGGCATCTCCCTCAACCTCAAGCCCAATAACAACACGCTGCGTAGCTTGCTCGAGTGCAACCGGAGCGTGGATTTTCGACCGGCAGACTCCATCGCTAACCTGTTGGGTTTTGCTGCGCGCGAGCTGTCACCAGATACAACTCACAGCTCGGACTTGCCGGTAGCTATTCTCAGAGTCAACGTGCTGCGAGTCGAGTGCAACATCACGTCCGGGGCGTACATCAACGAGCACAGAGCGCACACGATCCACGAATTCTTCCCGGCAGTACCGCCAGGATATAAGATCATCGAAGTTCCCTCGCAAGTCATTTACCTGCCGATCACCGTCAAAGTCATTGACCACGTGCAATTGCGCATAGTCGATCAGGACGGAGAACTGGTGAATTTTCGCGGCGAAATCATCACTATCAGACTGCACATCAAGGAAGCCAAGTAGACATGGGTATCGTCTACAACAAGGTCGGCTATAAAAGCGCGTTACCATGTCGCCCAAGCATCAGTCGTCGACGAGTGTCGAAAACGCTAACACGTCGGAACATTCAGTTCCTGAGAAGCCTCGGACTCAAAGTTGTCGTTGGTGGTGGAAGAGAGTAACCTGCGTGATATTTTGCTGCTGGAATGGAAGAGGCCTTGAACGTGCACTCGCCCGTCGTTTTCGACGAGTCCGTAACGCATTACGAGATTCACGCGCATCAACCCTATACTTCATCGAGTTTCGCCAACAGCGATGAGATTCGCATATCCATTCAGCATCAGGGCCTGTGCGTTCTACCGGCGCGAAGCTCCCTACACGTCTGCGGTAGACTCAGCAAAACGAACGGAAATGCCGTCACGTCTACACAGTTCGTTAACAACGCCATCTTGCATCTATTTGAGGAAATTCGCTACGAGATCAATGCCATAGAGGTGGACAGAAGCAAGAACGTTGATCTGACGAGTCTCATGAAGGGCTACGCATCACTGAGCCCCGGTCAGATGTTCAGCGTTGAAAACTCTGGCTGGTTCGAAGAGCCGAAGCAACTGACGGACGACAGGGGATACTTCGATGTGCGCATACCGCTCGCCATGATTCTCATGGTCTACCGCAGGTAGACTACCTGCGAATATAGGGAGGACTACCGCAAGATCGTCATCAACACGAAGCACGAGCTGATTCTCACGCGATCGAGGAACGACACGAATGCAGTTATTCAAACAGCCCTCGAGAATGGCGCCACCGAGGAATTCAAGATTGAGATCGCTAAAATAGAGTGGCTGATGCCTTACGTGATGCTGTCAACTAAGCACAAGATACGTCTGCTCAGTCACATTGAGAAGGACATCATTATGTCGTTTCGCATGTGGGAGTTGTACGAATACCCCATGCTCCCAATCACGACGAAACATGTTTGGACGGTCAAGACGTCGAATCAGCTGGAGAAACCGCGCTTCGTCATTCTCGCGCTGCAAACGAATCGACGAGGCGTTCGAACGGCAAACGCTAGCCGCTTCGATCACTGCGCAATAACCAATGTGAAACTGTTCCTCAATTCGCAGTGCTACCCTTACGGTAACCTCAATCTTGACGTGTCGCGCAACCAGTACGCTCAGTTGTACGAGATGTACGCCAGCTTCCAGACTGCGTACTACGCCAAGGAGGCGGAACCCATGCTGACAAAGACAGACTTCATCGCGCATGCTCCACTCATTGTGATTGACTGCTCGAGACAGAACGACGCCCTCAAGCAGGCACCGGTTGACGTTCGTATCGAACTAGAGGCTCAATCCAATTTTCCCGCGGGAACTACAGCCTACTGCCTGATCTTGCACGATCGCATCGTCGACTACAATCCCATAAGTGGGGATGTGAGGAAACGCCTCTAGAGTTGAGGGGATGAAGAATCCGCCTATAAATGACGCTCGAGTCAAGCGTTCATCATCATCATTAATCGCAATGGAGTACGTGGTGGATACACAGGGCTTCCAGCGGGACGAGTTTGTACTCAAAGAACTGGCAGTGACTCGGCTCAATGCGGACGTGCAGCCGCTAATTTTCCTCTTCAAACCACCGATCCCATGGTACGATCTTCCGGCCAGGTACAAAAGCATAAATTCCTGGCTCGAACGCAACTACCATCATCTCGACTGGAGCACGGGAGAAGTACCCTACTGCGAGGTGGAAAACGTGCTCCGATCGGTTCTGCACAACGCCAGCGCCATCTACGTGAAGGGACAGCAGAAGCAGCAGTGGCTCGAACGTTTCGGATTCGATGCACGAGACGTCGTGGCGTGTCCCTCGCTGAGGAGAGCCAACAAAGTGGCGGCATTCTACCCTTACCACGATTCACCCAATTGCGCACTTCGAAATGTCCTGCTGTTGAGGAAGTTTCTTCGAGAGAGCCTCCCGTCCGTTGGACGATCGCTCAAACTGTTTCATCAAGTTGGATCCCTCTCTGCCATGGAACCCATCGACATCGCCCAGCTACCCAAGGAATTCATCGTCAGCTTCGCTGCACACAGCGTCGATCTCGCCTGGGATAAATTACCCGAATTCCTCAAAAATGACCCCGAAGTCGGCGAGTGTCAACGATGCCGCGAACACGCGGACAACATTTTGCCACTCAAAAGAGAATGTAAACAATGTATCTTGAACTCTTAATAAAAACATCTCAAGCGTGAGTGTCACAGCAATCCCGATTGTCAAGTATCCCGATTGTCAAGTATCCTGATAGCCGGTATCACGGACCGCGCGCGTTTGAATTTCCCGCCGAAAGGTCTCCCCGTTTGAATTTCCCGCCGAAAGGTCTCCGCTTTTGAAACTTTCGCGCGCGCGGTCTTTTAATTTCCCGCCAAGCGGTTTTTTTCTCGAACTTCCCGCTGAAAAGTATCCGCGCGCTTTGAATTTTCCGTCGAAAGGTCTCCGCCTTTGAATTTCCCGCCGAAAGGTCTCCGCTTTTGAATTTCCCGCCGAAAAAGGCCCCCACTTTTGAATTTCCCGCCAAGAGGTTTTTTTTCGAACTGCCCGCTGAAAAGTATCCGCGCTTTGAATTTACCGCCGAAAGGTCTCCGCTTTTTAATTTCCCGCCGAAAGGTCTCCGCTTTTGAATTTCCCGCCGAAAAAGATCTCCCCCCCTCTTTTGAATTTCCCGCCAAAAGGTCTCCGCGCGGTCTTTTCAATTTCCCGCCAAGAGCGTCGTTTTTCTCGAACTTCCCGCTGAAAAGTATCCGCTCTGAATTTACCGCCGAAAGGTCTCCGCTTTTGAATTTCCCGCCAAAAGATATTCCCCCCCCCCCCGGTCTTTTGAATTTCCCGCCAAAAGGTCTCTTGAATTTCCCGCCAATAGGGAATTTCCTGTCGGTATGTCGGTAAGGTAGATTCCCACAGGAACCATGTTTGGGTCAGAATTTACCGTCGGTAAGGTAGATTCCCACAGGAACCATGTTTGGGTCAGAATCTGCCGTCGGTAAATTCCTGGGGACTTTCTGGAATCTACCTTACCGACCGTCGGTAAAGTAGATTCCTACATGAGGGGGAACCAGCATAGCTTATCTACTTTTGTGGATTTTTTCTACCGTAGAAATACCGTACTTATACTTAGAAACAGAGGTTGGTGCACTAAATAAATACAGCATTTATACCAATAACAATCGGTGGATATACCGTAAGAATACCGTATTTCTACCAAAGAAAAGCAATATTACACTATAAATGAAAACCGTTTGTTGATATATCGTAGAAATACCGTTGTTCTATCAAGGAATAGCATGATACACTAATTCTTTGCTTAGATAAAGTATTCTTAATAATTTTATTTTATTGAAAATTATAATGTGTACTAGAATTACCGCACGCGCCAGCGCGCGTCTTTTCTTTTAACAAAAACGATATGAATAAACGGTTCTTCGACTTTTTGCGACTTCGTTATCTCGAATATCGACTGTACTTTAATTAATGTTATAATTATTAGGACATAATTTCTATTTAACAATTTTTCATACAGAAGTACACAAAGACATGGAGTAGTATGGTATTGAAGTTTGCATCGTTGGAGCGCAACGAATTTTTTTTTTTTAATATTTTGATTTCCCATATCTTGATCATCTTAGAAAATCTTTTTTTGCAGATTTATATTCTGGAGCTTTGAATAAGCGACTTAAAAAATGATTGAGGGATTTTCGTAACGAAGATATGCCAAAAGAAATTTGAACAATTTAAATATAAGCATTTTCATTGCATTCCAACGATGCAAACTTCAACATCATTGGAGTAGTTTTAGTATTGAATTTCAGTTTATTATATTATGAGATATCTATAGTAATACATTTCATCATATCTTTACGAAATACAATATTTATAAAATCATATTAATCCGTTGCCCAGCAATTACTTAGTTTGATTACAAATATCTCATTTGAATTTGGTATAAAGATAGCTGGTTTAATATTTACTGATTCAGATACAAAATATAAAAAATTTGAATTTTCTACACGGTGAATGCATTGAGTATTAAAGGCAAATTGGAGATGACGGGATTTTTTACTATCATTCCACGAATAACTATATCATCGTTGTTAAACTGGACTATGTTTTGTATACTACCGAATGAGTTATTTCCATCGTGAATGATATTATAGCAGAACTTGTGCTGAGTTTTTTTTCACATTGAAATTTAACGCCATTTATGGAACATTTTTTATACGTAACATAGTTTGTGGGTTCAAACCTAATGCTTCTTAAAAATACATACTCTTCCGCTGTTGGATATTTTGAGGTTGATTTGCCTAATTTAATAAATTTTTCACAACACTCGTAGCTGTCATCTGAATGACCGATTTTTATTGTATTTTCAATCAATTTCTTTAACTTCTGCGTCAAAAATCGCGTTGCAATTTGATTCAATCGGCCATTAGAGCTACGAATACAATGAACGATTTTTTTGTTCCAAGATTTAAAAACATAGGCGGAATGTGCCCAGATAGGACCCCAGTTACACACAGTATCACAAATATGTGTTAGCAGGTGAACATTGGATGACATGTTTTTTTTTTCATGAAAGTATTTATCAAATAGTTGGACATATTTCACCAACAGCTCGCTGGATCGCCGCAATTGAAATTCTGAAATTGAGTCATCATTCAAATTGTAGATTGCCTCAGATAAGAGTGCCAGATGATGAACAAATTTTGCTGGTAAAACTGATTTTAAGCAAACTGGTGCATAGTCCAGCCAATTACGCCATTCTGAGGCCTTCCACTTCTTGTCCAAAGTAATGGATCGAGGTTTACGCGATCTACGGGAAGGTGGTTTTATTTACAATAAACATTCGTCAGTCATAGCTACACTATTAGGAGATCCAATGTTATAAGGACATTTAGTATTCGTAAGAAGCAGTTTCGTATGTTGCTTTACGACTCCTAAGTGTACTGCATGCATCGCTTCTACGACAACTCCTTTACAAATGTCCAAACAAGGCAGCACAACTAGCGCTGAGATGCCTTTTTTTATGTCGCCAGTTCGATTAACATAACGCATGTCATTCTTTAACTGGGTGTCAGGTCGTACAGGCCCGGAACTTTGGTCTAGGGGGTATACAAATTTACCAGGACCCAAGCTTTCACCCCTAGCATAACAAAATAAGCATCCACAGTATCCCTTATACTGGTTCATATTAATAACAGCTGCTCGAGCTGGAGCATCGAAGCATCCGATGATTACAACAACTTTCGATATTGTTTCTGTTGTAGGAGTCGGTTTCCAAGTAACTCCAGTATTGTATAAATCGCATTTCCATGACGAATGGTCGAAAGTAGTTATTTATCAAAGGATGATTATCTTCAAGAAAAAGAGCTACTAATAACATATGCCGTTTTCGCATGTGTGATGGTAACTCATTAATTTCAGCATAAAGCGGCCACGAACTTGTATTGTTAGACTTTGTGACTTGACAGCCATCTGTGTTGACCGTTAATGAAAAATTATAAGAATGTTTCAATGCATGTCCCGGGGAAGATAAAAACCGATATTGCTCACAGTCATAAATGTCTTCCATGGCGTCGGCATTAATTTTATGTCGGGAAAATCTATATTGCAAGGCTTCTGCAATATTTGAATGTGCCAACAGCTGCTTTATCTGAGCAGTTATACGGAGAAAGAGGAAACAATTCAAATTTTTTCGTTTGACTCTGGCCTGTTACATCCTAGCGAATGTGCCTTCTCTCGGTTATTCCCAATATCCTCATTTGCCCTTTTAAGCTTATTATTAAATGTATAAATCTAAGAATAAGACGAATAACAGCGTACAAAGGAACGTACGTACGTTCCGCACGGATATTCAAATAACAGCGATGTATACACGATAGCCGCACCGCCTCGTGTTATAACCTCGCATTTCTTCAACACGTAAATATCGAACTCTCAGAAAGAAATACGAGGTACCACTCGAACGATACGAGAAGACTTTGCCTCTAGCCTAAATAAGTCCCGACCGATAAGTATTTAGCATGGTGCCGACAGGAAACGAGAACTCACCAGCGCTCGATCTCTTCGCGCACCCGATGTAATCTACAACATAACACAGATCATGCGCATGCTTAGGTCTCAGATACCGAACTCCATATCCCATGCGCTTTTTCGCCGAAACACAGGACAAAGGTCTCCTACCTTCCACGCGTGCAAATTCTATGTAAGGAATGATCGAGATCAATTCTGCGAATTATGAATATCGCGACCAATCACGCTAAACCTTAAAGTTCCTTCTCCCACCATTTATCCCCTCCTAATTTTTATATCAAGAAAGACTTCCTTCTTGAAGTCGGTCTTCCAACAGTTTCCACCGCGTTCAGACCAAGTCTTCCAACAGTTTCCACCGCGTTCAGACCAAGTCTTCCAACAGTTTCCACCGCGTTCAGATCAAGTCTTCCAACAGTTTCCATCGCGTTCAGATCTCAGTCTCGCAAAATCTTTCATCAAATTAACTTCACTTGTTCTGACAGAATTCGAGGTATAGAACCGGTAACATAGAGTTTCGAATATTATACATCTTCGGGTTTTGACCGAAGCGTCGTATAAAAGTTTAGTCAACTCTCGCGGCTTCGAGTCTATAAAACAGCTCAGGTGCTGTTTACTACGCGTGTATACATACACACTCTCAGCATCCCCGAAAGTCTGGTGCTGGGATCCGCTTTCCGAACGATAAGCGTGGCGTCCGTCAACGAGACTCTTATCTGCGAGCGACAACCGATACTCTTGCGAGCGAGCGTACCTACACACTGACCCACTCACGAACACAGCGACCAATGTAAGCGACAAATCTCATTTTTATGTTAATCTGATTGTTCCCCCGGCTTCACAGTTATTTTCATTGTCAATTTTTCTGTCAAAGCAACTTTATTCATCCAACCACTTATTTGTAATAAACCTTTAGTTAAGTTTGTACAAATTCGTCGGATTATTTCTAAATACCAATCACTGCATGAGTTCCTAATTTCTAACTCATTCCAAGCACTACCCCTTTTTACCCTCATCCCGTGCTATTGCGTTTGTCGTAGGCAAAAAAAGGAGGGAATCTAAAAATATATGTCCACGTCCCTTCAGGACGTGACATATTAATTTTTGGGGGCTCGTCCGGGATATTAAAAAGGGAATGTGCCGATTGATCCAATGTCCGGGGACGAATCAACAGCTAGTTCATTGAATTTAAATATCACTGACGACTTAGGTGTCATCAGGTTATTCTTTGAGGAGTTCTGACGCTCAATTGCTAGCCGGTCTCGAACCTAAGAAACGACCAGTAAAAAATTAGAAATACCCCAAAAAGTCGATAACGAAAATACAACAGACATGGCGTTAGGTACAAATCAGTCACTCGCTTACATATCCTTAAAGGAAGCTATCGAAATGGTCCCGGATTTTGACGGGAAAGGTAGCTCCTTCTCAGATTTTGTAGCCGGATGCGAAGACGCATTGGCGTCGCTTCCGCCCGGATCCGAAGCACGGTTTGTGAGAGTAATTCGAAACAATCTAAAGGGTCAGGCTAAGAAGGTCATCCGGTCATCCACGTTCGAAACAGTAGAAGCTCTCCTGCAATTCTTAAAGAAACTATATGCTCCAAACTAAACTGAGGTGCAACTGTTGGGAGAACTCAGTTACATTTGTCATGGAAGCGGTGAAACCGTGATAGATTTTTCCACTGCAATTAGGGATAAAGCTAGAGAAGTACTCGACGCTCAACCAGCATCCCAAAACGGCACGGAAAGTGCCGCTCACAGAAAAACATTAGACGGCTATTTCCTCTCGTGTTTCAAACGCGGGCTAAGACTGGAGATAGAACAGCGTCTCCCTCGGTGCGACGATATCTCGACCGCTATAGATCATGCGATCGAAGTAGAGTAGCAACGCCAGTTCTAACTCAGGGATCTCAGGGGGGAGCGGGGCGGGGGAGTCGAGCGCGGGGAAGCCGGGGAATGCATGGCGGAGGGGGGAGGGGGGATCCTGCATGCGACAGCCGAGTGCGTAGTTGCGGCGGAGGGAAAGGGGGGGGGGGGGTGTTAGAGAGTGGGGAGGCTAGTTTTTGGCGGGTACGGCGGAGGGGGGAGCGGTCGCCGGGCGCGTGTGACGTCACAGAGGGGCCTCTGTGGAGGGGCGGCCATGTGGTCCGCGAAGCGCTTGGCGGGAGGGGGAAGCCGGCGTCGATGAGTGTTTTGTGTGTGTGCGAGCGCGCGCGCGCGTGCATGTGTGTGTGCGTGCGTGCGTGCGTGCAGGCACGCGCGCATGTGTGTGTGTTTGTGTGTGTTTGTGTAGAAGGAAGGGGGAGGGGGCAAAAAGAATGGTTCGAATTGAATGACAATAAAACAATAGTTTATTAATAATTAAATTGAACAATGACCTTCCATAGTATATATTGTACATAAAATCTTTGGTGTGTGTGTGTGTGTGTTTGCCTGTTTGTCATTGCTTAAAATTATTTTATTTTGAATATCCGCAGCGGATCCGTTATGCTGGAACATAACAAATCATGCATCCCATTAACCTGTCAAACATAATCATATTTTGAATCATCCTAAAGATAATACGAACCATCGACCCAGTATAAGTTCAGTCAGGTGGGATACGTGTCGCGCATTGAAACTTGGTGGGGCGGCCCGCCGCAGTTGGTACAAAATATCCCCTGAATGTTGTTAAACCGTTCGCTGAAGTGGCCACATCTTTGAATTATTCAATCAACCGCGCCCTGCATATCAAAGAGCACAATACGCAAAATTTCGCCCGATCATTTTCGGTGAGATATTCGTAGATCACACAGGCCATGACTCCCCGGTTTAACCGATTTATTTGATGCTCGTCCACTATGATTTCGCGCTCATAATGCACTCCTTTACCTGAGGCATCACCCAATCCACTATCAAATGATTTCGTATCACTGTCCATCTCGGCCAGTTCCAAGTCATCATGTGCAAGCACTTCAATGTGTGCCCACTCATCATCGTCATCATTGGCGATATCAATAACGTCTTCGTCTACTCGACTTCCACTTCGTCGTCATCGGCGATATTCACAACAACCTCCATCTCATCATCGACGAGATCGCTCACTTCTATTTGGTTCGACATTTTTCTTAACTGATTTTCCGTTCTCCGACTCTTCTACAATGACACCTCGCAGGTTGAAGACTGGAATGGCGAAAACTGCTGTTCCAATCCTTCTTTGGATTTCGATTTTTGGATCCTCATAGGCTTATAGTGGGCTGGGGGATGACCAACAGGATGTGTAAATAGTTTTCAACGTTAGTTGGCACTTGTAGAGAAAAAACCTTGCAAGATGGTGCATCTTGGCAAACGAAAAGTTTTTTTCTTTTACTATCCGTGTGGGGGTAAGGCATCTGCTGTCCAGAAAAGTGTGCACTTGAGGAGGTGAAAGCTGGCCAGGCTTGCCAATCATTGACTACCGCGATCTCTACAAAACAGCGTCTAGTTCACGGAGACTGAACTGGCGTATTATAAAGAGCATATTAGTTTTTATTTTCTATTGCCACGTGTTCCAGTATGTATGAAGTCCAGCCTGTCACGAATCATAGGGCTCTTCGCAGAGCAGCATCAAACCTATACAAGTGACACTTGAGGCTATACAGTTCTTACCGAATCAGCCATATTCTTAAGGCATTTTTTTTTGTTCGTCGACGTTCGAAGCCACCCTCCGAGCATAGGGAACATTTTGAAAAAATAACATTGCGCTCAAGTAATGTCTTGGCTATCCAAAACACATATACGAAAACGAGGTATTTATTACAACTTATATTTTTTTGCATTTTATTTTAATTTATTTTATTTTTTTGATTAAAAAAAATATATTTTTATTTTTTGCTCTCGTTAAACCCCGACCGGCTCGTTCTGTGTATGTATTTATTTTTCATGCTTTCCACGATAAAAGATATCAACGTGATATTAAAAAAACTCTGGCGGAGGTGATTCTATTACATTTTCCGAGCTAGAAGGGAACGACAAAAATATTTTCTGATGGGAGGCCATTTTTAATCATCGACAGCGCTCAAAAGTGGCCACACTTTGCATGAAGCAGTGAGTTCACATATCTCTCTGGCAAGACTTTTCAACTCGTTAATATGGAAAACAACAATAAACCATCAGAAGAAATCTTGCACAACCCAGCCACGCTCTTAAGTTCGATCGATGACTTTGCTGTGTGGGAGATACAGATCGTCGAGTCCATCGAACTACTGAAGACGCAAAGCCGAATTAAGCGCCAACGATTATCAACTAAACATCAATAGTCATTGATAGGCCAAATACCGCATCTGGAAGGATTGAAGTATTCCATGTACAGGCATTTTATATGCATCGGTGCAGGACACAGCGGTGATGGGTTAATGTGGCGAGAACTCGACTTGAACGCGTGATGGTCTATACTCTAACCTCTGCTCGATGAATTTCAACAACGTGGAAGCTTTGCGAACAATACCTAATCGTACAATAAATGTAAATAAGTATAAATCAATACGCGTTGAATGTTATATCCCATTGCCACGAGAAATAATAATTATGAGGGCTACGATTAATGTGCAATCAAGAGATAATACACGTTTCGCATGGGTGACAGTCACAGCTTTATACCCAGCTGAACAAAACAGTGACCACGGATCTTCTTACATGCATTATTCAATAGTATTGAATCTATCGAATATTGGATTCCCCAGAACTATAGGGCAAATTAAAAAAAAATGGCGCTTCAAAACAATGTATCCATTAATGTGTGTACCACCGAAGAAGACATTGCTCCGATACGCGTGGCTCAACATAAGAAGAAGAAAATCATATCAATTTGCTATACATACAAGATACCGAAGATAACAATGTATGACATATTACATAGATAAAGAACCATTTAAGCCTCGTGAGCGCAGAACAGAGGCAACCACTAAAAAGTATATATATGCCATCAGTGTGTGAAGTTAACATAATTACTATATCGTTATAAGGAATAACTGCAATCACATGAGATCGATTGTGGAGCACTAAAGTACTGCCCCATCCGACTAACAAATAATACCAATAAATGGCACCAAATCATCAACTCCAGTCGGAAAGCACGACATCCATTTATTGAAAATGCCTATTTGGAGTGTTTTTGACTAATGATAGGGAGAAGATGAGAGTGTGCAAAGACTGATGAGAAGAACGTATCACAGGATATGTATAAATATCATGAAGTATTTAGTATTAATAACCACATGTGCTTTTCATATGACGAATCGCTATCATAGTATCAATTACATCACAGCGCTGATTCCATATCATGGTTTGTGGTAGAACTGGAAAAACTAGTGCTGTGCATAAAATACATTTTCTACGAAAATTACTGCTCATCATGACTTAATTCCAATACGTTCACGCTATGGCAATAATTGTGCATTTAGTCATCATCAACCAATAGAGGTAGAAGTCGAATTACTCAAGATACAACGGCGTATGCCCCACACAATATAATATATTACACATATAAACAACACAAAATAAAGTGGGTGATACTTGAATATGAGTTTTCACTCTTGAGATCTATACGAATGTCCACCGCTTCAAAGCAAAACGGAGCATTCATGGACCGTAAAAGCTGCCCCTCAACTAGAGAAACCAATATATGTAATTGGTGCGGCACAGACTGGTAAAAAAGATAATCTATGGCAAAGGACATTATATTATTGACCGACTGCAAACTCACAAGTGTTAAACTTTATCTCAATTCAGCATGCTTTTCTCAGGAGGACTCGCATTTGGACTTCAAAAAAGTTTCGGCATTTTGTTCAATATGTACTCGATTTCGTAAATACCATTACGATTGCAATAGTGATCGTTCTTTACTAACCATCGCCAAGTCTTAATGTAACGGCCCTCTCGCGGATAATGATTGATCGCATCAGAACGAGCCTGTAAAAACTGCTGCCGTAGATGTGTGAATAAAGTTTAAATGCAAAGAAGATTCACCACCGAATACGACTGCTTATTGTTTTAATCTTACACGATCGCGTTGTTGCATATTGTTCATTGACTGATATTATGGGTCAAATTGTATAGATCAGAAAAATTCGGAGAGATACGAAGCATCGTGGTTGATTTGCTATGGTCTAAAGTGGGCCTATGGAAACGTTCCATATCGTGTGAATGAAGGTTTAATAACAGTGCAGTTGAAGGTTCAACGGAAGACGACATGTGTCCAATCCTATGTCTTAAGGGATATGAAAAACGAAAATGGATAGCTAATATACTAAATATGAAAAATGAGCTATTTATTGAGTCGTTGAACATAGACTTTGACGATATGGATGTCTCAAGTAAATTAGATGGATGTTCTACTCTACGATGTGAAAAGCATACAAACAATTGTGCCCTACAAAACGTATTTAAAATCTTTCATTGGTGGTTGAATCATAAAGATTCGTACAAATAAAAGAAATGTAACATTATGTACTTTATATTCTCCTCACCCCGTACTTAGTTATGTCAGCATCATCTGACATCGGATTGTGCACCTGAATAAAATATTATTTTCGAATGTGAAACTCATTTTTTTTGTATGGAATTTGATTGAAAATAAAGTAATATAATCGCGCAATGATGATCGAATACATTCATCGGTATACGTTCGATGGATGTTCGTGAGCCGTTTGTTGGAAGTTTGCGAGGCATTTGATAGTTTTCAACAGTCGTTCGTGAGACGTTCCAGATACTTCCGAAGGCATTCATAAGACGTTCGAAGACATTCAAGAGACGTTCGAAAACATTCATAACACGTTGAAGACATGCATGAGGGGTTCAAAGAGTTCGAAAAGATTTCCACGACGTTCATGAGATGTTTGAAGGCGTTCGCGGGACGTTCAAGAGACTTTCGAAAACGTTCATAAGACGTTTGAAGACATTCATGAGAGGTTCGCAGACATTCAAGAGATCTGTGACAATATCCATAATATGTTTGAAGACATCAATGAGGGGTTCGAAGACGTTTAAGAGACTTTCAAAGACATTCACGAGTGATTTGAAGACGTTCAAAAAACTTTCGAATTCTTTTAAGAGAGTTTTGACGACATTCATAATACGTTTGAAGACATTCATGAGGTGTTCGAAGACGTTTGGGAGAGACTTTCAAAGACATTCACGAGGAGTTTGTCCGAAGACATTCATAAGACATTTGACAATAGTCAAGAGACGTTCGAAAACATTCATAAGGTGTTTGAAGACATGCATGAGGGGTTCGAAGAGTTTCAAGAGACTTTCTACGATGCTCATGAGACGTTTGAAGATGTTCGTGAGACATTCAAGAGACTTTCGAATTCGTTCATAAGACGTTTGAAGACATTCATGAGAGGTGCGAAGACCTTCAGAAACTTTCGAAGACATTCAGAGATCTTTGACGATATTCATAATACGTTTGAAGACATCGATGGGTGGTTCGATGACGTTTTAGAGACTTTCAAAAACATTCACGAGGGGTTTGAAGACGTTCAAGAAACTTTCGAATATGTTCAAGAGACTTTATACGACATTCATAATACGTTTGAATACATTCATGAGGGGTTCGAAGACGTTTCAGAGACTTTCGACGGCATTCATAATATGTTTGAAGACATTCATGAAGGGTTCGAAGACGCTTAAGAGACTTTCAAAGGCATTCACGAGAGGTGCGAAGACGTTCAGAGACTTTCAAAGACATTCACGAGGGGTTTGAAGACGTTCAAGAAACTTTCGAATATGTTCAAGAGACTTTCGACGACATTCATGATACGTTTGAATATATTCATGAAGGGTTCGAAGACGCTTAAGAGAGTTTCAAAGGCATTCACGGGAGGTGTGAAGACGTTCAGAGACTTTCGAAGACATTCAAGAGATCTGTGATAATATTCATATTACGTTTGGAGACATCGACGAGGGGTTCAATGAGGTTTTAGAGACTTTCAAAGACATTCACGAGGGGTTTGAAGACGTTCAAGAAACTTTCGAATACGTTCAAGACGTTCTTTGAACCCCTCATGCATGTCTTCAACGTGTTATGAATGTTTTCGAACGTCTCTTGAATGTCTTCGAACGTCTTATGAATGCCTTCGGAAGTATCTGGAACGTCTCACGAACGACTGTTGAAAACTTTCAAATGCCTCGCAAACTTCCAACAAACGGCTCACGAACATCTATCGAACGTATACCGATGAATGTATTCGATCATCATTGCGCGATTATATTACTTTATTTTCAATCAAATTCCATACAAAAAAAATGAGTTTCACATTCGAAAATAATATTTTATTCAGGTGCACAATCCGATGTCAGATGATGCTGACATAACTAAGTACGGGGTGAGGAGAATATAAAGTACATAATGTTACATTTCTTTTATTTGTACGAATCTTTATGATTCAACCACCAATGAAAGATTTTAAATACGTTTTGTAGGGCACAATTGTTTGTATGCTTTTCACATCGTAGAGTAGAACATCCATCTAATTTACTTGAGACATCCATATCGTCAAAGTCTATGTTCAACGACTCAATAAATAGCTCATTTTTCATATTTAGTATATTAGCTATCCATTTTCGTTTTTCATATCCCTTAAGACATAGGATTGGACACATGTCGTCTTCCGTTGAACCTTCAACTGCACTGTTATTAAACCTTCATTCACACGATATGGAACGTTTCCATAGGCCCACTTTAGACCATAGCAAATCAACCACGATGCTTCGTATCTCTCCGAATTTTTCTGATCTATACAATTTGACCCATAATATCAGTCAATGAACAATATGCAACAACGCGATCGTGTAAGATTAAAACAATAAACAGTCGTATTCGGTGGTGAATCTTCTTTGCATTTAAACTTTATTCACACATCTACGGCAGCAGTTTTTACAGGCTCGTTCTGATGCGATCAATCATTATCCGCGAGAGGGCCGTTACATTAAGACTTGGCGATGGTTAGTAAAGAACGATCACTATTGCAATCGTAATGGTATTTACGAAATCGAGTACATATTGAACAAAATGCCGAAACTTTTTTGAAGTCCAAATGCGAGTCCTCCTGAGAAAAGCACGCTGAATTGAGATAAAGTTTAACACTTGTGAGTTTGCAGTCGGTCAATAATATAATGTCCTTTGCCATAGATTATCTTTTTTACCAGTCTGTGCCGCACCAATTACATATATTGGTTTCTCTAGTTGAGGGGCAGCTTTTACGGTCCATGAATGCTCCGTTTTGCTTTGAAGCGGTGGACATTCGTATAGATCTCAAGAGTGAAAACTCATATTCAAGTATCACCCACTTTATTTTGTGTTGTTTATATGTGTAATATATTATATTGTGTGGGGCATACGCCGTTGTATCTTGAGTACTTCGACTTCTACCTCTATTGGTTGATGATGACTGAATGCACAATTATTGCCATAGCGTGAACGTATTGGAATTAAGTCATGATGAGCAGTAATTTTCGTAGAAAATGTATTTTATGCACAGCACTAGTTTTTCCAGTTCTACCACAAACCATGATATGGAATCAGCGCTGTGATGTAATTGATACTATGATAGCGATTCGTCATATGAAAAGCACATGTGGTTATTAATACTAAATACTTCATGATATTTATACATATCCTGTGATACGTTCTTCTCATCAGTCTTTGCACACTCTCATCTTCTCCCTATCATTAGTCAAAAACACTCCAAATAGGCATTTTCAATGAATGGATGTCGTGCTTACCGACTGGAGTTGATGATTTGGTGCCATTTATTGGTATTATTTGTTAGTCGGATGGGGCAGTACTTTAGTTCTCCACAATCGATCTCATGTGATTGCAGTTATTCCTTATAACGATATAGTAATTATGTTAACTTCACACACTGATGGCATATATATACTTTTTAGTGGTTGCCTCTGTTCTGCGCTCACGAGGCTTAAATGGTTCTTTATCTGTGTAATATGTCATACATTGTTATCTTCGGTATCTTGTATGTATAGCAAATTGATATGATTTTCTTCTTCTTATGTTGAGCCACGCGTATCGGAGCAATGTCTTCTTCGGTGGTACACACATTAATGGATACATTGTTTTGAAGCGCCATTTTTTTTAAATTTGCCCTATAGTTATAGGGAATCCAATATTCGATAGATTCAATACTATTGAATAATGCATGTAAGAAGATCCGTGGTCACTGTTTCGTTCAGCTGGGTATAAAGCTGTGACTGTCACCCATGCGAAACGTGTATTATCTCTTGATTGCACATTAATCGTAGCCCTCATAATTATTATTTCTCGTGGCAATGGGATATAACATTCAACGCGTATTGATTTATACTTATTTACATTTATTGTAAGATTAGGTATTGTTCGCAAAGCTTCCACGTTGTTGAAATTCATCGAGCAGGGGTTAGAGTATAGACCATCACGCGTTCAAGTCGAGTTCTCGCCACATTAACCCATCACCGCTGTGTCCTGCACCGATGCATATAAAATGCCTGTACATGGAATACTTCAATCCTTCCAGATGCGGTATTTGGCCTATCAATGACTATTGATGTTTAGTTGATAATCGTTGGCGCTTAATTCGGCTTTGCGTCTTCAGTAGTTCGATGGACTCGACGATCTGTATCTCCCACACAGCAAAGTCATCGATCGAACTTAAGAGCGTGGCTGGGTTGTGCAAGATTTCTTCTGATGGTTTATTGTTGTTTTCCATATTAACGAGTTGAAAAGTCTTGCCAGAGAGATATGTGAACTCACTGCTTCATGCAAAGTGTGGCCACTTTTGAGCGCTGTCGATGATTAAAAATGGCCTCCCATCAGAAAATATTTTTGTCGTTCCCTTCTAGCTCGGAAAATGTAATAGAATCACCTCCGCCAGAGTTTTTTTAATATCACGTTGATATCTTTTATCGTGGAAAGCATGAAAAATAAATACATACACAGAACGAGCCGGTCGGGGTTTAACGAGAGCAAAAAATAAAAATATATTTTTTTTAATCAAAAAAATAAAATAAATTAAAATAAAATGCAAAAAAATATAAGTTGTAATAAATACCTCGTTTTCGTATATGTGTTTTGGATAGCCAAGACATTACTTGAGCGCAATGTTATTTTTTCAAAATGTTCCCTATGCTCGGAGGGTGGCTTCGAACGTCGACGAACAAAAAAAAAATGCCTTAAGAATATGGCTGATTCGGTAAGAACTGTATAGCCTCAAGTGTCACTTGTATAGGTTTGATGCTGCTCTGCGAAGAGCCCTATGATTCGTGACAGGCTGGACTTCATACATACTGGAACACGTGGCAATAGAAAATAAAAACTCTAAGATGCTCTTCATAATACGCCAGTTCAGTCTCCATGAACTAGACGCTGTTTTGTAGAGATCGCGGTAGTCAATGATTGGCAAGCCTGGCCAGCTTTCACCTCCTCAAGTGCACACTTTTCTGGACAGCAGATGCCTTACCCCCACAAGGATAGTAAAAGAAAAAAACTTTTCGTTTGCCAAGATGCACCATCTTGCAAGGTTTTTTCTCTACAAGTGCCAACTAACGTTGAAAACTATTTACACATCCTGTTGGTCATCCCCCAGCCCACTATAAGCCTATGAGGATCCAAAAATCGAAATCCAAAGAAGGATTGGAACAGCAGTTTTCGCCATTCCAGTCTTCAACCTGCGAGGTGTCATTGTAGAAGAGTCGGAGAACGGAAAATCAGTTAAGAAAAATGTCGAACCAAATAGAAGTGAGCGATCTCGTCGATGATGAGATGGAGGTTGTTGTGAATATCGCCGATGACGACGAAGTGGAAGTTGGAGTAGACGAAGACGTTATTGATATCGCCAATGATGACGATGATGAGTGGGCGCACATTGAAGTGCTTGCACATGATGACTTGGAACTGGCCGAGATGGACAGTGATACGAAATCATTTGATAGTGGATTGGGTGATGCCTCAGGTAAAGGAGTGCATTATGAGCGCGAAATCATAGTGGACGAGCATCAAATAAATCGGTTAAACCGGGGAGTCATGGCCTGTGTGATCTACGAATATCTCACCGAAAATGATCGGGCGAAATTTTGCGTATTGTGCTCTTTGATATGCAGGGCGCGGTTGATTGAATAATTCAAAGATGTGGCCACTTCAGCGAACGGTTTAACAACATTCAGGGGATATTTTGTACCAACTGCGGCGAGCCGCCCCACCAAGTTTCAATGCGCGACACGTATCCCACCTGACTGAACTTATACTGGGTCGATGGTTCGTATTATCTTTAGGATGATTCAAAATATGATTATGTTTGACAGGTTAATGGGATGCATGATTTGTTATGTTCCAGCATAACGGATCCCCTGCGGATATTCAAAATAAAATAATTTTAAGCAATGACAAACAGGCAAACACACACACACACACACCAAAGATTTTATGTACAATATATACTATGGAAGGTCATTGTTCAATTTAATTATTAATAAACTATTGTTTTATTGTCATTCAATTCGAACCATTCTTTTTGCCCCCTCCCCCTTCCTTTCACACAAACACACACACACACACACACATGCGCGCGTGCCTGCACGCACGCACGCACGCACACACACATGCACGCGCGCGCGCGCTCGCACACACACAAAACACTCATCGACGCCGGCTTCCCCCTCCCGCCAAGCGCTTCGCGGACCACATGGCCGCCCCTCCACAGAGGCCCCTCTGTGACGTCACACGCGCCCGGCGACCGCTCCCCCCTCCGCCGTACCCGCCAAAAACTAGCCTCCCCACTCTCTAACACCCCCCCCCCTTTCCCTCCGCCGCAACTACGCACTCGGCTGTCGCATGCAGGATCCCCCCTCCCCCCTCCGCCATGCATTCCCCGGCTTCCCCGCGCTCGACTCCCCCGCCCCGCTCCCCCCTGAGATCCCTTAGTTAGAACTGGCGTTGCTACTCTACTGATCGAAATCGAACGCGACCTCGAAGCCCGTAAGGAGCTTCTCTCGTCCTCTATTAGATCCGTTCCAAACAAATCGGTAAAAACCTGTAACATCTGTAAAAAGGACGATCATTCGAGCGAAGCTTGCCGATTTGCGGCAATCACATGCCAAAAATGCAACAGTAAAGGTCACAAAGCCGATAAATGTGGAAATAGTCAAATCGCTCAAAAATCAGTCACGTATCAAATCTGTGATAAACCCGGTCACATCGCGAAAAATTGCTACGTTAACCGGAAATCTTCAAATTTGTCTGGCAATCAACCACACCGCTCGCCCGGTCTTCAATGCCCACTCTTTTACAAACAGGGTCATACCGAGGATCGATGTTTTAAATTTCGAAACAATCCCCCCAATTCGAATCCGCCAACCTGTCGGTATTGCAAAAAGGTCGGGCACACAACGAAAACTGTCGTGCTCGCGATTATAATAATTCGCGTAATCAGTCGGGAAACGGGCCGAGTGCCCCTCGGACAGACGCACCGAGCGGCCCGCCCACTCAAACGCGTCAAGCGAACGCCGTCTCTCTCGGAGAGCCGAACGAAACTATCCGACCTACGCAATAAAGTCGGAAAATTTCAACACATTGCCCTCGGTGTGTATCGGAGTATTACCGAAAAAAGGGGCAATTTCGATGCTTTTAGACAGCGGTGCCATCCCCAATTTGATAAAAAAGGCATATACAAAAAATATGGTAGACATGAACGAAGAAGATGTCATTAAATTAACAGGCATTTCCGAATTACCGGCCTTTGGACTAGGGAGCGTGCTACTTCGCGTATTCGACTCCGAATCGCTATTTCACATTATACCAGACAATGTGCCGCTTCCCTACCCCGGTCTGCTCGGATCTACATATTTTTATGAAACCAAGTCCAATATCAATTACCGAACGGAATGTCTCGAGTGTGGGGATAATTCATGGCCATTCGAAAAAAGAACCGAACCCGGCGAGGTAATAGAAATCCCCGCGCGTTCGGAAACTCCCTTCTTCGTGAAGGTAAAAGACAGCACAATAAAAGAGGGATACCTCTCGCCTTTAAAAATCCGTCAAGGTATATACGCCGGCGATTGCCTGGTGACAAACATTGACGGAAAGGCTCATTTGAAGGTTTATAATACCACAAATGACGCTGTCAAACTGATCGTTCCAGTTGTGGAGCTGCAGGAATTCGACGCTATCGAAGACCTGTCAGAAAATACTCCCAGTTTAGACTGTACGACAGTTTCAAATTCTCGTTCACTCCCTCGTGAACCTCCTATTTCAAGCGTAAATTGTACGATAATTGCGCCGATCCAGAGCCCGAATGTGGCCAATTCTAAAATTTCGATGACAAATGTCGAATCAAATAATAAGTCTTGTAGCGAGGAAAGAAAGAGAATCAACATCAATCAATAGAAAAATTTCAGTCAAATTCCGAGTCAAAAATCAAGGGCAGATAAAAATAAAAACGCGAAAAACTCAAAAATGAAATCGATCGAAAATTCAAAAATCGAGGTTAATCGTAACGAACCTTTAAACGATGTAATAAATCGCAACAAAAGTAAAAAATCGAGTCAAAACGTGATCTGCGTTCCTGCCTCTGAATCAACATCGCATACAAAGAAAAATAATTCAGAGCGCTCCAAAATAATAAAAAGTCTCTTGCGACTCGATCACCTTGCAAAAATCGAATTAGAACTCGTCGAAAAAATAATCGAACAATATTCAGACAGATTCCATGTAAAGGGCGAACCTCTAGAAGCCACACATGTGCTTCGACATAAGATTCTAACGGTCGACGACCTACCGATAAACACTAAACAGTATCGGTTCCCCCAAGCGCTCAAGGGCGAAGTCCAGCGTCAAGTGGACGAGCTACTAGAAACAAGAGTCATAAGCCATTCGGAATCTCCAAACAACAGTCCCGTCTGGATAGTCCCGAAAAAACCAGACTCCAACGGTAACAAACGTTGGCGAATGGTAATTGGCTTTCGTGCTTTGAACGAAAAAACAATCGGTGACTCATATCCGCTACCCAATATCACAGATATTCTGGATCAGTTGGGACGCGCGAATTATTTTTCAGTGTTCGATTTAGCATCCGGTTTCCACCAGATCGAAATGAATCATGAAGATAAATCGAAAACCGCTTTCTCTACCCCACATGGGCACTACGAATTTTCAAGAATGCCATTCGGGCTTAAAAATGCCCCGACAACCTTCCAGCGCTTAATGGATATCGTATTGAGTGGACTCCAAGGAGTATCCCTCTTTGTTTATCTCGACGATATCGTAGTGTATGCCAGGGACCTAGAGGAGCACGGTAAAAAGATTCACGAATTGATGGAACGATTGCGCAAAGCCAATCTCCAACTACAACCAGATAAATGCGAATTTCTTCGACCAGAAGTCAGGTACTTAGGGCACATAATCGGTAAAGACGGACTTAAACCAGACCCGAGCAAACTCTCAGCCGTCAAAGATTTCCCTGTATCCAAAAATGTCAAAAATATTCGCCAATTTTTGGGCCTAACCGGTTATTATCGTAGGTTTATCAAAGACTTCTCCAAAATCGCGAAACCGTTAACTCGCCTCTTAGAGGACAAGGTCGACTTCAAATGGACTGACGAAGAGCAAAAAGCTTTCGATATCCTGAGGGATAAATTATGCGAAGCTCCTATTCTCCAATACCCCGATTTCGAAAAACCGTTTATTATAACAACGGATGCTTCTGGCTACGCCTTAGGCGGAGTCTTATCACAAAGAGAAATAGGAAAAGACAAACCGATAGCTTATACGTCGTCCGTACTGCGAGGAGCGTCCCTTCGGTACGACACGTACGGAAAGGAAGCAATGGCAATTATTCATCGCGTAAAAGCCTTCCGACCGTACATCTATGGTAGGAAATTCACGCTTGTAACGGATCACAAACCTTTGGTTTGGTTCAGGACCGCCAAAGACGCGAACGCACGCGTTCTCAAATGGCGACTCAAGCTATCCGAATACGATTACGATGTCGTATACAAACCGGGCACACTAAATTTAAACGCTGACGCATTGTCGCGTAATCCAATCGAACAACCTGAAGAATCCAAAATAGCCGCCCATTGCGATCACAAAAAAATAAAAAATTTCAAAAACGCACCACAGGAGATAACTCGTTCAAAAACGAAATCCAGTAGTAGTGAAGAAGAAGGTGATACTCCCATTCAAATCACGACACGGGTCGAAGTCCATCCATTTCCGGAATCATAAAAAATAAATGCCGTCACCCGTGCTCAGGCAAGGGAGACTGTACTATCCGATCCGGATGCAATAATACAAGCAAACGAAACGCTCGGTGACGTTAGTGTGTCAAGTGCCGACGCGCCTGCTCTCGAGAA
The DNA here is from genome assembly GCA_964007375.1 of Ophion obscuratus. Taxonomy (NCBI): domain Eukaryota; kingdom Metazoa; phylum Arthropoda; class Insecta; order Hymenoptera; family Ichneumonidae; genus Ophion; species Ophion obscuratus. Next base: position 55,418,413 of record OZ023313.1, read on the forward strand.
GGCCGACGCACGCCTTGCGTCTCAGCATCGCACACGACGACCTCGCAAGGCCGTGAACTACGAGGAGAGTAGTGACGATGAGACGGAGGCCGGGGTAATAAGACCCGTACGCGTCACCCGACCTAAGAAGGCCGTCGGCCCAAAAACATTCAATGACCCGAACCAGCGCAAAGCACCTCCTATCTCTTGCTCCAAAACCTCCACTGATTCCAATTCCGATAATTCGACAAATTCAGATTTCAGCTCTCTCAATTCGGAACTTTCTGAAGACGAGATCCCTCCCACGGAGGAAAAGAAAATATCAGAATATCAACTCGCTAATTGCATTACGACTAAGGAATTGTTCCATTTTCGAAACGATCACCTAGTCTATTTTGTCGATTCAGCTGACAAACCATGTGACTCTGGAGCACAAAAGCTGTTAGAATTAAACAAGCTTCCCTTCTGGAAGAATTTGACGGTTGGCCAAGCTTACAGCAAAAAAGTTGGAAAAAAATATCACATCGCCCTCGTGATCAAAGACGAATATTCAAGATCATTATCGTTCGTATCAGAGAACATTAAAGAAAGCGTAACGGAATTACGAGATCTTTGCGAAATTCTCAAACTCGAATCATGGAGTATTTGCCAAACGAATCATGTCGAACACATAGTATGGAACGACATTACGAACATCATAAAAGAATCCTTTAAGAATAGTCAAGTAAAGATAATCATTTGTCTGGGAACTCTACAGTATGTGCCAATCGAAAAACGAGATTCGATTTTTTATGAAATGCATAAGTCCGCAATCGGAGGACACAAGGGTGTTTCAAAAACGTACAATAGAATCAAGTGCGAATATTTCTGGGAAGATTTAAAGTCAGACATCCAAAGAAGAGTGCAGCAATGCTTAGAATGTCAATTAAAGAAATTGGTCCGAGTCAAAACCAAACAACCGATGATAATAACGGACACTCCCGGAACCGTTTTTGAAAAAATATCAATGGATATTGTTGGACCTATGCAACGCACGTCAAATCAAAACGAGTATATTCTCACGATCCAAGACCACCTCTCGAAATATTGTGTTGCAATTCCGCTTCCAAATGCACTGGCGACTACGGTCGCTGATGCATTCATAAAAAGATTCATTTGCGTTTTCGGTGCGCCAAAAGCGCTATTAACAGATCAAGGGAGCAATTTTTTGAGCGGTCTCATGAGAAGGGTCGCAAAACGCTTCCGAATTAAGCGATGTAGGATAACGGCGTTCCACCCGCAGTCCAATGGTGCCCTCGAAAGATGTCACCACGTACTAGCCGAATTTTTGAAGCAATACACAGATAAGGATAACGAGTGGGATCAATGGCTAGATTTAGCGATGCTCTCGTACAATACTAGCGTTCACGAAAGCACGAAGTACACTCCCTATGAGGTAGTCTTCGGCAAGGTTGCAAGAGTCCCATCAAGCGAACCGCTTCGGGAATCAGATCAGCTACCAACATATCGCGGTTATCTAATTGAATTGATCACACGTATAAACGGAATTCGAAACATCGCTTACGAAAATTTGGTCTCGTCCAAACAACGCTCAAAAAAATATTATGACAGAAACGCGAATCCAAAGAATTTCAAAGTAGGAGACTTTGTCTACCTACAAAAGGGTCCTAAACCCGGTAAATTCGGAGATCAATACACTGGACCGCATAAGGTCTTAGAAAAATTTGCAAAGGGCAACGTCAAAATTCAATACAACAATAAAACGTGAGTAGTTCATGAAAATCGTCTGCGACATTCTCACATTAACGTTGAATTCAGACCCAATAGGAAACCCAAATCGACTCGAGTCGATGAATCCGATTTTAATTCTAATTAAATAAGTAATAATAACAATTATCCTGTTTTTCAGATGGCTGTTATCAATCATTGTCGTCTAACGATATCACCTTCGCACTTGCAACCAGAGAACTAGATCAAAATTCCTAGTTGCAGTATCCTCAGTAAAGAACATTCGAAGTTGTGTATATTCAAAACTTGCCGAACTAACTGTCTCACAATTCGACAAAAATTTGCAGTCGCGAACCTAGATATAATCACCTACATGAATTCGAAATTCATACACGTAGTTATTAGATTACATTAGAAAATCATTATATTACGATATGCATATGCAACAGTATAGTGAAGAGCGCCAAATGCTCCAAAACAATTTGTTATTAGCGATCCACGCCTCGGACGTATTGTATACAAAATAAGGAAAGAGCCGAGTTACACATCGGCTATATATAGCCGCATTTGCTGGCGAAAGAATACACATTATTCATCGTATGACAAAACAAGAAATTCGATCAGGTTAAAAGAATTTTATGATTAATTTCCTGTCACTCGTGGGAACGAAAAAAAAATATCTCCTTACTCCTCGAACTCACATATAACCAATTACCAAAAGAGAAACTCAAACAACCTGCAATTCCTTACTTCCCCTATATTACCTTTTCGAAGACACTTGGTACAAGTTCATCCCTGTTCTGGTCGAAGCCACACCACCTGCAATCACGGAATCGACGACGAAGTCTACTTGACGATACATCAAGCCAACATCATCAGCATCCTGTGCGATGTACTCCAAAGAAGATACCGACAACGTACGAGAACGCGTAATGTTTCCCGTAGACAAATCCGCTGTCGTAAACAACATGGCATGGCATCAGTGGTCAAAACACTACCAATCCGGAGGACAAGTTGTTAAATCTCCTGGAGAAGAAGAATCTCTAACACCAGGTGGACTCCATCTGGAGTCACACCTGGGAAAATTCATTCAATTCGGTACAGCAACCGCTGGTTTCACCCGAACCTCACTCGTCGTGCGAGCGATCAAGGTCCTCGTAGATGCGGCGATCCATGCATACAACCTACACCCTGTGGAGGGCTGGTCAAGTTGTCTCGTCGGTGCAGTATGGGACTCGGTTACGTACCTCCTCATGCACCTCGCTAAGCAACCCAAGAAGAAAACGTCAACGGATGCAGTGAGTGGTCAAGGACTTCATCAACGCGTATCGGCCTCTCCAGCTGAACCAGAGGGCCAATATCAACGCTGCAACACATGACCTGTACCCTGCCATCTCCGATCATCCAGAAAACAACCAATCCTCTAAACCTCGTTCCTTCTCTTAAATTCGCACGAGGAGATTTAAGATAATTCTGATCATGCTAATAATTTTTTTGTCATCGTTCTTTTAACCTTGTCAATTAAGAGATAGGGTAAAATAAGTAAATGAGCATCTATGTACGAGGAAAATCAAAAAGCAGAAAACTCGTACCCATACTTTTTAGCACAAAATAAAAAATTTATATTCATAATTTAAAAAAACGGAGCAGAACGAAAAACTTCCTTGCAAAAAGATCTAGAGATAAATACAATACCCACAAATATTCTCATACAAAGATCTATATATACAATAATAAGACACACATTCTTTCCTTCTTCTGTAGTCTTCATAAGACTAATCCAAAGATTGTACCTACCGACACCGCAACCGTTTAAGAATAGGCTGATGACGATATTGAGATAACCTTCAGAACATTCATAATAATTGAGCGGGACGCTCAATCTTAAACCGGGGAGGTGTTACAACCTAGCGAATGTGCCTTCTCTCGGTTATTCCCAATATCCTCATTTGCCCTTTTAAGGTTATTATTAAATGTATAAATCTAAGAATAAGACGAATAACAGCGTACAAAGGAACGTACGTACGTTCCGCACGCATGTTCAAATAACAGCGATGTATACACGATAGCCGCACCGCCTCGTGTTATAACCTCGCATTTCTTCAACACGTAAATATCGAACTCTCAGAAAGAAATACGAGGTACCACTCGAACGATACGAGAAGACTTTGCCTCTAGCCTAAATAAGTCCCGGCCGATAAGTATTTAGCATGGTGCCGACAGGAAACGAGAACTCACCAGCGCTCGATCTCTTCGCGCACCCGATATAATCTACAACATAACACAGATCATGCGCATGCTTAGGTCTCAGATACCGAACTCCATATCCCATGCGCTTTTTCGCCGAAACACGGGACAAAGGTCTCCTACCTTCCACGCGTGCAAATTCTATGTAAGGAATGATCGAGATCAATTCTGCGAATTATGAATATCGCGACCAATCACGCTAAACCTTAAGGTTCCTTCTCCCACAATTTATACCCTCCTAATTTTTATATCAAGAAAGACTTCCTTCTTAAAGTCGGTCTTCCAACAGTTTCCACCGCGTTCAGACCAAGTCTTCCAACAGTTTCCACCGCGTTCAGACCAAGTCTTCCAACAGTTTCCACCGCGTTCAGATCAAGTCTTCCAACAGTTTCCATCACGTTCAGATCTCAGTCTCGCAAAATCTTTCATCAAATTAACTTCACTTGTTCTGACAGAATTCGAGGTATAGAACCGGTAACATAGAGTTTCGAATATTATACATCTTCGGGTTTTGACCGAAGCGTCGTATAAAAGTTTAGTCTACTCTCGCGGCTTCCAGTCTATAAAACAGCTCAGGTGCTGTTTACTACGCGTGTATACATACACAGTCTCAGCATCCCCGAAAGTCTGGTGCTGGGATCCGCTTTCCGAACGATAAGCGTGGCGTCCGTCAACGGGACTCTTATCTGCGAGCGACAACCGATACTCTTGCGAGCGAGCGTACCTACACACTGACCCACTCACAAACATAGCGATCAATGTAAGCGACAAATCTCATTTTTATGTTAATCCGATTGTTCCCCCGGCTTCACAGTTATTTTCATTGCCAATTTTTCTGTCAAAGCAACTTTATTCATCCGATCACTTATTTGTAATAAACCTTTAGTTAAGTTTGTACAAATTCGTCGGATTATTTCTAAATACCAATCACTGCATGAGTTCCTAATTTCTAACTCATTCCAAGCACTACCCCTTTTTACCCTCATCCCGTGCTATTGCGTTTGTCGTAGGCAAAAAAGGGAGGGAATCTAAAAATATATGCCCACGTCCCTTCAGAACGTGACAGGCCCACATGCTCCACATGAGCAGGTGTTCATAACTTTTCCAGTGGCCGAAGATTTTATATCTAGATAACCTTTACACAACTTACAGTAGTAATATTCTTGAATAATGGAAGTATTACGACCTAAAACGTCCCACAATCTTGCCTCCGTAGTAGGTAATGCACCCGCAGCGTCATGCGATTTTTTAGTCGATCATGACATATCTAACGTTGCTTCGTAAGTCATTTTGTGTCGTATCGACATTGCAAGTATTGCAAATAGATGATCTTTTGATGATATTTGGCGCTTTGGGAGGAATGCCATGTTGCCGCCAGGTAAATAACCGATGTTGAGGAATACGCAATCTTCATTTTTTCAGTATGATTACTATTATCACGTGGATAATCGTCTTCACTACAACTGTCCTCTTCTGTTGTGGTTTCAACATTATCCTCCTCTTCACTATCACCCTCCTCTTCATCATCATCCTCCACTTCATCATCTTCATTATCATCATCCCATCGATCATCATCACTCTCTCCACCATCATTATTAACATTATGATTGCTACTTCTTGCGTCAATATTTTCGGCAAAGTCCATGTTGCTCTCGTCATTATGGGAATAAATGTCAGTTAAATTTGAAGTACATTCCATTTCATGAGTTTGGTTGCTGTCACCACAGTGCGTATTGGAACAGTTGGAAGAATCAGATTTTAGTTCGTTTGATGTTGATGGCTGTCAAAAAATTGTTTATTTGATAGCACACGTTATTAATTTATTTCAGAAATAAAATGAAAAATCAAAGTGATTGACTCAAATTACAAATTAAAGTTTATCATATTGTGTTTTGTTACCTATATTTATTTTTATTTCTGTAAAGATAGTCATTTCATTACCTGACATTCGAAGAAATTAGCAGGAGGTGAGATTGTGCCCGTTGGAAATGCTGCGACAAAATTTCGAAGTCGTTTAACGTTCCGGTGTCGAATTGCCGTTCTTGATAGACTACACTGTTTATCAGGTTCATTCATTTATGTTTGAAAATGATCGACTTAGATAAATAAAAACTGAAAGTAAAAGATAAATAAATAAACCAAATTCAATATAAAGTATAAAAATAAAATTCTTTTAACGATGTTCTTGCGCTATAATCATAATGGTATATATAAAGTGAAGGCAAAACCCAAACAAACCCAAACAAGCTTTCTCAAATTTTACCCACAGTTGAGATGATTGTTAAGAAGGTTCATACGAATTTTCAACAACTAATCTTTAAATTCGTCTAACGCAAGAGCATCCTTAACCTAAAAAATGAAAAATGTAGCGGAACCACTTACAGCATCCAATGTACTTACATGATGATCTACTCGTAATATTACTCCTGTTTCTGATTCTTGAATATTTTATAATTGATTTGTTAATAAAATATACAGATGTTTTGTCGCGTAGAGAATCACTGTATTGTCAAGTGCAAGGAGACTAGAGAGACGGAGTCGACACTCCCTACTCAAACAGTCCTATTAATCGGTCGCAGAGGTGCTCAGTTCCGCCACAGGCGTCGATAGTGTTCTTGGGAACCGATAATATATAGTAATACAAAACTGCATAAGGTGAAACTGGGCCATGTTATGGCGGCAAAATCGTTTGCGCCTATCAAACACAAATATATCTGTCGTGTACACCAGCACAGGAGCTATCGAACTATGTGTATAATAATGAAGATGACTCCTCGCGAGTCGATGAGATAAAGAGAAAAAGTAAACACTCTAGGTAGGAATTATAAAACAAATTTCAACTATTGATGGCAGTAAATTAAAAAATATATTCGTCCATGTTATTTTTGTTCGAGTTCTTTTGGGATTGGACGAGTTCTTTGATTGGTTGAAACTGCTTTAATTCGTTCGTAAAACCAGATATATATAAGAATGCAAAAAAAAAACAAAACTACCGAGGCTCGAACTCAGGACCCTCAATACAGTAATCTAGCGGTCTACCAACTTCGCCACACAATCATTCGGCAATAAATATAATTTTCTCATATTTAAATGATTGCCGCGCTTGGAGTTCGATTAGGCTTGACGGCTTGTACGGTTGGTTCGTCGCTTAATTTAATTCATATTTAGCTTCATTTTTAAACGTAACTAGCAAATCACGACTTTTCATGGGTATACATATAATAAGCACGTGTTTAAAACACAACTCCAGCATGTAGAGCCAACATTCCCGCATTCGCCCGGTTTCTTGCATGTACATGTTATTATTATGTATTATTATTATTATTTTTTCTTTATTTTTATAATAGACTTTATTGCTCCGCGCAACGCACTTCCTCAGTTTGCACTGGGAAACATACACCTACCCCTGGAGGTTAGGCTCGATCTTAACTTAGACCGGAACAATAACGCTGGGCAGCACTCGAGGGTTCCGACATCACCTCGGCCGCCGCCCAGTCAAAAAGTCGCGCGAGAATCCCAATATATCGCTCTGCGATAGCCGCTCCTTCAAGTCAGAGGATTAGCGGCTACCGTAGTCCACAATCGTGTTGCCTGAGTAAACGAAGGGACCCAAGTATGACCGCCTTCTGCATCCGACCCACTAGCAACCGGACACCGGGTTTGCAAACAGGTATGCCAGCGAGGCCCGATACAAAAGACTCTTTCATCCCCCTAGCGCGCCGATGATGAAGACAACGAAAGTTACCCTGAATTCTCGGTCCAAACGACGTAGCTCGGCCAGGAGAGGCTGATACTTGAGCCGTTTCTCCTCTTTCTTTCGCGACACGTTCACTTCGGCCGGAGCCGAGAACTCAATGACGTCTATCGTCTTGTCGTCGAAATCAAATGAGAAGTTCCAATAAATCTTGCACCTCTCGCCCACGAGAACAGACTCAATATCTCTTGGCAAATAAGGCGGCACGGGCTCCCGGTCTATCCCATAGGAGTGCCGTAGATGGTAGTAGAACACTCTTAAGGCCGCGTTACGGCGATAGATATAGCCGGAGACTGCATATACTGGGCAGGCCGACAGTATATGCATTAGTGTCTCCGGCGATTGGTTGCATGCACGACACAAAGTGGTCGGCAGAGGCTGACACAAAACGCGACTACGATAGACCAGGATGTTGATGACTCCGTCTTGGCAGGTGCAGATAAACCCTTCGGTCTCGGACATCAGTCCAGCTCACCGCAAGAAGGAAAAGGTCAGCTGGGTGGACAGCCCCTGTTCCTCGATGTGGTGAAAACACACACCGTGCATAGGTCTGTCCACGTGCTGCCGAGTCAGGACAGTTTGCTCGGCAGCCCTGATTGCCCGCCGACGTCGGGACTTGGGCAACCGAGCGACGGAGTCTATTAGCAAGGCGCCACGCCGGCGTTGGCGGAACTCCAAGCCGCGAGTCTCTGCCGCACGATCTGCCGCCTTATATAGAAAAGCACCGGCCCCATGAAGCTCATGCTGGTGCACAATCTCCAGGAGCGGGACCGAGCTTGTTATTATATCGCTTGCTATTCCGAGGACCATGCGGTCATGAAGACACTCCAATCCTAAGAGCCCACGCCCGCCGCTCTGACGCAGCATATAGAGGCGCGGGATGGAAGATCGAGGGTGCAGACTCCGCTGGATGTTCATTATTTTGCGTGTGCCGATGTCCAGCTGTTTAAGCTCGTCTCTGCGCCATTTGACGACGCCAAAGGAGTAAAGCAGGACCGGGACAGCGAGCATATTGGTGGCAGTGATCTTATTTTTCCCAGACAGATCTGATTTCCAGATCCGTCTGAGACGCCGCCTATACTCGCTGCGGAGGGCCTCCTTGACACCCTCAGCGTCTTGTACAGAACGCTGATCGATGCCAAGGTACCGATAAGACCCTCCGGCGTCCAGGTGTTTGAAGACGCTCCCGTTCACCAGCCGAACATCAGCCGCGACGCCCTCTGCTCTCCCTCTCCTGAGATGAAGAACAGCGCTCTTGTCCAATCCGAAGTCCATTACCGCCGCCCGCGTGTACGTCGCTACGATGTTCAAGAGGAGCTTAAGCCCCCCCTCCCCAGGAGCGTATAGCTTGAGGTCATCCATATAAAATAAATGGGTGATCCCTCGCCCACGCTCCCCGGGGGGCCCTGCTTCGTACCCGCGTGCAGCCCGCAAGGCGATTGACAAGGGTAATAGTGAGATGCAAAACAGGAGGGGGCTGAGAGAATCTCCCTGGATAATCCCCCTCCTATACCCCACCACTCCGGTCGACACATTGCCTTCACTAGTCTTAACTGTGAAGCGTGTCTTCCAGAGCGGCATGAGTTGCTTAATGCATCCCACTATGTAAGGACTCACCGAAAGGCGTTCGAGTAGGTGTATAATCAGTTTGTGACTGACAGTGTCGAACGCCTTACGGTAGTCTATCCAAGCGACTGAGAGGTTACGCTTGTGCTGGACCGCGTCTTGCGTGATGCAGCGGTCCACCAGAAGGTTCTCCTTACAACCTCCCAGCCCCCTCTTGGATCCCCTTTGTTCGTGTATCTCCCGCCATGCAGGCTCGATCTCGCCCAGAACACGCTCATAGAGAATCTTTGTGAAGATCTTACAGAGCGCATTCAGACACGTTATCGGGCGGTAGTTCCCCGGATGAGACAGATCCCCTTTTTTGGGGATTAACACCGTCCTTCCCTCTGTCAGCCACGTAGGGATTGGCACCGTCCCATCGATGAACGACGAGAAGATGCGGGCCAGATGGGTATGGGTGCACGTGAATTTCTTCCACCAGAAGATGTTAATCCCATCCGGCCCGGGAGCGGCGTGGTTCCTCATGCTACTCACCGCCTTCTCCACCTCACCCCGCGTGACTGGAAAACAGTCGCCACGCTGACTTGGCTGTTGCCGGCAGTACGTGTCGAACCGTCCCAGAGCTGGAGTGCTTTCATCAAAATGACTCGCCTCGCTATACAGCTCTCCCCAAAACCGCTCCACCTGAACAGCTGTTGGCACTGTGTCGGGGGCAGGCGTAGGTGGTTGGAACCAGCGGCCTGGGTCAGAACGGAAGAGGGCGTTGTCTATCGCCCGACCCAGCCGCCTCTCTAGGGATTGCTTTGCAACCCCCAGGTTCCGCACCTTCTCCACATAGCGTTCCTTCACAATAAGAAGGACAGCTTTGTTCAATGTGTGGTGACGGCATTTCAGTTCCGAGCTGATTTTTCGGATTTTAGGGGTAAACGCGCTCCCCGCCGTAATGAAGTCTAACACACACTGAACACGGGATGCCTGCCTCCGCGCTTCATTGATTTTATTCTGGAGCTGTGCAACGCGCCGCCGAGTCTTAGCCACAAACGCCGCCTTATCATTGCGTGTCTGAGGCTTCGACTCAACAGCAGCGCGATACACAGCCCAGTTCAAGCTGAGGAGATCAGCGGTCTCGGGGATTGCTACCGCGAGGGACTCATTTGCCGCTTCTAGGCAACCAGGCTGAAGAGAAAATTTCCCAGTGATTCTCTCCCTCCTTGTTCCCCAGTCCTCTGTCAAATCGACGCGCCAACGGGGGGGTTCCGACTGCCGGGGGGTTCGATCTTGAGGCCGTCCGGCAGAGCTCCGTGCGGAACGCGCGGAAGAGCGCCTGCCGGACAGCTCTGGTGGTAGTAACAAGAGATCGTAGCCTTGTCGTCGCAAGCGGGCAGCCTGGTCTCGCAGATGTTGTTGCGAGAGGTGTGCAAGCTCTGGGTGCTCTTGGCTCCACAGGGCCTGCAACCTCGCCATGTAGCCCCGCCGCGACGGTACGCTATCCCTCCAGTAGCGGATGAGGTCTTCCTTGAGTTCCTCCGTCCACTCGAGGCGCCGATTTCTCCGGGTTTATTGCTCCGGGCAACGCACTTCCTCAGTTTGCACTGGGAAACATTCACCTACCCCCGGGGGTTAGGCTCGGTCTTAATCTAGACCGGAACAATAACGCTGGACGGCACTCGAGGGTTCCGACATCACCTCGGCTGCCGCCCAGTCAAAAAGTCGCGCGAAAAATCCGATATATCGCTCTGCGATAGCCGCTCCCTCAAGCCAGAGGGTTAGCGGCTACCGCAGTCCACAATCGTGTTGCCTGAGTAAACGGAGGGACCCAAGTATGACCGCCTTCTGCATCTGACCCGCCAGCAAGCGGACACCGGGTTTGCAAACCGGTATGCTAGCGAGGCCCGATACAAAAGACTCTTTCATCCCCCCTAGCGCGCCGATGATGAGGACAACGAGAGTTACCCTGAATCCTCGGTGCAAACGACGTAGCTCGGCCAGGAGAGGCTGATACTTGAGCCGTTTCTCCTCTTCCTTTCGCGACACGTTCACTTCGGCCGGAGCCGAGAACTCAATGACGTATATCGTCTTGTCGTCGAAATCGAAGAGGACAACATCAGGCTTAGTCGCTTGAAGCGGCCCGATGGTCGCGAATGAGAAGTTCCAATAAATCTTGCACCTCTCGCCCACGACAACAGACTCAATATCTCCTGGTAAATAAGGCGGCACGGGCTCCCGGTCTATCCCATAAGAGTACCGTAGATGATAGTCCAATACTCTTAGGGCCGCGTTATGGCGATAGATATATCCGGAGACTGCATATACTGGGCAGGCCGACAGTAGATGCATTAGTGTCTCCGGCGATTGTTTGCATGCACGACACAAAGTGGTCGGCAGAGGATGACCCAAAACGCGACTGCGATAGACCAGGGTGTTGATGACTCCGTCTTGGCAGGCGCAGATAAACCCTTCGGTCTCGGACATCAGTCCAGCTGACCGCAAGAAGGAAAAGGTCAGCTGGGTGGACAGCCCCTGTTCCTCGATGTGGTGAAAAAACACACCGTGCATGGGTCTGTCCACGTGCTGCCGAGTCAGGACAGTCTGCTCGGCAGCCCTGATTGCCCGCCGACGTCGGGACTTGGGCAACCGAGCGACGGAGTCTATTCGCAAGCCGAGGGTCTCTGCCGCACGATCTGCCGCCTTATAAAGAAAAGCACCCGCCCCATGAAGCTCATGCTGGTGCACAATCTCCAGGAGCGGGTCCGAGCTCGTTATTACATCGCTTGCTATTCCGAGGACCATGCGGTCATGAAGACACTCCAATCCCAGGAGCCCACGCCCGCCGCTCTGACGCAGCATATAGAGGCGCGGGGTGGAAGATCGAGGGTGCAGACTCCGCTGGATGTTCATTATTTTGCGTGTGCCGATGTCCAGCTGTTTAAGCTCGTCTCTGCGCCATTTGACAACGCCAAAGGAGTAGAGCAGGACCGGGACAGCGAGCATATTGGTGGCAGTGATCTTATTTTTCCCAGACAGATCTGATTTCCAGATCCGTCTGAGGCGCCGCCTATACTCGCTGCGGAGGGCCTCCTTGACACCCTCAGCGTCTTGTACAGAACGCTGATCGATGCCAAGGTACCGATAAGACCCTCCGGCGTCCAGGTGTTTGAAGACGCTCCCGTCCACCAGCCGAACATCAGCCGCGACACCCTCTGCTCTCCTTCTCCTGAGATGAAGAACAGCGCACTTGTCCAATCCGAAGTCCATTCCGGCCGCCCGCGTGTACGTCGCTACGATGTTCAAGAGGAGCTTAAGCCCCCCCTCCCCAGGAGCGTATAGCTTGAGGTCATCCATATAAAATAAATGGGTGATCCCTCGCCCACGCTCCCCGGGGGGCCCCGCTTCGTACCCGCGTGCAGCCCGCAAGGCGATTGACAAGGGTAATAGTGAGATGCAAAACAGGAGGGGGCTGAGAGAATCTCCCTGGATAATCCCCCTCCTATACCCCACCACTCCGGTCGACACGTTGCCTTCACTAGTCTTAACTGTGAAGCGTGTCTTCCAGAGCGGCATGAGTTGCTTAATGCATCCCACTATGTAAGGACTCACCGACAGGCGTTCGAGTAGGTGTATAATCAGTTTGTGACTGACAGTGTCGAACGCCTTACGGTAGTCTATCCAAGCGACTGAGAGGTTACGCTTGTGCTGGACAGCGTCTTGCGTGATGCAGCGGTCCACCAGCAGGTTCTCCTTACAACCTCCCAGCCCCCTCTTGGATCCCCTTTGTTCGTGTATCTCCCGCCATGCAGGCTCGATCTCGCCCAGAACACGCTCATAAAGAATCTTTGTGAAGATCTTACAGATCGCATTCAGAAACGTTATCGGGCGGTAGTTCTCCGGATGAGACAGATCCCCTTTTTTGGGGATTAACACCGTTCTTCCCTCTGTCAGCCACGTAGGGATTGGCACCGTCCCATCGATGAACGACGAGAAGATGCGGGCCAGATGGGTATGGGTGCACGTGAATTTCTTCCACCAGAAGATGTTAATCCCATCCGGCCCGGGAGCGGCGTGGTTCCTCATGCTACTCACCGCCTTCTCCACCTCACCCCGCGTGACTGGAAAACAGTCGCCACGCTGACTCGGCTGTTGCCGGCAGTACGTGTCGAACCGTCCCAGAGCTGGAGTGCTTTCATCAAAATGACCCGCCTCGCTATACAGCTTTCCCCAAAACCGCTCCACCTGAACAGCTGTTGGCGCTGTGTCGGGGGCAGGCGTAGGTGGTTGGAACCAGCGGCCTGGGTCAGAACGGAAGAGGGCGTTGTCTAACGCCCGACCCAGCCGCCTCTCTAAGGATTGCTTCGCAACCCCCAGGTTCCGCACCTTCTCCACGTAGCGTTCCTTCACAATAAGAAGGATATCTTTGTTCGATGTGTGGTGACGGCATTTCAGTTCCGAGCTGATTTTTCGGATTTTAGGGGTAAACGCGCTCCCCGCCGTAATGAAGTCTAACACACACTGAACACGGGATGCCTGCCTCCGCGCTTCATTGATCTTATTCTGGAGCTGTGCAACGCGCCGCCGAGTCTTAGCCACAAACGCCGTCTTATCATTGCGTGTCTGAGGCTTCGACTCAACAGCAGCGCGATACACAGCCCAGTTCAAGCTGAGGAGATCAGCGGTCTCGGGGATTGCTGCCGCGAGGGACTCATTTGCCGCTTCTAGGCAACCAGGCTGAAGAGAAAATTTCCCAGTGATTCTCTCCCTCCTTGTTCCCCAGCCCTCTGTCAAATCGACGCGCCAACGGGGGGGTTCCGACTGCCGGGGGGTTCGATCTTGAGGCCGTCCGGCAGAGCTCCGTGCGGAACGCGTGGAAGAGCGCCTGCCGGACAGCTCTGGTGGTAGTAACAAGAGATCGTAGCCTTGTCGTCGCAAGCGGGCAGCCTGGTCTCGCAGATGTTGTTGCGAGAGGTGTGCAAGTTCTGGGTGCTCTTGGCTCCACAGGGCCTGCAACCTCGCCATGTAGCCCCGCCGCGACGGTACGCTATCCCTCCAGCAGCGGATGAGGTCTTCCTTGAGTTTCTCCGTCCACTCGAGGCGCCGATTTCGAGCCGTGGTCGTTACCGTGGATCCTATCCGGGTGCCCCTCCCAACTGATCCTTGGTCCCCATCCGAGAGGGACCGGTTGTGGGGGGCTTGACTAGGTGGTGTTCGAACCTAGTTTTCGGCGTGCCAGGTGGTTGGCCTGGCACGTCGGTGGCTATTGCGGGGGAGTTGCGCTCCCCTGGGCGATGGGCACGTATATATATCTTATACAAAATTTATTTATATATCTTATACAAAACATTTCTAATTTATATATCTTATACAAAACATTTCTAATCAACAATGTATACGCCATCGGTTTCTATGACACTCGAACATCTAGTTGGCAACTCACTTATTCCCTTTGCCCAAAACTGCGCCGGCTGGAACTCAAAGAAATTTGAAATATCCCTTCTGAGATCGTCGACGTTTTTGAATGTTTTGTTTTTCAAATATGCCTTCAAATGTCTGAACAAATGGTAGTCAGATGGCGCGATGTCGGGAGAGTATGGTGGATGAGGAACGGTATTCCAGTGAAGCTCAGTGATTATTGTGTGGATTTCCTTTGCGACATGGGGTCTCGCGTTGTCGTGGAGAAGGTGCACAGTCGCGCGTATTGGCCGTTTTTTTCTTATAGCTTTTGCCAATTCCTGGGGATTCTCTATGTGTCGTGTAAAGGAGATCGTCTTACCTACAGGGAGAAAATTGTGAAACAGCATTCCCTTTGCGTCCCAGAAACAGCACAACAAAACCTTTTGTTAGTGACCATCAGATTTCGGTTGGTGTGGCGGTTTTTCTCCGATAGGAAGCCAGTAGGCTAAACGCGTTCTGTTATCATACAGGACCCAGCTTTCATCTCCCGTCACAAGATCTTCTAAAAACTCCTTGCGATGGTGGCGAAGCAGGAGAGACTGGCAGATGGTCACGCGACAGTTCTTATTGTCGTCGGTGAGACGGTGTAGTATCCATTGAGCTAGAACCTTCCTGTATCCCAAGTTGTGTAAGTGATTGACTATTGACGGTTGGGTGCAGCCAAGTTCTCTTGCTAGCTCGTGCATACTTGCTTCCGGTTTTTCTTTGATGCAGCGGAGTAATGCTTCATCATCGATGGTCGACGGCCGTCTGGAACGTTCCTTATCTTCAAGGCTTGTGTCTCCAGATTTAAAACGATTGAACTAACGCTGGACTGTTCGATGATAAACTACGTTCTCGCTGAATGCATCCTGTATATTTTTAGCAGTTGTGCTTGCGTTCGTGCCGCGTCGCCACTCGTAAAAAATGATCGCTCGAAGTTGCCCCTGCGAGATCGAAGCCATTTCTGTCCACTAGAACGCGCGCTCGCCCTTTTATACCCTGTCACGCGGAAGAGTAGAAAACATTCTAGAATATTCTCGACATAGCTCGATGTCATGTGGCGTCAATACGTAAAAGGACATTTTAAAAATGTTTGCGACAAAACTTTTTTATCAACCTGATAAGTCGTATTGTACTTATTATATAATTAT
This sequence comes from Ophion obscuratus, assembly GCA_964007375.1. NCBI lineage: Eukaryota > Metazoa > Arthropoda > Insecta > Hymenoptera > Ichneumonidae > Ophion > Ophion obscuratus. The sequence goes on from OZ023313.1 coordinate 55,434,265, forward strand.
TATATCTGATGTGCTTAACACATAATAAGCCCATGTAAATAAAACAACACGAGTTGTTCCATTAATATGTGCTTTATTAATATTATTTATATTTTATTTATTATATATATGTACACAATATTATTATATACTATAATGGAAAGAATCCCCACTTGGGTGTATTATCGTTCGGGTGTGCGAGAGAGAACGCATCATGACTGTTCCAAGTGAGTACGAGAGAGAAACACGATCACCCCAGTTTTGTGATTGGTCGTTGAAGCGGAGCTCGGCTGCGCATGCGGACTTACGCATGCGCATAGTCAACGCATCTTATATACTGGTAATGGCGTCATTCGCTGTGTGGCCATAACAAATATTGTATTGAAGGGTTATGTACATGGTTGTCCACGTTTACTTATTAAGTTTTTTTTTCATACAATGGACAAATTTTCACTAATAATTACGTCTCATGCTGATTACGTGATAGTTCCTTCAAAATACTCGTATTTATTTAAAATACACGATAATCAGTGCGTCGTTGCAACACGTGATGACGTGGGTGGTCGTGACTTGATTTTTTTATGATAACAATGCCAAAGAGGAATCCGTCGAATTTATCGATTGCGATAGTAAGTCGAATTACATAATATTAGATATAACATACGAAATAAAAACATTTTTTTATAATTAGATAAAAAAGAAGTGCTTCGGAACGAATATCAACCTAATATTAAAAAAAGAATCCGGATCCAAAATCGCAATAGTTTGAACACTCAAAGTACCAGTCAATAATTGTAATAAAAAGACTGAAGCCATCGCCGCTAAAAAGGTCGCTGGGAATGAAAACGGAACAAATTGTTGACATAACTTAGTGACATTTGTGACGTAACGTACTATTTGGGAGTAGTAAAAAATTCTTGTGCTTAAAGTTTCGATGCTTCTGACGAAGCATAGCACACTTATGTTTGTCAAGTTTTTAAATTTCAAAAGAACATTTTTTGCTTTGTTTCATTTTTATTAATTGTTTTTATAGAACCGTATGAAAAAAAAAATCGGGAAAAAACACGTTTAAATGCTGCTGCTGTTTGTGCGGATTTCTGTGACGAAGATGAAGTAAATTTTTCAAGATTGTCAAAAAATTAGATTTCAATTAATCATACTGACAATGCAGTAATTGGAAAACTCTTTTTATTATCACAGAATGCATCTGTCATATCGAGATCTCGATCATCTTCACCTGAGAAACGACATAATTCAAAACAACGTTCTCCATTTTTACCATCGTCGCCCACGTCATCAAGAAGTGGAAGTCCAAATTCAGATTTCATATAACAAAAATCAATGACTTCTAGAGAGTCATTGAGATCGGATTCATCAAGTCGTGGGGGTTCCTGGAATCGTTTCAAAGCTCGAGCTCGCTCGTACAGATCCATTTATCCGCAAAAAGGGATGCTAGAGCTCGATCTCTCTCGCATAGATCAATTTCAACACGAAACAGGAATTCTTGCACTCGATCTCGCTCGAATGGATCTCAGTTACCTGGTCGCATGGATCCTCGAACGCCCCCTGAATCTGAATCTCGATAGAACAAAGATATTCTTAAACGATTAACTCATGTGTCACGGACTTTAAAAACCATTCAAAATCAAAGGTAAAAAAAGACGAACTGCCTAACAAAGTCATGAACATCGTGAACGCCATGAATAATCGTCAAAATCCAGTCAATAACAATAATGATGAAAATATCGATCATGAGTTAGTCGAGAATAATCAGGTAAATCAAATTAAATCAAAGTATTAAAATGAATTCAACTCGTATTGTGATATATTTTTAATTGCAATTAATATTGGCCCATAAATATTTTTCCCGCAGGTGGAAATTATACCCGAAATAAAAATGAGCTTGAACCACTATTTATCTGCTGTAAATGCAGCAGACATGCGTAAACGTGCGAATGTAATAATGCGATATGTTTGGACATGCGAGGAGCGTCAAACATTATTAATTCGGCCTCATAAAGACAAACCTGATTGGACTGTTGCATCAGAAAATGATTACGCGAAGATTATCAGTAAGTTTACTTGAAAAATAATATGTTTAACTTTTTATAAATTTTATTATAATATAATTTTTTTCATTTTCTAGGGATCTGCATGAAATTGCAAAAAACTGTTAAACTGCCCAATAAAGACAAGGACAATGTGAGGACGGAAATACGAAAATGGGTAGGCTATTATCTGAAAAACGAGCGGAATAAAAATAAGGAGCGTCCAGATAATGCTTAATAAACCTTTTCATTATCGATATAATTTGTACCACTTTGTTACATCGTTCTTAATGATTAAAAAACCAACAAAAAATGTGTATCAACGCGAGCGAAGCCGTAGGTTTACACTATTCATAATATAACTAGATACGTATCTCAAATCTTGATTGTGACAAATGCCATTGATAATAGTATTCAGTTAATGTAAAAAATTACCTTATTATAATTATAATACAGTTCATTTTTTATTCGAGTTTATGTGAAAAATTTGTATGAAAATAAAATGCTCTTGTATTTATACCAATTTTACCCTGATAATTTTCTAGTATAATACGTGAACCGCAGTTTTGTGGTTCAGCACAATATATTGACCTTTTTACCCAAAATACACCAAGATTATACCAATGTAACACTGAGAATTTGTAAGATTTATATAAAGTATCAACCAATTCGATACCAAGTTTATACCGAGTTCATGGGGTATATTTTTGGCATAACTGCGGTATTTGTAATTCACGAAGTGCCGGTAAAAATACTGTAGAAAAACGGTACATCCACAGTATTATGCTATGTAAATACGGTATGAATACGGTATGTTTTTCGTGTTCCCGAAACTGCTTAATATATTTACGTTTTTACCCCAAATACACCATGTTTATACCCATTTCACACTGAGAATTTGTAAGATTTATACAAAGTATCAACCAATTTGATACCAAGTTTATACCGAGTTCATGGGGTATATTTTTGGCACAACTGCGGTATTTGTAATTCACGAAGTGCCGGTAAAAATACTGTAGAAAAACGGTACATCCACAGTATTATGCTATGTAAATACGGTATGAATACCGTATGTTTTTCGTATTCCCGAAACTGCTTAATATATTGACGTTTTTACCCCAAATACACCAAGTTTATACCAATTTCACACTAAAAATTTGTAAGATTTATACAAAGTATCAACCAATTTGATACCAAGTATATACCGAGTTCATATGGTATATTCTTGGCATAACTGCGGTATTTGTAATTCACAAAGTGCCGGTAAAAATATTGTCGAAAAACGGTATATCCACAGTATTATGCTATGTAAATACGGTATGAATACGGTATGTTTTTCGTATTCCCGAAACAGCTTAATATATTGACGTTTTTACCCCAAATACACCAAGTTTATACCAATTTCACACTAAAAATTTGTAAGATTTATACAAACCAATTTGATACCAAGTATATACCGAGTTCATGTGGTACATTCTTGGCATAACTGCGGTATTTGTAATTCACAAAGTGCCGGTAAAAATACTGTCGAAAAACGGAATATCCACCGTATTAGACTATTTAAATACGGTATGAATACGGTATGTTTTTCGTATTTCCGAAACTGCGAGGGATACTTGTTTAATAATTTATCATACTTTTTCAGGTTGTGGAACAATCAGCCACGAGTACGGATGCGAAAAAAGGACAGCATAAGAAACTCGAAACGTCCCACATGTCACCATACATGTCGACTGGACCAGGGACCATACGAAATCCCACACTATTGCCAAAGCTGACAGATCAATCGGAAAAGATGTTGGACACTGTCGGGGAAAGTCGCCGACTGTCATGGGAAGCTATTTCGCGTCGGATACTGCATATCTAAATTATAAATCGTATATTTGCGCGTGATTTCGCGCAAAGAAGTCTTGTTCCAATTATCCATTACCCGCTCATTTTGTAATTAAATCATGTTGCAATTATCCATTACCCGCTCAAGGAATAATTAATGAGGTTTAATTACTCATTACTGGGATAATCTATAATTGGATTGTATTCGATTATGCTGTTGCCCATCTCTGGATGAGACACATTCATGGTTTATTAGTTGGACCAGGAAAACCATTCATCATCCTTGGCACCACGATATGCGTATTGTCATGTCTGTCCGAAACAAAAACCAAGTGAAGTTGGGCTGCCATTTCAAGCCTTATCTTGTATACGCCTCCGAAGTAAATTTCGTGTTCGCGTCGCGCAACGGCTGCCGGCGGCAAAACTTAGATTGGCGCATAGCAGTTACTTCAAACCGGCACAACCACGAAAGAGCTAGGCTTGGGTAAGCTAGGCTTGAGATGTCACACTGTAAATGGAATGTGCTTGTAAATTATAAAATAGTGTAATGGGACTAATAACAGTTACTTGCGGTTTTCAATGTATCCTCATGACTTCCTTTCGCCCTAAAAGCATATCTAAAAATATGTTAGATACAAAGTTAATGAAATTGTGTACATTGGCTGCACACAAATTATTTTTTTTCCATACAGCAAAATTCCTGTTTAAATTATTGTTCGCAACAGAAATTTATATAAAGGATGTTGTAATATAGGCAGAAAACTTTACGATAATCATCATGTATCGGGCATCGGATTTATAATATTTGTTTACTCTGTTTTTACAACGTAAACATCACACGCGGTACTGTTATTCACGCAAACACCTAATTTAAATGGCGACCGGCATACAGCACTAGCAGACGAAAACCAATCTTAGTTTAGCCAAAACTCGCCTCAAGGGCTGCGCCACTAGAGTTACTTCGGAGGCGCATACTTGTATACTTACTGCGATTGTTTTCGTAATTTTGCCCTCTTCAGCTTAGAGTCTGTTTTTCTAACATTTCTACGTGGAATTGTATTGAGTATTTTATTTTATTTTGGATTAATGCAATATTCTATGCATTTAGTAGATCGGCTGTGTATATCATTAGCCTGTGTCTGTATGCGTAATAGCGTATTATGCACCCGTGTATATGTGAGGTGTCCACAAACGATATATCGACATCCTACTTAGCGCCTGAAAATGCAAGAAAGGGAAATTTGTTCCCATTTAAGACGTTATGTAGGAGTTCATTTGGATAGGTTTCCGAAAACCCTCCCTTCTCGATCGAGCTGAAATTTTGCACAGACCTTCCTTTTAATATTACAAGAAAACCCCTGAAGGGACTTTTGGCGACTCGCAATAGCTTTCGAGATATAGAATATTGAAGTTATTTATTTTAACGCGCGCTGACTATATCTATATATGCTACGACTCCGTTCTGGCTATACCTATATATGTTGTCGCGCCCTCCGTTTCGTGCGGTTCTTCGTCTAGTCTTCGCGGTACCCCCCCCCCCCCCCTTCCGCCTGCCCGCATTGCCGTCGTTTTTCGAAGTCGATGTGACGCCGAATTTTTATTTTGATTTTCGATAGAGAATGTATTGATGTGCAGAGTGCATTTATGGTATCTATGGAGAGTGTATTCGTGTTATAGTACTGTGCGGTGCGTGCAATACTCGTGTGGGCACTGGGCACCTCGCGTGTGCATGTGGGATAGGATGTGCATGTAGAATGGTGGGGTGCGCGGAACACTGATGTGTGCTTCGAACAAAACCGCGTTGTTGGCATCAACCCTAAGTCTCGAAGCCATTGAAGGGTCCTAGCATGATCGCGTAAAACAGACAACCATGGATACAGCGTACAAATTGTACGCTGTATCCATGGTGAAGAACGAAAGACGAACCAAAATCGAAGGCGGCCTAAATAAAAAGCGGGCGCTAGGTCGAGCAGCGAACCTCCTAGCAAGCCTTCAAGCTGGCGTCGTAGCGTATGGTGGGGGAGAGCATCTGCGTAGGGTAGGCGAAGATCCGGACAAAGCGGATAGCCCCATAACATATATAGATATAGCCAGCACTGAGACGTAGTAGATATAGATTTAGTCGACGCGCGATAAAATGATTAATTTAAAAATTCAAAATTTCGGAAACCTTTTTCCGCATGACTTTTTCATAATTCTAACTTATCAAGGATAAAGCACGGTTTCTATCGATTTTGTTTCTTCTTCGACGTCGTTTTCCCGGTATGGAAGCATAGCGAGCAAGAGAGTCGTTGAATTTCAGGAGAAGTTAAACGTGAGCATATATCGTGTAGATCTTTTTATCAAATAGAAACCACGAATCATTGCCGATGAATATGAAGCATAGACATCCGGATGCGCATAAAAGTATGCAGTTGCCGGGTGGATCCGTAGGAAGTTTGCGTTTAGCATGACGAGTATTTTTCCTCTCACTTCCGACTACACGAAAGGGATTATGGGGAATCATATGCGAAACACATATGATGAAAAACATCTTTGACAGGATAATACTCAGCGTGGGCAATACTATTTAAGAAAAAGAGAGGGTCAATACGAAAAACTAAAATGTGGAGAGAGGGAGAGGGAGGGAAAGGGAGAGAGAGAAAAAGAGGGACACAAGGAGGGTAGCAGTATTTAAGGGGTATGCATAACCTTGGAATTTCAAAAAATCGATTTTTGGTTTATGTTATTTTTCTATCGCGTAGAGTCTTACCTTTCATTTTGTTAAAATATTTTATAAAAATTCCATCAATTGACCGAGTTATGGCCGAGATATGATTTTGTCGAACCAGGCTGGTTTATTGTTACACGGTGCAAGAATCGCAGATTAAAGGAACGGAAAATAATTGTTATTTTATCTCTAGCGAGTGGTACATACACCAAAGTGTTTCTTACAATTAAAATTTTCAAAGAACAATTGGGACGAAAGAGTGCATTTCGCAGATACACATTTTAAATCAAAGACGTTCAACTTCTTAACTCGCTCCATTAGTAATGGAAATATAAGCGACTAAAATTAATCGCATGACCTGTTACTCATCGTTTCGTCCCTTTCACTCATCGTCTCTCTCATAAAAATGTTCTTTGTTCTTATCTCCATTGGTAATAGAGCTAGGAAAAAATATGGGAGAGACGTTTTGTATTATTAATTCAAAAAGAAACACCTTTCATTTAAAACTTTTTCTACAAAATGCACTTTTTCCTGACAATTGTCGCAATAGCAATTGAATGGTTTATAACAAAAAAAAACGATTCTAGAACAAAATAAATCTCCTATTGGTATCGCCCGTACACGAAACCATAAAGAACCACCGAATACATTGAGCAGACCCAAACATTTATACAAAAATGGTATACGGAAAAAGTGGATTTAGAACGTTTTCTTATCTTGCGTTTATGTCGAAAGTACACTTTGCAATTTCGCGTACGTAATATCTCAAAATCTAATCGTCCGATTTATTTCAAATTTGGACTGAACATATTTTATAACATATTCAATTGACAGACCGAATGATTTTTTTCATATGTTCCTCCGTTTGTTAATAACAAACGTTTAAAGTCGTTATTTTTGTCGAAAGTTGACATTATGTTTAAAACAGTGCAATTTATGGAAATTTTAAAATTTCGAAAAAGTATCAGGTGGTTTTATAGCTTCACTATTCTACATTTTTCCATTTTTTACTTTAGATAAATCTATATACCGGAATCATGTACGCGACCGAGCCGTGCGGCAGTTACAGTCCTGGGATTAAATGACAATGATTACGTTGTTTATATATATTGGGAGTACAAATAAGTCTCGGCTGTTTGACAAAAGATGACCCCACCAGGAGGTTATAGTTGAAATTGTCCGATGTAGAAAGTCATATCGTTAAGGTTGGACATCTGGCAAGACCGCATCATTGAAATATTAGCGATTTTGTATCAACATCAAATACAGTAGAACCTCGATTATCCGAACCCTCAATTATCCGAACGATGGCTTAGTTTATCCGAACGCTCAATTATCCGAACGTTGGCGCGAAAGATACATTGAATCCAAACAATGAGCCACCCAACGCAACTTCTCCTTCTCAAACGGCTGCGAGACTTAGCCGCTTAAAAACGAGTTACGGCCGTTCGTCAATTAAAAATGGACGATTTTATAAAAAAAATATTTAAAAAGGCATTCGACTTTTTTCAGGTGTTTAATATATATATATATATATATATATATATATATATATATATATATATATATATATATATATATATATATATATATATATATATATATATATATTAGGGTGTGCGGAAAAAAATCGATACTTTTTTTTTCGGTTGCATCCCCCAAAAAAAGGTGAATTAAGGTAAAAAATGAAGAATCCTCGAAGGAGAGCTCACAAAAAAATTATTTCGAATGGCGCATTGCATTTGAATATTTTCCATAAGAATAACACAGGAAAATATTGGCACTTCTGAACGTCTTAGTAAAACTCTTCAGAAAAAAATCTCACAAAAATGTCATTAAGATATTCTGATAGAGAATTGAATTCCCTACAAAAAAAGTTCCTACGAACAATTAGTTTAGAACAACCGTTCAAGTGGTATCGCTGTCTGAAATTAATTTTTTTATTTAAGCGACGTGCGCGCCATGGCACACGCTGCGAGTGATTTTGCACTCGTAGTGCAAAATCACAAGCTTCACACTAAGGCCACGAACGGGAAACCGCTACATTTTCCCCTCATTTTGGCCTCGAATCAAGATCTGTCACTGCTACAAAATTTCATTCGTTATTGCAAAGTGAATCCTGTAGTAGGGGAGGCTGCCTCGAAAAAATTAGCTAGTCACTTGTGGTACTTTAACGAGAAAATTGTTGCTTTGTCGTTTTTTGACAATCCTGTGCCGATAAGTGTGAAGGCAAAAATGGTACAAGCTCTGCAATCTCGAGAAAAATCCAAAAATCCTTCCGAGTGAGTAATTGTTAAAAAAAGTGATTGGGAAATGGTGCTGAAAAAAGACATAAGCGATTTCGTCACTCAAGAATCCTTATTTCTTTTCCAGCAATTCAATTTACCTCATAATTTTTTGAGAGTAAATATTGAATTATGGCCGGAAAATGCCATTTATTTAAGTTGCTTAGATTGTTTTAACCCAAAAGTCGTTAATAACGTAGCCGAACGTCGTGTCACTTTAATAGAAGCAAATAACGGTTCATTAACAAAAAAACGAAGAGCAGCTACAATATTTATTGGGCGTAGTGCAAAATCATCGACAGAAATACCCTAATTGCAACAAACAGACTCTTAAGAAAAGGAACGATGATTATCAAGCATTATAATGTAAAAACAAATTATTTTATCTTATTAAACTAAATTAATTGAATAAAACATTTCGAAACACGATCAATGATGGACGTCGTTTCTTCTATATTTCTTGTTGTACTTGATTCTTTTTTGTATCTGAGAAATATTTTGAGAACGATTCCATGCAAATTGTATTTTAGAGCAGAACATTCTCTACAAAAAAAACCCCAAAAAGTTTTTTCGCAAAGCCAAAAATTCGATTTTTACAGCATTTCGAATTATTTTTTTTTTTCTATTAATTCAATTTCAGACAGCGATTCCACTTGAACGGTTGTTCTGAGCTAATTTTTCGTAAAAACTTTTTTGTTGGAAATTCGTTTCTCCATGAGAATATGTTAATGACATCTTTGTGTGATTTTTTCCTGACGAGTTGCACTACCACATTCAGAAATCCCAATATTTTCCTGGGTTATTCTTATGGAAAATATTCAAATGCAATGCGCCATTCGAAATAATTTTTTTGTGAGCTCTCCTTCGAGGATGCTTCATTTTTTACCTTAATTCACCTTTTTTTGGTGGATGCAACCGAAAAAAAAAGTATCGATTTTTTTCCGCACACCCTAATATATATATATATATATATATATATATATATTAACACCTGATATATGTATGTACAAAAAAATAGTACATACATATATATTAAAATTTGACATGTACTATACTGTTTTTATGTAAAAGGTTGTTGTTTATGATCTCGTCCAAAAAAACCCAAAAGTTGAATGCCTTTTTAAATATTTTTTTTATAAAATCGTTCGGATAAAAAGTTCGGATAATCGAAACGTGGGTTTTTTGTATGTACCGTAAAGGCACATACATATATGTATAAAAACAGTACATGCATATATGTATGTACTGTTTTTATGTAAAAAGGTGTTGTTTATGATCCCGTCCCAAATAACCCACGTTTCGATTATCCGAACTTTTGATTATCCGAACTAGTCTCGGTCCCAATTGGTTCGGATAATCGAGGTTCTACTGTAATTTTTTTCGTGCGAAAATGTCGAGTACTGAGCCAAATAAGCGTCATTTGCAGGAACTCTTGCGTTTGGCATGAATCTCTCTCCAATAATGCTTGCAATTCGGCGTCTTAGTACACTTCGTTCCCGCAAAAGATGCTTATTCAGTAGTAGGGCTGTAGCGGTTCTAAGGCGCGTGTGACGTCACAGAAGGGCCTATGTAGAGGGGGGGGGGCATGTGGTCCGTGGAGTGACTGGCGGGAGGGGGAAGCCCGCATCGATGAGTGTTTTGTGTGTGTGTGTGTGTGTGTGTGTGTGTGTGTGTGTGTGTGTGTGTGTGTGTGTGTGTGTGTGTGTGTGTGTGTGTGTGCGTGTGTGTGTTTTTGTGGAAGGAACGGGGGGGGGGGTAAAAAGAATGCTTCAAATTAAATGACAATAAAACAATAGTTTATTAATAATTAAATTAAATAATGACCTTGCATAGTATATACAATACATAAAATCTTTGGTGTGTGTGTGTGTGTGTATATGGGAAAATTTTTGGTAATATGAAAACGCTAGGCGCCACATGAAGGGCGGCCTTTCAAAGCCCGATACTTATGACGTGCAGCTGGTTCCATTCCGAAAGACATTGTCGATTACATCCGCCTCATCTCCAAGCTCGCTGACACTCGAGACAGGTCCTGACAGATTCCTTGGAAAAACTTTAATCTGTAGGGATCAAAGGCTGTGACCGCGGATGGATCACTTGAGCGCAGCTGCACTCTTGAAAAGTCTCATCGCGGTCTCCATTCCGAAATATAACGTCAAGAAAGTCTCTCACGTGTCTTCGAACCCCTCATGAATGTCTTCAAACGTATTATGAATGTCGCCGAAAATCTCTAGAACTTGTTCGAAAGTATCCTGAACGTCTTCAAACCCTTCGTGAATGTCTGTGAAAATCTCTAAAAGGTCGTCGAATCCCTCATCGATGTCTTCAAACGTATTATGAATATCGTCAAAGATCTCTTGAATGTCTTCGAAAGTCTCTGAACGTCTTCGAACCTCTCATGAATTTCTTCAAAAGTCTTATGAACATTTTCGAAAGACTCTTGGACGTCTCACGACCATCTTCAAACGCCCCATGAACGTCGTAGAAAGTCTCTTGAAACTCTTTGAACCCCCTCATGCATGTCTTCGAACGTCTTATGAATATTTTCGAACGTTTCTTGAATGTCTTCAAAGGTCTTATGAATGTCTTCGGACAAATCCCTCGTGAATGTTTTTGAAAGTCTCTCTTAAGCGTCTTCGAACACCTTATGAATGTCTTCAAACATATTATGAATGTCGTCGAAAGTCTCTTAAACGTATTCGAAAGTCTCTTGAACGTCTTCGAAACCCTCGTGAATGTCTTTGAAAGTCTCTCAAGCGTCTTCGAACCCCTCATCGATGTCTTTAAACGGATTATGAACATCGTCACAGATCTCGTGAACGTCTTCAAACCTCTCATGAGTGTCTTCAAACGTATTATGAACGTTTTCGAAAGTCTCTTAAAGGTCTCACGAATATCTTCAAACGTCTCATGAACGTCATAGAAAGTGTCTTAAAACTCTTTGAACCCCTCATGCATGTCTTCAACGTGTTTTGAATGGCTTCGGAAGTCTCTCGAACGTTTCACGAACGACGGTCGAAAATCTTCGAATGCCTCGCAAACTTCCAAAATCGGCTCACGAACATCTATCGAACGTATACCGATGAATGTCTTCGATCATCATTGGGCGATTATATTGAATTATTTTCAATCAAATTCCATACAAAAAATTGAGTTTCACATTCAAAAGTAATATTGTATTCACATGCACAATCCGATATAAGATGATGCTGGCATAACTAAGTATGGGGTGAGGAGAGTAAAAAGTACATTATGTTACATTTCGTTTATTTGCACAAATCTTTATGATTCAGCTATCAATTAAAGATTTTAAATACATATTGTAATGCACAATTGTTTTTATGTTTTTCACATCGTAGAGTAAAACTTCCATCTAATTTACTTGAGACATCCATATCGTCAAACTCTATATTCAACGGCTCAGCAAATAGCTCATTTTTCATATTTAGTATATCAGCTAGCCATTGTCGTTTTTCATGACCCTTAACATATACGATAGGACACATGTCGTCTTCCGTTGAACCTTCAACTGCAGCTGTTATTAAACCTTCAGCCATGCTATATGAAACATTTCCATATGCCCACTTTAGACCATGATGACTGCGAATCAACCATGGTGCTTCGTATCTCTGAGATTTTGCTGATCTATACAATTTTACGGACAATGTCGGTCAATGGACAATATTCAACAACGCGGTCATGTAAGATTAAAACACTATGCAGTTATATTCGGTGGTGAATCTTCTTTGCATTCGAACTTTATTCACACATCTACGGTAACATTTTTGATAGGCCCGTTCTGATGCGATAAATCATTAACCGTGAGAGGACCGTTATATTAAGACTTGGTGATGGTAAATAAAGAACGATCACTATTGCAGTCGTAATGGTAGTTACGAAATCGAGAGTATATATTGAACAAAATGGCGAAACTTTTTTTTAAGTCCAAATGCGAGTCCTCCTGAGAAAAGAATGCTGAATTGAGATCAAGTTTAACACTTGTGAATATGCAGTCGGTGAATAATATAATGTCTTTTGCCATAGATTATCTTTTTTACCAGTCTGCGCCGCACCAATTACATATTTTGGTTTCTCTAGTTGGGAGGCAGCTTTTACGGTCTATGAATACTTCGTTGTGCTTTGAAGCGGTGGACATTCGTATAGATCCCAAGAGCGAAAACTCATATTCAAGGATCGCCCACTTTTCAATGGTCGAAGTAATGATAATTTATTGATCTCATCTAATATTATGTGAAGCATATGCCATTGTATCTTGAGTAATTTAAGTTCTACCTCTATTGGTTGATGATGACTGAATACTCAATTATTCCCATAGCGTGAAGGTATTAGGATTAACTCATGATGAGCATTAATTTTCGTTGAAAATGTATTTTATGCACAGCACTAGTTTTTCCAGTTTTGCCACAAACCATGACATGGAATCAGCGCTGTGATGTGATTGATACTATGATAGCGATACGTCATATGAAAAGTACATGTGGTTATCAATACTAAATACTTCATGATATTGATACATATCCTCTGCTACGTTCTTCTCATCAGTCTTTGCACACTCTCATCTTCTCTCTATTATTAGTCAAAAAAACACTCCAAAAAGGCATTTTCAATGAATCGATTTCGTGCCTTCCGACTGGAGTTGATCATTTGGAGCCACTTATTGGTATTATTTGTTAGTCGGATGGGACAGTGCTTTAGTGCTCCACAATCGATCTCATGTGATTGCAGTTTATCCTTTGATCTAAAGTAATGCGGACACCTGTGAAATAATGGATTGTTGTTTGATTCGTCTAGCACATATAACGATATAGTAATTATGTTAACTTCACACACCGATGGCATATACATATATATTTTAATGGCCGTCTCTGTTTAGTCCTGCGCTCACGAGGCTTGACAGGTTCTTGATCTATGTGAAATGTCATACATTGTTATCCTCGGTATCTTGTAGCAAATTGATATGCTTTTCTTCTTCTTATGTTGAGCCACGCGTATCGGAGCAATGTCTTTTTTGGTGGTATACATATTGATGGATAAATTATTTTGAAGCACAATTTTTTTTAAAATTTGACCTATGGTCACTGGGCATCCAATATTCGATAGATTCAATACCGTTGAATAATGCATGTAAGAAGATCCTTGGTCACTGTTTCGTTCAGCTGGGTACAGAGCTGGGACTGGAACCCATGCGAAACGTGTATTATCTCTTGATTGTACATCAATCACAGCCCTCATAATCATTATCTCCCGTGGCAATGATATTCAACGCGTATTGATTCATACTTATTTACATTTATTGTAAGATGACTTACTTTTCGTGAAGCTCAACCATTTCCGCGTTGTCGAAATTCATCGAGCAGGGGTTAAAGTATAGACCATCACGCGTTCAAGTCGATTTCTCGCCACATTAACCCATCACCGCTGTGTCCTGCACCCATGCATATAAAATGCCTGTACAGGCAATACTTCAATCCTTCCAGATGCGGTATTTGGACTATCAATGACTGTTGATGTTTAGTTGATAATCGTTGGCGCTTTGCATGATCCTCCATGATCGTATTTTTAAAAGATCGTATCGTTAAAAAATTGGTATAACATCATGCCGATGATTCGCGTCCACTTCAGTCAACATGGAGCATATTGTCGATGTGCAGGGCTTCAAGAGACCCGTCAACGAATTTGTCCTGAAGGAGATGTCCATCGTCAGATTCCACGACAAGAATGCTGAACTGCTGACGCTCGCCTTCGACGCACCATTTGCATGGGACTCTTGACCGGCCAAGTACAAAATGACAAACATGTGGTTGGAACGCAATTTTCATGGAATACGATAGGATCACAATGGCATACCATACAAAGCAGCTAGAAAGACAATTTGAGAACTCTTGCATGGAGCTCCTACGATCTATGCGAAGGGATTTGAGAAATGCGCATGGCTATCAAGATTCTCGGATCCCGCGACAAACGTCATCGACTTGGAGACTCTGGGCTGTCCATCGCTGCAGAAGCTCCCGAAAATCACCATTTTCAAATGCCCCTATTATCCCTTCAACATTAAATACAACTGCGCCCATGAGAATTTAAAATCGGTGAAAAGCTGGTTGAGCGTATACGAAGCATGAGCGAGGGATTTTTTTGACCGAGTAAAAAACATTTCGATGAAAATATATGTCATTTGTATTCTTTATTCTACGGCGAAAACATCCATCATTTACAATTCGATAAAACATATACATTTTTACATAGTCAGCACTAAGCGTCGAAAACGATGGCAAGACGACTGTGATGCGAACAGTTCGATGATGGTGCCCCAACGAATTTAGTCTTTTTTCGCCTCAAGAGATGGAATGCTGTTGTATTTCCCACAACTGCATGTAGCCATTTGCGCGCCACTCGCAGCATACTCTCGATGATGCGGACAGCCGTTCGACGATGGTGTTCCAACGAATTTTTTCCCCGTCTACCATGTTCAGAGACGATGGAACTCGACACTGTTGTATTTTCCACCAATACACTGCATGCAGAGTTGATCATCGCGTGCCACTTGCAGCATACTCTAAAACATTGTCAGATCTTAGTCGAAGGCCTTCACAAGTCGCGTCGGTAAGAAGACAGAGAACTCATCCGCAATGTCTGCGATGTAGCGTTTTCCAAATTTGGTTTGTACGGCCCTCATGTCGGAGATTAGTCGTTCCCATTTAACGGGGAGTTCTGACACCTTCTTCGTTGGGAGGAATTTCGCCATCCAGCCTACTTTTTTGATACACGAGAGATCCATTTTCCCCGCACTCTCAAAGTTCTTTTTGGAGAGATGAAGGCTCGTTGAAGGCGACCCCCTTTCGCCGGACTCCCCGCACTTGGCTGACCCGCGTTGTCCCCTCCCCCTCCGCTGTACCCCCGCACTGTTGTTCCCTGCGCTGGACACCCCGCAACCCGCTCCCTCTGAGATGCCGCCACTTGCGTTAGAACCGCTACAGCACTACTACTTTATTCGCATCAAAACTCGACATTTTCGCACGAAAAAAATTATGTGATATTGATAGAAAATCGCTTATATTTCAAGGTTATTGTCTTGGCAGATGTCCAAACTTACGATATGACGTTTTACATCTGACAATTTCAACCACAAAATCCTGGTGGGGCCATCTTTTGTCAAACGGGGGAGACTTATCTGTACTCCCAATATTTTGGAATAAAAAAAACGGTGACATATCAAGACTATCTGTGTGCGAAACATCGACCTCATCATTCCAATACCTGCGACGAAAAAAAAAATTGAAAATCGATCTGTTTTTCAACGTCACGGTTATGCATTCCTCTTAACGGTATTCAGAGTACAAAGGGTTACATTCCAGCACTTCGCCTATAGGTACATTCGTATACACGGTTGTATCGTCCCCCAATCGAGCGAGAGCAGCTGATCTATCTAGCTGTATAAGCATTTTACACTACGGTATATCTATAACCAACCGTAGAGCGGACGATCCAACAGGACCGCTGAAAGCTCAAACGTGGTGACAAATTTTATTTTTAGCTACTGTGTTACCGCGTCCATTGATCTTCTGAGCCGGAGCAAGCATAAAAAAGAGGTCCATACGGTTAAAAAAAAATGGAACGCGTCAAATTATCGAAAGAGAATGCGAGAATTCCGCCATTGTTCCGATTCGCTCAACTCGCGTCTCGTGATGTTTCTTAATCACTACCAAACGAGCTTAACTCCGTTCGATCTCTATTTTGATATTTTAGATAAAACATTTCAGTTAATGCGTACAGTTTTTAGCAGCTACCCTGATTCGTCAAGAGAAGAGATGTGATTTCTTCTTTTCTTTTTGTGATCGGTAAGTCTCAAGTTTTCGACAAACCTTAGACGCCACGCTTCATTCAATTCGATCGTGATTCAATTCTAAGAAAGAAAAAATGTTGCAACTAGGCTCAAGCTTTTTGAGATCTCCGAACGAATCCCTCATCAATCCTGGTTGTTGACCAAACGAACTGTATCTCACGTTGAGACCAAATTCTAAATCGAAACCACACTCTAATATATTTGAAAAAAAAAACTCCGAAAAAACATACCTTATATCGTGACCCTTGCGTTCAATCACTTTTTGTAAATACTTTTTGTAAATATTGTACACTTCTTTTCCCCGGAGCACGGTATATGCGATTTATACACTCAGAAAAAATATTTAGTAAGGACAAAAAAGTTTGTCTCCCAGCGAATTAGTTTTCTTATTCGTATGTCGGCCTACTACGATTTTATTAATAGCTAAGACATTTTTTTATTTGAGTTTATGTTTAAGATTTACTGAGAATTTTTATTAACACCTAATAGGCTATATAAGTTAGTAGAAATAGGTGTTTAATATCCGACAAATAGAGTTTTCCTTAACATCTAATAGGATTTTTCATAATCCCCGAGCTGGTTTTTTCGAGGAATTGTGTTATTTCGTCCGTCATTATTTTCTCACTCGAATGTTTTTTTCTCACTTTATATTGTCACTTACACTTAAATCATTCCTCACTTTCGAGTTTCTCACTTCCGAAATGCAACACTGACACTTGTGCCAAAAGCATTGGCATAGGAAAAAGCTACATGGTAAGCGTATGCGTGAGCTACATCTGATGAGCGGCCTGCTGTAAGGGCCCGTCGCGTTGAAGGACAAAGTCCGCATGTGCGCATTAGTATCATAGTCGCGAAATAAGAGATCTTCGTGATTGGAAAGTAGTCTTTATTTGATTTAAGGAAATATTTATTCAAATTTTCTATTTTAAATATGGCTTGATAAATCGGCACGTAAAAAAACATATTTAGTGACGCCCAATAAATGCTGTAGTTACAATCACATAAAAACTGTGTTCATACGAGTAAACATTTATTAATTTCTAATAAATTATGTTCTAATATGCCAATTTATTAGAACATAACAAATATTTTTTCTAAGTCTAGGCGCACGTGGACCAGCTTTGATTTTTATATTTTCTTTCCATGTTCGATTGTACTTCTCAATAACAATTCAATATGTCAGGAAATTAAAAATTCAATCTTGTTAATTTTACTCGATACCTGTACACTCTTTCATTATTGACAGCAATTACAGTGAAGTGTCACGCTTACAAAGAGAGGGACAAAAAGAGTGAGGGGGAGGGGGAGGGTGAAAGCACAAGGGAAATGAAATTCAAAAACTGTTACGAGCTTCTGTTATAGCGTTGCAGTTTCGAGTGTTTCGAAACTCTCGTTGCAATTCGTGAATATCAGAGCGCGTCAGTGCAACCAGTCTCCCGCTTCTCCCTTGCGCCCTTGCTCCGCACGATTTCCTTTTTGAATGCCGCTTCCCACACTGCGCCACTAACATACACAAAGAACTCAAATAATTATACCGACGGATGCACAAAACGTGTGCACGCATGATGTGTGTGCGTGTGTGTTCATACATATGTTTACTCGTGTGGGTATATGTACACACACATACACATACAAACACACGCGCGCACGCACACACACACACACACACACACACACACACACACACACACAGGTGTGTGTGTGTGTGTGTGTGTGCATACATATGCATGTGTGTGTCTTTGTGTGTGCATACATATGCACACACAAAGATACGTGAAATTGCACTGGTTGGTGGCGTTTTACACTCGAATCTATTTACAGTAGAAACATAATAGACAACCCCGAGGGTTTATACGCCCAGGGCGAGCGTTTGTCAGGTATATGCGCGCAATGCGGGCAATTTTACCCTTCGAAGGTAGGTAGACATAGGAACGAGGAAGAAGGGGCGCGGGGTAGCTTTCCGCGACCGTTTACACACATATATTTGCGCGGGCTGGATTGGCCTAGTGTACAAATCAAGGTAACGGTACCGTTTGTGGAAAATTCTGCCACAAAAACCAACAAGGAATTTCATTTTTCCATTCTGGGTGGCCACCCTGCGAAAAAATGGGCGAACGCGAATACATGCAAACCTCACTGAGCGGGCCTCGAGAAAAGGATGGGTGTAGCTCGTTAGATGTGAAACTAGGGAAAAAGAAAAACGAAAACGGATTTCGGTATTTATTCGATTGCAGCTATCTTCAATTTCCTACTGAAGTCCGATTTGACAGAAATTCGCAATTTACGGATGTTTTGAGTAGGAACAAAACAGGTATAATAATATTGTATCGTATAATTTGGCCGTCCAAGTTTTGCTATTGATAAGCATTTTGCATGCGATAGTAATGATAAATAACTGATTTTATTTGATCTGCAAGCCGTTTAATCTGTTCAGCAATGTGCCAGGCTTGCCTCGTCCGATTGATGTGTTTGGGCCCTTTTATGGAGTAGACCAGAAGTACCGGAAAAACGCTTGTTATGGTTTCCTACTCTCACAATTACTACACTCTATCATTGGAAATGACAATATTGTGGCCGGGAAGACAATAACATTTCCTGAAAAGTGGATCCTGACTTTACCAGCTCTAAATAGCTACTTCGCTTTTTGCCGCAATAAAAAAGTGTATAATTTAATATTATAACACTAATTGTAAAATATTTGTTGTGGTTATGTTCACCAATATGAGCATTTTTATTCGTCAGTAATAATTTGCGAAAATGAAAATGAAGATCATAAATAACGGCATTGGTATAAGTATTACTTTTAACATAAAGAATAACCAATTAATTTAATGGGACAAAAATAAACATCTAATTCGTGGTTTTTAAAACCTAGATGGCCTTTCTAGGAAATATCAATGTTCTGGCCGGAAAATATTGTGCCTGAATGTATTCCGCCAGCAATCCAGCGGGCGGCTTCCAGCGAAGTGCTCTGGCGCAACTAAAGTACCACTTAAACTGCAAAAAAATTAATTTAAAAAGGATCTATTTAAATTCAATAGGTGTTTTCCTTGTCTCGCGGCCTACTACAATCTTATTTGATTCAAAGATATTTTCTTATTTGTTTCAGCTATTCTTTAAAAATATTGAATATATTCAAATTTAATGGACAAAGATTCGATTCAAATAAATCTTTATTTGAATCAATATACACAGTGAATCCAAGTGTACTATATGCATAAAATATTCCATAAATGCAAAATGAAATGAAACACTTAATTGAGAGTTTTACCACAATGATTTTGTGTATCTTAATTCGACTTCCCCGGCCTTCTGAAATGATTGTTTTCGAAGAAAATATTTGGCCTATATGAAATCGAACCTCGAACTTACCTGTCAATAGCCATGCACGCTGTCCCTGTGCTACCGAGTGCTTGTAACATCCTAGTCGCAGATATGGCATTAGAGACCAAATGAGTCCCTATAATTATTTGTTGTATCACATAAACTATATCTATCACTTAATGTTATTGTGATAATAAGAGAGTTTTATTGAATAACATGCTATGGATTATTCAAACATAACCGATACTGGGTGTCCCTCTTATCCCTGCCACCCGAAAGAACTCAGCAATTATCGACGTCACAAAAAAATGTTCCAGACAAATGTGGTACCGTGTGAAGGGGGCCATGAAATGCGACCAACTATAATCATATTAAAAACACCAAAAAGCATAAAAAATATTAGGGGGTCAAAGTCGTTCAAGGACATCCAAGGTCAGTATCGATGATACAAATCTAAATATCTCGAGTCACTATCAAATATTTGGTAGTAATCCGAGATATTTAGATTCGTTTTTCATTTTAATAGATGTTTGAAATGACCTTGAACGACTTTGACCCCCAAGGTTTTTTATGCGGCTTGAGGTGCTTCACAAGATGGGCGAAAAAATGTACCATTAGGTTTAAAAAAGTGTAGGTGTCCTTCACTGTGCGTCAGCGCCTCCACCGAAATATAAAATAATAGTCGCATTTGATGGCCCCTTTCACACCGTACAACTTTTATCTGGAATATTTTTTTGTGACGTCGATAATTACCGGGTTATTTCCGGTGGCAGAGATAAGAGGGACACCCGGTATATATATACAGTGGCGTGCAACAGTTTCGGGTCAACCTTTTTCTCAGTTATTGGATAAAATATTTTATGCCTGAACCTCTCCATCATTTTAAATATTTGAGGAAGCTATGATATGCATAACAGCGTGGTATATTATTTTATTTGTATAGTGTATGATTTGTGTACAGCGTCGAACGCGTTTGGTCAGTCTGCAAAAATATTGATCCGCTGTCTCATCTTCTCCAGCCACACGGTTTGTTTACGTTTTCTTCCGCGCTTTCTTTTGCGTTTTCTTTCGCGTTAGTTCGAAACATAAAGAACCATGAAAAAATCAGTTCTATTTGCCGCAATGGCGAAACACAAAAATTGATGTCCGCGAAGTTGTGTTAAAACTATTTGAAAAAACAAAGAGTTCTCGTCATATTGCAAATACTCTATCTATTGGGAAAAGCACAGTAAACCGTATTATTGCGAAATATGAATCAACAAATTCGTTGTGTGATAAAAGTCGAAGCGGTAGATCACGAAAAACTTCAAACCGTGTGGACAAAATCATTAAAAGAAAGCGCGATCTGCGAAAAACTGCAACAATAATTCCGCGAGAATTACGCAGTGAAAATCTTGCTGATATCAGTCGGAGTACGGTATTCCGACTTCTGAAGGCTGTGAGATTGATTGGGCGCGTCGGTGTAAAGAAACAACTCATTAGCACAAAGATTAAGAAGGCTAGATTGAATTTTGCCAAAAAAATATCAACATTGGACAATATCGAATTGGCGGAAAGTTTTTTTCCGGCGAATCCAAATTTCAATTATTCGGAAGCGATGGTCGCAAGTACGTAAGACGTCCAGCAGGTACCACATACGATGTACGATACTAAATTCCAACTGTAAAACACGGTGGCGGAAATGTTAAAGTTTGGGGAGTTTTCTGATAATGCCGATTAAATATGCCGAATGGGTGGATATTTCAACACGACAATGATCCGAAACACGCTTCGCGTCTTGTGACGGATTTCCTCGAAAGCCGAACAGTGCGCCTTCTCGACTGGCCCTCGCAGTCACCGGATTTAAATCCAATTGAACATTTGTGGAAAGAGCTCAAGGTTCACCTTGGAACGAAGAATCACTTCAACAAGACGGAATTATGGGATCATTTGCAATATGAGCGGGAAAAGATGCCACAAGATCGCATCTCGCAATTAATTGCGTGTATACCCCGACAATGTGCTACTGTAATCGCTGCCAAGGGCATGGCAATGAAGAGAGAGAAAACTCTAGAGAGAAAACTAAACCATGTTTCGGTATTTTTATAATGTTTTGTTTTTTGTTTTCATACGCAATAGTATATGGCCCAATACTTTTGCACATTTATTAAATAAAAACTGTTGGATAATTAATTGTTGAAGAGTGATATTACTGTTTATACCACATTTCTTTTAAATATCAAGCATCTCGACGCAAATTATACGTGTCATCACTTGTTTCTATTTCCCGTACCATCTTATTTCTATGCAATATCCACGAAAAATAGGGTGGCCCAAAACTTTTGCACGCTACTGTATATAATTCCTCTCTCTTCACCCTCTCTACCCGACTTCCCTTTTATGTGTGTGTTACACTAAAGACAGCCCATTATTAGTTCAATCAAATAGAAAAATGGTCGACTCTACGAAAATTGTATTTAATTAAAATTTAAAAAATTAAATAAATACATTCAGTGGATTCAACTAAATTGCGTTTAGAACAGATAAAAGCGAATCACAAATTTTATTAGGCCAAATAAAATATTTAGTTATTAGACAATATTAAATAGATTTTGATTTGAATAAATGAATATACTAAAAATAAACAATTCCAATAATGGAATGCGATAGGAAAAAATGATTTCACGAAAAATCTAGTTAATGCTAGTAAAAAAATTAAATAGACGCGGTTAGTTGATATCAATAGAATTTTTCTGTTATTGTATACAACTACAAAACTTCGACCCTTTATTGTACAATGTACAGAAATGCCATGCTCACCACGTGCAATTTAGTGTACTCATGATTTTGTAATATTTGTGGGAAAACAAATATCAGTACTTCCTAATTCTTATAATTTTTTTTGTGAGTTCGGCTCGTGGTTTCACACTAACGATGCACAGAGCTTTGCCAGTGCTCAATCAGTTCCCTCGTCAGTCCCTGATTGGTTTCGTCGCCACTTATCGGTTGTGTTCTGGCAAGTTTCCGTTCAGTTCCTAGCAAGGGACAGATCAAACCCTGTTTTAAGACCCGTTGCATAGGAATCCGATCAAGGCCGGATTGTCTGACCATTCGCAGAACCTAAATTTCTACGTACAGCTTCCGTCCGTTTGTGCCGGAAATGTTGGATTTCAAATTAAATTGCAAAATAACGGAGCTTTGGTATATTTAAGCTCGGATACATATCTACATGTGGGAGGACACGATTCGATAAGTGGCAGCCTCGTTCCTATTTGCAAACGTTCACTTTTTTGACGAAATTTTCAATAAAATTTTGGCATAATTGCTGAATAATTTCATTAATGGTGCGTCTAATTGCTTCCTCGAGCTCCGGAATGGTCATTGGTGGATCGTTGACATACACTTTTCCTTTCAGAAAACCCTAAAGGAAGAAGTCCAATGGGGTAAAACCGCATAATCTTGGTGGCCAATTGATATCGCCGCGGCGCGAAATAATACGACCATGAAACTTCTTCTGCAATAACTGCATTGTTTCGCCCGCAGTGTGACAGATTGCGCCATCTTGTTGATAGAATATGTATTCCAAGTCCTTGCCGCTTATGCCATTTATTTATCGCATATTGGGTTCCACACATAACCTCCATGTTTGTACCTTATATTAAAACTAAAATATTTGTACTTTTCAAACAAATAATACGTTTTATTAATAAATTAAAATGTCATGTCATTTCGAGACACCCTTTATCTGTAAATATATAAGGGGGGGGGGAGATATTTTGAACACTTATGTCTACGCAATGTTGCCTTTCAGCACATCTGATCATTTTAAAGACGGTCCGTCAATTCGTTTCAACTGAATCGTTTGTTCTGGGGACAGGACCATCCTTAAAATGACCTTTATATAAATGTAATGGTGATTTCGGAAGTGGTTTACATAATGTTGAATGCGAGCTCAATCGGCTGGTATGAGGGCCGCGTACTCGAATGCTTCGAGATAATCTTTTTTCGTTATACACACATTTATTTGCACACCCATGGGTGCATGTTCTTTTGTCTCCTAACCCCTTTCATACACTCTGTCTTCTACGAGTGACAGAAAGCTGCTGGTGCTGTGGAAATACTGCATTAAATACGGTTGGTTTGACGGAGGAGAAAAATAAGTTCCGAAAGAAAGCGACGTACCTGCATCTTCCCGAATGCCAAATAATTTTCGACCTTCCAAATAAAACATAATAGTGTTCCCATGCTGACGCTTTTATGCGCTTTCAGAAAACAAATGTAAAACCCTAAAAACTCGGAAATGAAAATTTAAAAAACCTTATTATTTTGATCTATAATATACCCCTCGAAAACATGTTTGTTCGTTATAACTTATAAAACGTTGTTTTACCTTACAAATAATTATTATCTATTCGAATTCAAACAGTGGTTTTATTATGCTTTTTCCATCAATCAACCGAACAAAAAATGAAATCATTGTTGCAATAGCCAAGTATAAGGTTTTATTTTCAAACCCGCATGATTATAATTTAAAAAATTGATATCAGCATTGTAAAAATGTACAACTTATGAAGCACACAAGTACACTGGAAATGTCGTGCAAAATCTTAGCGTGCATGGTTAAGATGAAAAAGCAGACATCGAATTTTCAATTTCAGTTGCCAGTCAACGACTATAATTTATGTAGTAAAATCACTAACAGATATATGATAAAGCAGAACATTCGTAATTTTATCTAACTTTTTAAATTATTTAAATCGAACAAAATCTTCAGTTTGCGAGGGCCAAAGGGCACATCACTGAACTGATCTGTACTTCACGGGATCATTAATTTAATTGCCATTCACACAATGAATTGAGGGTAACAAAGTGTTTACTATGGTTATGTAAAGAGATTGGAAAATAATTTTACTTCTTTAAAATATCATGCAAAATTCATTTTCCAGAATGAGTATATTATCATGATCTAAAAACTACTACCTCCAACCCCTACCATCTGACTTAGCAATTTCATTATGTTACCTGAGAACTCTGTAGTTAGGAAGACGAAATCCTTCGCCGAGCATTTTTTTCTTAACCGTGCGGACCAAGACCTTGCACGGCATTTCCAATGTACTTGTGCGCTTCATAAGTTACATTTTTAAATGAAGGTGATATCAATTTTGTATTATAATCAAGTGGTTTTTTTTAAATAAAAATAAAACATTTTCAATAAGATTATTACTTCTAAAGTTTAACAACGTTGTGTACCACATTTCTTGCACACTTGCATAATACGTACATTATACTTGGCTATTAGAACAATCATTTCATTTTTTTGTACAATTGATTAACCCAAAATCATAATAAAACCACTGTTTGAATCCAAAGAGATATTCATTATTTGTCAGGTAAACCAGAACTTTTCATAAGGTGAAGCGAACAACCATGTTTTCGAAGGGATTTCGACTACTTGGCGTACTTTTTTAAATCTTGAAAGTTTTTAAAAGAGATTTCATTTCTCTTTTTAAAGGTCGGTAAACTTTTTTTTAGCTTCAATCCGAAGAGTAGTGAGTTCTAAATATGTTTGAAGAAACCATACCTGTACAGTTGCAAATTCATACTAAGCAGATATTTGAACCCGAAGAAACCTAAACAAATGGCGTCCATAACGTGGTGAGATACTGGGATCATAAATATTTTTTCAACTATTTATCATTTTTGTATTTTTATAACCATGAACTCCAATCAGTGAAGTGTACATTTCTTACATACTCATCCATTCGATTTACATAGACGGTGGCGCTTTGTTGATCTCACTCGAGGCCGATGAAGCAAGGATCAATTTTTCTATGTCTTCGGACGAATTTCGGGGTCGCAGTACCCAAAGATGTATATTATGTGTCTGATTAATTGGAGGTATTAATGGATGGACCGTCGGACACAAAGTTAGTCCCAAATGGGCGAATCGTGGATTTGTAAGTCTAGATCATGTCGTACATGTTTAACCTTGCAAATAGCTAATTTCATAATGTATTAACAATTAGACATATTCATTTCCACTTTTAATAATAATTGAAGTCAAGTTCGAGGATATTGGTGTGTGCCAATATTGAGATATTCAATTACATCTGACAATTTCAACCATAACCTCCTGGTAGGGCCATCTTTTGTCAAACAGTGGAGACTTATTTGTACTCCCAATCATTTTTTTTCGTTACATTCCGCACAAATTAAAAATAAACTGTTTCAGACCTGACGGAGCCGAATTAGTAATCACAAAATCATTAATAGCATTACTGGAAATTGAAATGATAAAAGTCTTCTGAAAAAAATGATTAATTCGAAAAAAATAGAAGAAAAAATGGGACCACGATAAAACTAGTCTTGAAAATCATAGAATGGGTCGCTCTATTTTGGAGAATTCCAAACTAGAGCTTCCGGCACGCTCGCACTGGTATTTAACGTTATCTTTTTCGATGATGCGCTCTTCGTATTAGCTTCATCCTTATTTTTTTTACATGAATTAGGCCTTTCTTTCTGCACAAATACGTTCTTTTATCTGTCGGATCACCTCTTGAAACTATAGACTATCTCGGCATTTTTAATTAGAAAATTCCTTCACGAAATTATATGATCACTGAGAACAAGCGCTCTTCAAAATATTATACACCTATAATATATGTATAAGGCTTTTGTTACCTCTCTTTACTCAATAAAACCTTTGCGAAACAGAATAATAGGAAGGACGATTGTCAAGTGAATAAACTGCATACCTGCTTGTCAGCTGCGCGCTGCCTTTCCGACCGCCCGCAGCTGTCGGAGGTACAGTGTTGGAGAAGCGGGACTAAATAGTCAATAACTTCGAGAGTTTTGCTCTGATTGACTTGAAATGTTGGGTTTGTATTCTTGAAATGTTTATCTATAAGAAAAGGCAACAAAAAAAGCCATTTTTCAAAAGTGCAAACCCCTACCCTCCCCTTAATTCAAATTAATCAATATTAAAAAATTTAATTTAAAGATAAATATGTATTAGAAATATTTGGTAGTTGAAAGTTATAATCATTTGAATTAACCTGTCTTAATTGAAATCATTCCAATTAATGTTTGTTAATTGAAATGATTAAATTTATCGTTGCGACGTAAACATTTTTACTGTGAATAAGCGCAATAAAAATGTATTATTTATTGGTGTTTAAATACAGTTTATAAACTTTACAACCTATCACAACGTGAACAGCATATATGTACATACTGAGGAATATGATATAAGTATTCATTACAAACACACAATAATTACAATAATACATTTATAAATCATAATGATGTATTTATAAACACAAAAACCAAAGAAATGTAACAATAAGCATTGCATCCATACACTACAATACTTCTTTATCAATTTCGTAGAATACATCGTTAAAACAGAAACATTCATTTGAAGTGTACATTTAGAATTACAAAATCATAATTATACATATTTATTACTTTGACATATTGAATATCCAAATACATTGCAACGAAAAATTCAATTAATCAAGCTATTTTTTTCCGGTGATACGAAAGAATACCAAAATCTTCTGGATGACAAACAAATCTACGTGGGCAGAAATCAGTCCGATGCTAAATGTTTAGCGACACCGTGTACGCATCCCTCTGCGTGCGTGTGTGTGTGTGTGTGTTTGGGTTTTGCATGTAACACAATACCTCACGCGAATTGAGTGGTTCGATGCACACACCAATGCCACTATATATTAATGTTACCCTACCTGAATCACGCTACCGCCAGAGACGGTAGATCCCAATGCTAATAACCTCAGCAGATGCAACGCTTAAAATTAAAAATAAAATGTACACTGTCGCAAACGTCATTTATGCAGGCGGTAGGAACGGAAAATATTATGTCTTTCCGAGCTTTTTTTCTCAAGGCCTTAGGCCAAAATAACGAGTATAAAATTATATGCGAATTTAACAATTTTTTTCGTATAAAAAAGTAATTTAACAATTTTTTTTCGTATGAAAAAAGTAATTTAACAATTTTTTGTCGTATGTAAAAGTGATTCATTCATAAAATTAATTACACACCTATTTAGTATGAATATCAAGCTGTTGGAAAATATATTTTTTTTTTCGATGTATAAAATGACTGACTACTAATATTTTCTTTTGTTATCTTTTTTAGGCGCTCCGCGGCGTGACATTTAGCATCCACAATCTTTTACCTAGAACAGAAAACAAAAATTCTCGTCAATCTAAATTAGAATACATAGATAAGTACGTACGGAATTGGAAAAAATTGCTTTGTTCAAAAGTTGTAGGTATTTGAACTCAAGAAATAAATTTTCAGTGAAAAAGTTCGTTACAAGTGCTCATAAACTGCTCATAAAACTAAAAGTTTTCGATTAATCGAAAATTCCGTACGTAATTTTCTGCGAAATGCAATTAGGAACATAATTTTTAAATTTGAAGTAAATCGAGTGAAAATTGTTGACGTTATTTGTCCCGCCAATTGGATAAAAGCTGTTTCGAGAAGTTTCGAGAAGTTTCGAGTAATCGGCCATGTTGTACAACAACAAAAAATACATATTTTCTAGCAGCGTGATATTCATATTAAATAGATGTGTAATTAATTTTATGAGTGAATCACATTTTCATACGAAAAAAAATTGTTAAATTCGCACATGATTTTATACCCGTTAATGTGGCCTAAGGCTTTAATCATGCACGCTAAGTCGTTGCACAGCATTTCCAATGTACTTGTGTGGTGCATGCGTTGTGCTGTTATATAATAGTGATAACAATTTCATGTTATAATAGTAATGTGATTTTGTTTAATGAAAATAAAATATTCAGAAAAATATTATTCCTAATTTTTAACAATTTTGTGTACATTTCTAGTAAACTGGCTTGGCTAATTTATAAAAGTTATTTTAATTTTTTTGTACATCTGATTAATTTAAAAAATATAATAAAACCATTACTCGAATTAGAATAAAAAATAATTCCAAGGTAACTCAGAATTTGTTTGTAAGGTCAAACAAGCGATAATGTTGTGGCCAGGATGTTTTTCATTAATTACAAATAGCGTTCTTTTTTTACTTTTTAAAAGTGTTTTATTGTTCATATATACACTGCCGGCCAAAAGTATGGATACACCTAGAAAATTCCGCGCCGCACTAAAAGTTTGATATCTCTGTGGAAAAAAAAAGGTATCCAGATTTCCAAGACGGCATTTTAAAAGAGATAATTGAAGCTTCACTTTGCGTTTTGGAAAAAAAATTCGATTTTTTTAGACCCGGGGCGCCATTTTGAAAATGGCCGTTTTTTGGCTTTTTGGTTATTTAAAATCGGCTGCACGTCTTCAAGACATTTTTTTAGCTTTTTTCAAAGAACCTTAAAAGATATAGCAATAGCTATAGTTTCTCTTTTTAGAAGTTTCGTACGATTTTTTTCACCGAGTTATCGCATTTTTTTCAGAAAGACAATTTTGAAAAGATGCTGCTGAAATAAGAAACTTTGAGGTTTAGAGAAAATTGCCAAAAGGAAAAAAAGTTGTATTACTTCGTATTGAATCGAGCAGAATTTGTTCAAAATTTTTTACTCCAACATTGAATTTTAAAAAATGAAAAAAAATTCAATTTTTTTTTCTCAATTTTTAGCCGCACAAAACATCCACCTCTCACCCAATGGCGTAGCATGGTTTTTTGCCGCCCGGGGCTAACCCTAAATTTGCCCCCCCCCCCCTGCCCCCTATCTTCGCAGCTTAGTGCCGCCCGCCGCCGCCGCTCCACATCTGCGCCGCCCGGGGCCATGGCCCCCTCTGCCCCCCACCAAGCTACGCAACTGCTCTCACCTCTTACCTCATCTAAACACAAGGAGCGGAAATAAAGCTTCTTGTCTTTGTTTACACTTTACCTTTGTAGAGCGTAAAAAAGATACTATTTCTCGCGAGTCGATATTCTATTTCTCTCGTGTTCTTTTTCTCGCTCTCTTTTCGCTCGTCGTTTTTGTTTACATTTTTGATTCTTTGGAATAACGTGACGAGTATCGCGCTGACAAAGCCAGTTAGTTGTGCGAAAACTTCATACGCGAACACGTGTGGTCTACAATCGACAAGTTTTTACGCAATTTTTTTTTTCTTAACGGATCAAAATGGCACGGAAAAAAGAAATTCCACTGTATAAAAGAGGGGCTATTATCGCGTTGCGCGATAAGGGATTGTCGTACAGAGAAATTGCCAGACAAACTCTTGTGTCTTTGAAAGGAGTGCAGACGACCATCGGGAGATTTAAGAAGTCCCGGACGTATTTCAATCGCAATCGTCCGGGTCGACCCAAAGTGACAACGTCCTCAGACGATAAAAATGTCGTCGTTACCAGCAAAAAAAATCGTCGATTAACAGCAACGGAAATCTGTGCCAAATTTAACGAACAAAGGGAAACCTCGATATCACTGACGACAGTGAAACGTCGTCTTAACAGTGCTGGCCTCAGAGGCTGTGTCGCCGTGAGAAAACCTTTGTTGCGTCCGGCGAACAAAAAAAACGATACGCATGGGCCCTGGAACACAAAAAGTGGACGATTAATCAGTGGAGAAATGTACTCTGGACGGACGAGTCAAAATTTTTAATCTTCGGTAGTCGTCGACGCATTTTTGTTCGAAGAAATCCTTCGGAAAAAATTGCACCACAGTGTTTGATACCAACTGTCAAGCATGGCGGTGGCTCCGTTATGGTGTGGGGTTGCTTCTCCGGTTATGGTGTCGGAGACTTTGCGAAAATTGACGGCATAATGAGAAAAGAAGAAGATAAAGAAATTCTCATTAATCATGCGATTCCATCGGGGCTAAGAACGATCGGGCGTGGTTAGTAGTAATACTAGGGGAGTTCTGGAACACATTGTGGAGGGGGAAGCCGAAAGGAGGGGGTTCGGCTATGTGGAGGGGGAAGCCGAAAGGAGGGATTCGGCCATGTGGTGGGGGAAGTGGGTAGTCTATGGAGAGGGGGAAGTGGGTGGTGAGGAGTTTATGGAGAGGGGGAGTGGGTTGTGGGAGAAGTGGGTGGCGGGGGAAGTCGGTAGTGGGGGAAGTGTGTGGTGGGGAGTATGCGGCGAAGGGGAGGGGGTGAGGAGTCTATAGCAAGGGGAGGGAGGTGTTCGGCTGTCTCGCGAAGGTCTAGGGACCCGTTTGGGGAATTGGGGGAGGGGGATTTGCGGCTCGCGGAGAGAGGTCGGCGAGTGACGTCACGCAGGGAAAAGGATGCCCAAAAGCATGGGTCAATGCCCAAAAGCACGAGAGGATAACAGTTGTAGGTGCGGGCCAAGGGGGGCACCGGCAGCCAGGGGACATCGTAGACGATGCGTCGTGTTTCTAAGGGGGCGTTATTGACACAGGTGAATCGTTTCCAGACAATGGAGGAAAATTTCTCTCAAACATGTGGATATGCATGTGAAAGCCAGCATCTATGATGCACTCTCGGCAACTTAATGGAATTTTACTGCTAGATCTCAAATTAGACTTTACAGATAAACTTTTTATGCAGCTATAGTAACGCAGGCCCTTATAAAATTACATTGCATTCGGTCTTGTATTCATTCCGAGAGATAACGTCGAGATGTTTGTATGTGCGAGTATGTATGCAGTGCACCCAGCCAAGAACGCGTGGGACTTGACGAAGAATGAGCTCGAACACGTTCCAAAGACCTTGCTCATAAAATATTGGAGTCGACACATTGGTATGCTGTGGGATCGTTTGCCGGAACTTCATCGAAACGACAGTGAAATATTATCATATCTTCCATGCATGAAGCATTACAATACACCTGAGATGTTGGATCATATTGATGGCCCCCCACCTCCGCAACGGAATTGTGAAAAGTGTTGTGAGGGAGACAATACTATTCGTGAGAAAAAATAAACGTTCCTCGACACATTTGAAGTTGTTTCGTCGATGAAAAATGGATTTCTCATTGTCAGCAAAACGGCGGAATTCTTCCCAACGAAGAAGCTGTCTCAAGGTTCCATCGTGTTATCCAATCTCCGACATGAGGGCTGCCCACACCAAATTAGCAAAGCGTTACGTAGTGGACATCATGGACGAGTTCGCCGTCTTCTTACCAGCACGGCTCATGAAGGCTTTCAATCACGGTCCAAAGATGTTCGAGAAGATATTGGAAATGGCTCGCAATGACGAACTATACATGAACTATTATGGCGGACAATACAGCAGCATCGCGTTCAATAAACAGTGAGCACACCATTGTGCTGGTCGGAAATGATGAATTCAATGGGATCATCGGTCACTAACATCGTTGAGTTTTCAACATGATCACAACAATATAAAGGATAGCTTTCATTGAATTTAAAAATGTTCCACGTTGCTGTTGGATGTAAGAATAAATACAATTGAAAAATATATATATCAAAATGTTTTTTTATTTAAAAATGTTTTTTTATTTAAAAATCCTCCGCTCACGCAGCGCTTCGTATACACTCAACCAGATTTTCAGCGATTTTACATTCGCAGTGGCGCAATTGTATTTCATATTGAAGAAATGATGAGGACATTCAAAGTCGGAGATATTTGGCAATTTCTGCAGCGAGGGACAGTCCAGGGTCTCCAAGTCAACAATTTTGGTTGTAGGATCCGTGAATCTTGATATCCATGAGCACTTTTCGAATCCCTTCACGTAGATGGTAGGAGCTCCTTGCAAGATGGTCCGAATTATCGTTCTAGCTGCCTCGTATGGTATATCACCGTGATCCCATCGTAATCCGTGAAAATTGCGTTCCAACCATTTGTTTGTCTTTTTGTATTTGTCTGGCAACGAGTCCCATGCAGATGGTGTGTTGAAGAAAAACGTCAGCGGTTCAGCCTTCTTGTCGTGGAGTTTGACGATGGAAATCTCCTTTAGGACAAAATCGTTGATGGGTCTCTTGAACCCCTGCACATCGACGACGAGCTCCATATTAACTGGAGAGTCCGCAGACAGTTGACAAGATTTATACCAATTTTTTAACCGCACCACTAATCGGATTGTATTCGACAATACGATCATGGAGGATTAAACAGAATCCAGCACTTTTCGGCGGAATTTTCGTTTTCAATTCAAATTCGAGACGCACATCCACGGGGCCGGCCTTAAGAGAATCATTTTGCTTTGAGCAGTCAATGATGGCGAGGGGGGCTTTTTCTAAGAATTCCGTCTTATTTAGCCATGGTTCAACTTCTTTGTTGTGATAGGTGAATTGAAAGTTAGTATACATCTCGTAGAGTAAAGCATACTGATTTTGATTGATATTTAGGTTTAGATTTCCATATGGATAGCATTGGGAGTTTAGGTATAGCTTGACATCGCTGATGTTGCAATGATCAAAGTTGCTCGCATTCCTCTCTTTCATATTTTTTCGCCCCGTCTGCAGCGCGAGAATGACATATCGTGGTTTCTCCAACTGATTGGAAGTCTTGACAGACCACACATGCTTAGAGGTGACGGGGAGTAGTGGATATTCATACAATTCCTACGTTCGAAAACTCATGGAAATTGGTGCATCTTTAGCGAGAAATTTCAATAGCTGAATTTTTCGTTGATCTGAGACTGTTACATACGGTACAAGCCATTCGATTTTATGCAATACGAATTTGTAGTCTTCGGGAGCTGTTTGCATGATGGCATTATCATCAGTCTTCGATCTCGTAAGAATTAGCTCATGCTTGGCATTTACCACAATTTTCCGATAATCTTCGGCAAATCCAAGCAGCATGCTCGGTGGTATACACACATCAAAATTTCCCGATACATCAACAATCTGCTTCGTCTCTTCAACATCGAGCCATCCCGTGTTCTCGAGCATAGAGCTCTTAGCTGGACTGAAAGACGAATATCCTTTAATTACACTCGTAATACCGACATTCTTATTACGATCGATTTCTATGGCATTCAACTCATATCGCACTTCTTCAAACAAATGGCAGATGGCATTGTTGACGAGACTTGTGGCAGCGGTTGGCATCCCATCACGCTTAGATAATTTTCCACAGATGTGCAAGGAACTTTTGCTTGGCAGGATGGATAGATATTGATTTTGAATGGCAATACGTATTTCATCGCTGTTATTAAAGGTCGAAGATGCATATGGTTGATGAGCGTGAATTTCACAATGTATGATGGATTCGTCGAAGACTACGGGCTCCTGAATGTTTCGATTTCTTCTTCCATTGCACGCAGCAAATGCACAAAGCATAAAATAAATAATGTTTTACACGCTGCCCCCACGCACTTTCAGACCCAAATTCTTCAAGAGTAGCACGTTTTGAGGTGTGAGCACTTTGGGTGCAGGCCGACGACTGATTGTTTTTACCCATGGTTGTTTAGTGTCATTAGTGACTCTATTAAAGACTATACCCATCATGATTTTATATGCAGCCGTATTGTGAGTACTTCACCGCGGAAATTGACCAAGTCGCCGTCCTGATCCACTATTCGAAGTTGTATTGTGTCTATCGTTCGGCTTGTGATTGGTAGATAAATGACGTGTGATGGAACCTCAATGATTTTATATCCTGGAGGGACCGATGGGAAAAATTCATGAATGGTGTGCACTTTTTGTCCGTTAATATAGGCACCAGCAGTTATATTGCACTCAACCCGTAGAGCGTTCACTTTGAGAATGGCTACTGGAAGATCAGATTCGTGTCTTTTATTCGCTTCCAATTTACGTGCTGTAAAGCCCAGTAGATGTCCAATCGAATCTTCAGGCTCAAAATTTACACCATGATCACACTCGATTTCACTGCGCAAAGTATTATTATTAGGTTTGATATTGATTTTGATGTTTTTCCGTGACAGCTCGGCTTGCGCAAATGTATCAATATCCTCTATTTCATAGCTACCCGTAGATATTGTCAACACCTCATCTCCCACGTAAAGTTTGTTGTGGTTAATGTCTATATTGGGAATAGAGTTGAATGTTAATAGTTCCACGAGACCGAGAGTATAATTTTTGTTTGGTGAGAGTTCTATAGGGGGAAAGTATTGCGCCTCGAGTATGGATGACGATCCAGATATGGTCAATGTTAAACTATCTTCCATGACGCTGGTACTTTGACAACTGAACTCTCAGCCTGATACTCCACGTATATATAACATGTATTTGTCTTTGTATCGTAATTGTTGACAAAGAAACTTGAGACATAGATGTCCCCATTCAATCGTATCATATTCTTGATATCTCTTATAATTATAGTTCACGCTACCTACACCAAAATATCTCATGAGTTCAGACGGTGGTGGAAGATCGCCGAAACTATCAAAGTACATGACTTTCCATCCAGTCTTTTTGTAGGCAACCCAGTGTGTGCCAGGGCCTACATTTTCATCCAAGTTCACAATCGCTGATTCATATTTGAGTGGCCCGCTCATTGGTAATGTATCCCGCATGTACACGCCACGGAAATGTGGAACCTTCGCGACTCTTGCATATTTGAGTAGGTCGATGTCGGTCAACGGTCGGTGTGGTAGCGTTACTTGACGTTTTTTGACTTGATATGAAGACCCAATCCTTGCTTATACGGTTTCAGATGTAACCCCCTACCCAAAGCAATCGCTTCAATTGTTCGGTTATGTCGTTTACTTTCATTCAATTCACGTTTAGCCGCTTGAGCAGCATTTACAGCTTTGGCTATACCAGCCGCACCACCCGACAAAGCCCCAGCAGCGCTGAGACCCGCGAATATAGGTATCAGAAACGGCAATAAACCACCAATTTTATGAGGTATAGGTAGAACCCGCGGTGCGCGCACTTTGTCACCTTCAGTCTTTATCGCTACACGAGCACCCTTTAGAGCCGATTTAATAACCGTATGCGGATCATTACTTTGAATCATCGTCTTCTTCGCAGCACGAATAATTTTTTTCAAACAAACGCCGCCCTTACGTGCTCCCTTCATCCCCATGCCAAATTTTCTCTTTGTCTGCATAATATTTGACACACTCCAAGCACTTGCTTTCTCGCCGATGCTAGCGTCTTTAGCGGTAACGCGGTGCCAAGCTTGTTCGGCCAACACTTTATCTGCTGAATGTCTCGCTTCAAGGTTATCTGGATTTTTTGAATATGCAATGTCGTGTTCTTTGCAAGCCATGTCTAATGGATTAATTCCCGGATCACCACGAGCAAGGCGCTTAGCCAGCTTTGTACCCGGCCCACAATACTGGTACCCAGGCAAATGTAATTCAACAGGGAGTTTGTTGATTAGTTGGTTGACAAAACCTTTACCGCTCTTACCATGAACGATCATGACTACGGACAATACTCAACTGATAGACAATCCCTATAAAATGCCTTTTTATATTGATTTTCCATTAGTCGTGTGTGAGATGGCGTCCCAGAAACAAACTCTCGGAGGCGGGCTTCCCGTAATAAATTTTGATAAATTTGTCGACGTCGGAAGAATGAAGAGGCAAAAACGTCGTGGAAATATATTGCCGGATAGCATACGCGCCGTTTTTTGTGGTCCATCGAATTGTGGGAAAACGAATGCACTGCTCACTCTCATAATACACCCAAATGGTTTGAGATTTGCGAATATTTATCTGTATTCCAAGTCGCTGAAACAGCCAAAATATAAGTTGCTCGAACGTTTACTCGAACCTGTGAGTGGCGTTGAGTATTATCCATTCAATGAGCATGAACAAGTTATAGCACCAAGTGACGCACAACCCAACTCTATATTTATTTTTGATGATATAGCGTGTGAAAAACAGGATAATGTGAGAGCCTTCTTTTCCATGGGAAGACATGAGATTGTTGACAGTTTCTATCTTTGTCAGACATACACTCGTATCCCCAAACATCTCGTGCGAGATAATGCGAATTTTGTGGTGCTTTTCAAGCAGGATGATACGAATCTCAAGCACGTGTACAATGATCATGTTAATACGGATATGTCTTATACATGCTTTAAAAACATGTGCACGAAATGTTGGAATTCCGACAAGTATGCATTCATCACAATCGATAAGGATAACAATATTAACGAGGGTCGATATAGGCAAGGTTTTGATTATTTCCTGACGCTCGATAAATGACCCGTCATTGATTGCGAAAAGACAGTATCATGTACACACCGATAGCGACAACATGAAGAGCGAACAGCTGTTGAGGGAAAAAGATGTATTGCGTGAAATCTCCAAGGCGAGCGATGCAATCAGACGAAAGCATCGAATACTCAAGATCGGAAGAGACATCGATGAGCAGAGAATGCAAAAGGTCTTTAAACCTATAGTGAGACCATTGGAACAATTAGTGTCAAACAAAAACAACGAGGTGGTAAAGATGGAAGTTAAAGATGAAAAAGTAATGGATAATGATGTGGAATATTTGATGAATGGTGGCGAGCCCCAATTCAAGAATGAAACACAAGATTCTTTTAAGCTGGTATATGACGATGATGATGACTCACCAACCCAAAATGTTGATGATTTAATCAGTGAATATCTTCTGTTATTACGTACAAATAGAAAGACAAGCTTAGATGTCTCATATGGTGTACGGAACCTCGCGAACAACAAATTAATGATTGGTGATTCTCCTATATTCTTCGATTCTCAAAATATTCGTGTGCGAGATTCAACCTATCCGAAAACTGTTGGATTAGCAGAGCTATTGTTTCAAAAAGTTCCTAACGTAGAAGCTCTGACACCGGATGACTTGAAAAACTATGAAAAAATCATTATCTCCACGAATGCTCACAAAAAATATTACAAGCCTGGTGAGGCTATACGACATAGTGTCGGTCACAAATTCGATACTTAGATCGCAAATATAGTTGATCATCACAAGCACATGGGAAAGGGTATGCCAAAGTATAAGGTGGCGAGAAAAAATACGCAAATGGATTACATTTATTGGGATAGTCCCAATGAGCTAGTAGATCGTCTTCGCTTACTTCTAGCATCACAGGCAGCTGGAAATTCGTCACATTCAAATGAAATTGTATCGATTGTTGAGGAATTGCGTGAAGCCAAAATTATTTATTAACCCAACATTTGAAATTTCACGCATTATCAACATGAGTGTCGATGTGTTCGGACGCCAACTGAAAAAGAATATCGTCCTCAATAAGCAAGGTCCTCCAGGCAGACCGGGGATTGGGTTTAGAACTACCGCAGATGGTCATTATGACTTGGGGCAAAAACGATTGTGTAATATCGCCAATCCGGAAGAACAAGACGATGCGATCAATCTAAGTGCTTTACATAAAAGATCTCGAACAATCATTAAGAACATACGTAAAGAAATAAATGAGAGTAACCTGTTGTTGGTTAATGGATTAGAAGCTACGATGAGAGATATTGCGAGGACGCTCGATGCAGATCTCAAAACTCTACAAGACTTGGTGATTCGCAATTCACACATCATTGCTGAACTGAATGCACGACTGAAAAGACTGAAAAATGAATGAGAAAAAGAACGCTCTCGTGCGGGAGCTGCACAAACCTGCTCGCCGAAACTATCCGCGTCGGCATGTGGACATCCGTGGTTAGGATGAGATCTGGCAAGCTGATCTCGTCGATATGTCATCGTACGCACATCAAAACTCCAAACGTAAATTTCTTCTAACCGTCATCGATACTTTCTCAAAGTTCGCCTGGGCCGTACCGATGCGGAGTAAGAATGGTAAAGATGCAGCAACCGCACTGAAGTCGATACTCGTGAAGGGACGTATATCGCAGAAGTTACACGTGGATCAAGGAAAAGAGTTTTATAATCGTGACTTTATAACCCTAATGAAAAAGTACAATATCCACATGTATTCAACATATAGCAATTTAAAAGCTTCCATTTGCGAGCGTTTTAATCGTACATTGAAAAATAAGATGTGGGTACAATTTAGTATTCGTGGTAATTATAGGTGGATCGATATAGTTGATAAATTAGTAGCCGAGTATAATGATTCCATGCACCGCACGATTAAGATGAAACCGCGAAATCTCAATGCTGGAAATAAGAAACAGCTACTACAACATGTCTATAATAAGACTCCATTGAAAAAGTCATCGAAATCAAAATTCGAAATTGGTGATAAAGTAAGAATCAGTAAATTCAAGAGTGTTTTCGAAAAGGGTTACACACCGAACTGGACAACGGAAATATTTACTATATATAGAGTGAAAAACACAAAACCTGTAACATTTCACCTCAAGGACTATGACGATGAACCGATTGCAGGTGGTTTCTACGATCAGGAGCTACTTAAAGTTCAACATCCTGATATTTATCTGATCGAAAAAGTATTGAAGAAGCGTGGTAATCAAATATTTGTAAAATGGTTGGGTTTCGATAGTACCCACAATAGTTGGATAAGCAAATCTGATTTGTAGCGGACAATAAAAATGTTTTAAATTTGATGATTCTTCTCTCTCTCTACTCATCCCAGATGACGAGGCCTTTGTGTCGAAAAGGGTCGACCGTTCTCTTCAGCGTAGCATGTATTTTCTCGCTTGGGCAGCCTTCTCCTTCTGTCTTTTTCAAACCTGTCTCTCTCACAAAAGTGTGTTAGGAAAGTGTGGAGAAAAATATCGTGATTATAGCAAATTACAATGGGGTTTTCTTTATTTCTCCACTTGAAAAATTGACAAACCAATTCATTAGTTACAAAACAATTATTTACAAAGTCGGTTATTCTTAAAACATTTACAAAATACATGCTACGATTGTATTCTAAAATGCCCCCATGGTAGCGTTTTCGTGGTTCCGGGTATGATATACCGTTTGTCATCGTGCGGGCTTAGAGCAATTTTTGTCTCGTTCATGGTGTGCACTTCATGTAACTTCGATCTTATGCACGATTGTTGGCGAGTCATTTCGATTTGTTCGTTTAAGCATTTCGTGTAATCCTCGAACGAGATCGTTCTTGCAACTATGTTACTCTTAACACCTTTTACTTTCTTTGTATCGTCTTTGCCATCGACTCGCACCGCATACATTTTTGCTCTAAGCCCGACGAATTCCGTCATTATCCGACCATTATTTTCGTCTTTCATTAGTCCAGGGACTTTTTTGTTGACAAGCGGTATATCATACCCATTATCCGCGGGATAGTCGCTAGTATCGAAACGATGAATGTTGCGCTTTATGTCATCACACACATCCTCGCACTCAATGTTGTATATGAGGCTGTCTGTATCGGTGTACAACACCGTACATTTGTTTTTATACAGAGGTACCATATACTCATGATGAAAGTCATATAAACATGTCTTCGATATGTCGAGTATGCACATACCCACATATATCGGCTTATTGAATTTCACCTCCAGTTTGCGTAATTCGACAGCAATAAGGTTTTCTGAAAAAACGCTCCGGCTATGAAAATTTGGCTTTGCAATCATTGCCTCTGCACCGTACCTGCTCTCCCATCGTGTCAAAAGCTTAACGTCTACATGATTGCGTACATTTTCCATAGTTTTCCCAAACACTGCATTATTCATCAATTTATAGAGATTTTTTTCGAATTCATTCTTCGCTTGGGTTCGGAACTGTGTATTAAGCTCAATATGTGTTCGTAGCCAGGGTGATGGGGAGAATTGCAGTATTCTGTGATTTTTTTTTATTTTGAGACCATGGCGTACACTCTGCTGCAGATTGCGATAATGAATAACATACCGTTCCTTGTTATTCACGGTTGCAAGCAGTTTTTCGTGTTGCTTACCAGGTGGTTTACAATGTGTTGAACAAAACGGCAAGTCCATGTGCGCATCGTGTAGACATTCTAGGTACTCTAAGTCAACCTCAAGAATGTAGCCTGTCGGGGAATCTAGCGCGATCGATGATAAATCGAATGTTGACAAGTCATCGATCCATCGGAAATTAGCATAGGGCAACGATTGACACATTGCCCATCCATACAAATTATTTACATCGAAATACATCAAGTATGATGAAGACTTTGATGGATCGAACGATTCCATGTACTTGTTATTGGCATGCGCGTACCTGTTTGAGCACTGACTCAGACCGCCGCGTATACCCCGTTCAACAAATAACACCATGTCAACGTCGTTGAGCAATTCGAAGTTAATGTTTGTATGCTTTAACATTGCATCCCAGGTGTATCCGGGAAGAGTATAGTAATACGCGGGGTCGAGCCTGTAACTTTCGATGCAGGTATTACGAAAGTTCTCAAAAACGTCGGCGAGTAACAAAACATCGGTCTTCAGGTATAAGTCGCTATATTCACCTAACGTTTGAATAGAAAATCGATCCCATACATCCACGGCATGAGCGTATTCGTTCTCACTTACAGTGTCACCGGTCAAATTGCTGTAGAATGCATCTCGTGGTGGTAGGTGGCAGTCATCCAATCTGTTTACGCTATCAATATATTCATAAGGAAAGACACCCTTCCGAGTTAATAGCATAAAATTATCTGTCGATATGTCATGAAATTATGACCGCGAAATGCTGAGTTTGCCGTTGTCAAAAATGATGCCAGTTTATCCAAAATTGCATTGAGGAATTTGTATGAATCGATGAAACATAATTGAATCTGGTGTGGCTTGTCTGCCGTTTGAACTGTTTTCGTGAAAGAAATGTATTTTTCCTTCGTTATGGGAAGCACGTCGGTTGTTCCTTCGAACGCTGTGGCTACTTCCTTGATGATGAAATGTGCGTCATAACCAGACTAATTATGAAATACTACAGGAATAAAAAACGACTGCTTATAATTCAAATTGCAATTAGAGTGAGTGGGGCCTCTATAACGTCCAGTCAGATGACAATGATCGCGAACACGTATGTCGTCTTCGACAAATGGTTTCTCGCATATATGACACTGAGTGACCCTTCGATATTCTGCCCATTCATTTGGTGTTAGAGGTATCATTGGAACATTATCTGATAAAATATCGTTGATGCGCGGAGCTAAATTTTTAAGGTTCTCAACGAACCATGAAACGCAGTCAGCACTGCGACGTGAGTGGTATCCTGATAATGAATTGTCATACGAACAATGTGCATAGTACGCAATGCTAAACACTTCATGATGCTGATATATATTTTTGTCGGCAACCTTTGCCAGAACGCACTCGACATCGGCGTAAATCACGAATGGAAGACGCTCTTTTCGTTGAAAGTTTTTGAATGTCAGCCATTTGTCCATTGCACTAGGTAATCGAATGGCGCAATTATTCAATTTTCCACAATCCACCTCA
Organism: Ophion obscuratus; assembly: GCA_964007375.1. Classification (NCBI taxonomy): domain Eukaryota; kingdom Metazoa; phylum Arthropoda; class Insecta; order Hymenoptera; family Ichneumonidae; genus Ophion; species Ophion obscuratus. The sequence continues at coordinate 55,476,474 of OZ023313.1, forward strand.
TGTGTTTGCAATTTGTTCTCCGTGTAGAAGTAGTGCAAACACCTGTAACAAAACGGCGAAATCAATTTTATAATATCAAGTACATAATTACTCATAGGTATATTTTCGAGTGGGGTTTTTACTCACCGATCGCAGATGTTTTTTCCCGTTTTTTTTGTTCAGCTGCCTGCTCACAAGCCTAGATAAATTTTTTATCCAGCACGCATTGGATTATATTTATTGATATTCAAAGTTAAGTTTAGTATCCGTAATAATGCCCACCCACTATCACGTTTTTGAAAGTCTTCGAGGGATGCTAGAGTTGGCTCGACAACTCGTTGTGTATACCACTCACGCAAATCAGATGTAGTAAAAAGTTCAAAGTTCTTCGTGTTGATACTTTTATTTGCACGTTTGTCACCTGCCTCAAATTCACCATTGAGAACTGTATTCACTTTTACACTGAGGTGTTTGTTGGTAATGTCTTGCACATGTGAAAGCATCATGTCACGTGCGTCTTCGAGAAACTGACGAGGTTCAATATGATCATTATTGATGACGCAGCCAGTCGGGACACGATTTTTGAACGCCGTATCAATTTCTCGACAGATCAAACCGCGATCACTGTGCCCCGAGCCCGCATATAAAAATCGTCTGCGTAGAACATTTTTTTAACTTTCTAAGCGAGCAATTCGTGCTACCAATGATTGCTGATTTCCGAGCGATAATCGCGGTCGCTTAATTCGGCTTTCTGTTTGCAACGACTCTATACACTGATCACATTGTTGCTCCCACACTATATACTCTTCCACCGAATTTATAAGTGTGGCTTGATCACGCAGATTTTGTTCTGATTGTGGAACAATCTCAGCCATTTTCACGCGAGTTAAAACGAAGTATTCGAAAGATGATGCGGGCAATGGGACTGCCCGATTCAGAGTGTGAGGCTTTGGGTGGTAGAAGCCGTTTTCATTCGGAAAAAAATGAAATTTCCATTTTTCTCCTCTATCTTAGAAAAGTGCCACCTTACCATAGTTTTTTAATATATTACAACCCAATAAGAATGGTGTGAAAGCGAGGGAACAGCATGAAGATCTGGGGCTGTTTACACAAAAACTTGTGTTGAGACACTCACACACACTTTGTCAAGTGCCTGACACATGCAAATACCTCGATCTTATTTATTTGAAAAGAAGGCCCGGATGCAACAAAATTTTGGAAGAGCGAGCCTGTCTGTTACTACTGGTGCATAAAATGAGTTTTATCGGCGATGGCTTAATTTCACATCTAACATTTCTATTGACTAAATTTTCAAGCGAGTTTCATCAACGCTAGCTTTCACATGTATATCTGCATGTTAGAGACACAATTTTCTCGCCATTGTCTAAAAAAACGATTCACCTGTGTCAATAACGCCCCCTTAGAAAAACGACGCATCGTCTACGATGTCCCCTGGCTGCCGGTGCCCCTCTTGACCCGCACCTACAATTGTTTTCCTCTCGTGCTTTGAATTTTATCGGCGATGACTTCATTTCACATCTAACATTTCTATTGACTCAATTTTCAAGCGAGTTTCATCAACGCTGGCTTTCACATGTATATCTGCATGTTAGAGACACAATTTTCTCGCCATTGTCTAGAAAAACGATTCACCTGTGTCAATAACGCCCCCTTAGAAACACGACGCATCGTCTACGATGTCCCCAGGCTGCCGATGCTCCCCTTGGCCCGCACCTACAACTGTTATCCTCTCGTGCTTTTGGGCATTGACCCATGATTTTGGGCATCCTCTTCCCCGCGTGACGTCGCTCGCCGACCTCTCTCCGCGAGCCGCAAATCCCCCTCCCCCAATTCCCCAAACGGGTCCCTAGACCTTCGCGAGACAGCCGAACACCTCCCTCCCCTTGCTATAGACTCCTCGCCCCCTCCCCTTCGCCGCATACTCCCCTCCACACACTTCCCCCACCACCGACTTCCCCCACCACCCACTTCTCCCACAACCCACTCCCCCTCTCCATAAACTCCTCACCACCCACTTCCCCCTCTCCATAGACTACCCACTTCCCCCACCACATGGCCGAACCCCTCCTTTCGGCTTCCCCCTCCACAATGTGTTCCAGAACTCCCCTAGTATTACTACTGTGGTTTTACCATGCAACAAGACAATGATCCGAAACACAGTGCCCGTCTCTGTCGAGAATATTTGGAGAACGAGGCAAGGAAAAAAATCGTGTATATGGTGTGCCCGCCACAATCACCCGACCTAAACCCCATCGAACTTCTCTGGCAAGAGCACGATCGAAAGATACGAATGACTTGCCCTACATCGGCCGAAGATCTGTGCCAGAAACTGCAAGCTGCGTGGAGATCCCTCAGCTCAGCTCAGCTGGATACATTAATCGATCGAATGCCACGAATCGTTGACGCAGTGCTGCAAGCCAGAGGTGGTTTTTTCGACGAAAAGGGCGTTTAGATGACGTAAGCGGTAAGAGGTGGATGTTTTGTACGGCTAAAAATTGAGAAAAAAATTTAATTTTTTTTTAATACAATTTTGGAGCAAAAAATTTTGAAAAAATTCATCTCGATTCAATCCGATGTAACGCAACTTTTTTCCTTTTGGAAATTTTCTCTAAACCTCAAAGTTTCTCATTTCAGCAGCATCTTTTCAAAATTGTCTTTTTGAGAAAAAAAATGCGATAACTCGGTGAAAAAAATTCGTACGAAACTTTCTAAAAAAGGAAACTATAGCTATTGCTCTATCTTTTAAGGTTCTTCGAAAAAAAAGCCAAAAAAATGTCCTGAAGACGTGCAGCCGATTTGAAACAGCCAAAAAAGCCAAAAAACGACCATACTCAAAATGGCGCCCCGGGTCTAAAAAAAATCGAATTTTTTTTTTCCAAAACGCAAAGTGAAGGTTCATTTGTCCCTTTTAAAACGCCGGCTTGGAAATCCGGATATCTTTTTTTTCACAGAGATATCAAACTTTTAGTGTGGCGCGAAATGTTTCTAGGTATATCCATACTTTTGGCCGGCAGTGTATATACGTATACTTTGGCTACTCTTGTCACGGAAACACGGCTAATGAAATATAAAGTAAACGACATATAAGCTGGAATCACGTGGCTCTCTTCGTAGATTCGTTGAAAGAGCTTTTTGAGCAAGCTCTGGGATAATCTCTGTTTGACGCATCTATAGTAATCATTTTCAGATCTCTCGCGTTTCTATACCGAATAAAACATACTCGAAACAATGCCCCATTGTTTTTCTTAATGGCGTACATTAGAGAGCGTTGACGTTGCTTGCTAAAAAATCTTCTAGTATTCGGAGAACAATTGAAAAAGTACAAAAACTGAGTGAGAAAGGAATTGAAAAGTGGAGAAAGCAAGACGGAAAAAGAAAGGAAGCGGAAGAAAAAGGAAAAGGAACAGATTGCAAAGGAGTGATAACTTATGAGGAGAGTTTATGGTTGGTAAAATTACTTGGGAAATTGTCGTGTTTACTCGGTGAGAACATTTTTCATACAGACGTCACAGTGGTAGGCACGATCAGCTCTTTAACAATAAATCCCAAAGACTCGAGGACAATACGAGGTTGTGGCAAAAATGGAAAACGAAGACCCCATGTGAATGGTCTCGCCCGGAGAGAGTCACGACGATATCGCAATGTTTAAAGCAGAGATAGAGATTCCATATTAATGGCCGGACGATCGTGGAATGCGCGAGACTGCGTGGAAAGACCGAGTAGTAGGACAAAGACAAGGAATTCGATAGAACTTTTTTGCCGCGATCTCCACTCGGGACAACAATGGAATGAACGCCGGACGATGGGAACTCACGATCCTCGGAAACGTACAAATTGCCAATGATATTTTTTTCTTTTTTTTTTCATCTCGTCTCTCTTCTGTGTCATTTAAACGTTTGGAAATTCCTTTGGCGATTTGTTCGTAGAATTTGCAAAAACAAGCCATTCCACAGTCGGTAGGATTGTGAAAGATTTTGCCTTCGCCGACCACATTGATTCCCAATCGACCCATTTTTTATTGTAACTCGGGAATAGAGTGAGGAATCATCTAGCTTTAAAATCTATATTTCTTTATTATAATACGACCATTTCCCAGAAAATCAACCGGAAAAGAGTGATGACATGGATGGAACGTGACCACAATGAACAAATTCAATTCTTGATTAATACTTCGAATAAGCGCTATTCAATCGGAATGATTGTTTGGGGAGATCGAGCATTTTACCGATAAATGGTAAAAGAAACCGGCGTTCCCACAATTTACACAATTTTTCATAAGGACTCACCAATTAAGCTGGAATTTTATTTCCAATAAGCGCAATATATATTAACTGCGGTTAAGGGGGGACATACCTTTAGGTGAGGAAAAAATTCCCTGATTTTCGTGATTTTTTTTTTAAGGAAAGGTTTCTTCATCATTTTTTAGACTTAGGATACATTTTATTATTACTTTTGACTGTTACGGGGTATTATTTTTTGTTATTAATCCTTAAAAATTGCAAAGGTATGCCACGGTCTTCTAAACTGCATTCTACAAACTGGTAGATATAGCTTAAAAAAACTAATTAACCGACTCTGATGGAATTTGGTATAAATCCTTCTAACCTTATTGTCAAAAACATGACCCTAAATGTTGTTTATTTTTTTAAAAGTATTTGTTACTGCAAATTGTAGCCTTTTTCAGAAAATTCAATCGTTTTGTTTCAACGCGTACCATTTCATCGATTTTCAACATTTCTCACTTTTTGCTGGTTCATATTCTGCGTATGACTGTTAATGAAGGAAAAATCTACATCGGTTTTTTTCATATTAATCCTGCCGATGCTACGTGTCACGCCGTCTGACAACATCCGTCGCAACCCGTTTGGAGGACCGTGCCATACCTCCGCCAGTTTTAATGATTAATGCAAATAAAAAAATACCACGTAACAGCCAAAAGTAGTAATAAAACATATCCTGAATCTCTAAAATGGTGAACAAAAACTTTCCTTTTTTTTTTTAAATGAAAATCAGCCATTTTGTTCGCGCCTGGAGGTATCTCCCCCCTTAAATTCACAGTGTCCTATAGGAATCTCTACTACAGTCCTTAAATTTAGATTATTTTTCATGTATTCTTAATCGACGTATATACATCGAAATAAAGCATTAGTATCCTTTAACGTTGAACGGCAAAGCGATGAACTCTCCTTAATTGATCCGCCTTTCCTCCGCTTATAGACCTCGCTTATTTAAAGAAAACGATCAATTATATTATAAACGTTGCGAAACTTTTTGATTTATTTATTTTTGTATAGTCGTGATGATATTAAGGCCTTATATATATACACTTGTGATGGTCGGAAATGGAAAATTTGCATAGTATTTAAGAACAATATCTCAAGAATATTCTCACCAAATTTCATAAAGATCGGAGCATTAGATTCGCAGTTATAGGTATTTCAACCGCACGACCGTGGCAGAGAGGTACGCAGCGCTGCCCAAAGATAAGAAGGCTGAAATAACATCCTTCAAACACACTTACACCGCTCTTCCTGCCGATTTTCTGAAAGTTATTAAGCCAATTTACGAAAATTTGTCGAAGAAAGAACTCTTAGAAAGATGCGTTGGTGGATTTACACAAAATAATAACGAAAGTTTTAATCATCTTATTTGGAAAATTAGACCAGTGCATCTTCCCGGCGGAGTAGTAGCAGTTGGAATGGCAGCATATGCATCTGCTTGTTTATTTAATGAAGGCAGCATCTCTATATTGAAGATTTTAGAAATACTCGGAGTGCCTTGTGGCCGAAACGCCCATGCCCATATTAGTCAAGAGGACGGTCGCGCGTTGCACTTGCCGAGCAGCAAGCGCAAGCAGCCACAAGAGAAGGAAGAATGGCCCGTAGGCAGTATCAAGTCAATGTTTTAGAGGCTGCAGATGATGCAGAAGGATTACTGTATGGCCCTCGAATCGACGACTCCATGTTAGTATGAATAAATTAACTTTAAATGTAAAAGAAACATACTTGAATCTTAAACGCGATTATCTCAGAATCGTCTTTTTTTAGAAACACCTTTGCGGTGTACACGATCACTACAAAACTATTAATCCGATCCATACCAAATTGTACCACATATTTATTACGATAATAGCTAGGGCCTGGATGAAGGATTTTGAATTTTGTTGAAAAACAATTTTTTTGTAACAAAAAACCGAAAATTTAGCACTTTAAAAAATGATTTATTTGTTAAAATTATCGTAATTTTTTTTAATCAAAATTTTTACGAATCCTTGGTCCAGACCCGAGGAAATGCAATATACTACTGTAATCTTTTTCCATTTCTGATTTCGGATGAACCGTTCTCGAGTTATCATGTCCACCGCAACTGATGCTCAAAAGAAGGCGTTCCTGGAAGACAGCTGGAGTCCCGCCATTTTGAAATATTTTTGAATAATCAAAATTGTATAAGTACTGTGACGGAAAATCCCAAGCTACACCCTTCGCGTCACAAAAGGTCGTCGCGCCTCCGCCCGGCGATTTTTCCCGAGGCGCCAGCCGCGTCAGCGGCTCGCCGAGCGGTAGGCCGAGACGACCGATTTGTCCGACTAGCACAGCTCTTCTTTCGGTAGAGTGGCGGGGTCAGGGGCTAAACACTTATGCAACACAACGAAATAAATAATTAAACACTTGACACCTCTAGAGAGAGAATTACACTTTATTTGACCGAGCGTTTTCTCGGCGATTGACTCGATACAAAATCACACCCGAAGCCGCCAGTCGGCCTATCTCTTTTCTCTCTCTCTCTCCTTTTAAACGGGTTAACAATTACAACCGACACGAAAAATACGCTAGGGACCAGCCACGTTCCTCCCTGCACCGCGACCCGAAACGATGCACACGCGAATGACGGAGACATTTCTTTAACTCGACGGTAAATTTTCCCTTTACGCCGGGGGCGGCCACATTCCACAGACCGACTTGATTAGTCCCCAACAATTTATTTTTAATCGTCGACCGTCTCGCTCGGATTTCCGTGGTCAAGTCCTTTCCCGCGAGCGAGACGGTTGACTCGAGGTCTCCGTCTCAGCCGTTCACCCCCGCCTCTCCGTCATTCGCGTCAGCCGTTACCGCGCCAAAATTAAATATTAAAACTTATTAAAATGACGGTGACGGGTACGATGACGGGTACGATGACGATGACGATAACGATGACGATAACGATGACGATAATGATGACGATGGCGATAACGATGGCCGTTGACAGGTGACGTAGGCCCAGTCTCTTCCCGTCGATCTTACCCAGCGCGTCGAGTCTCGCTGCGATTCCTGCCCCTGGCAGTTACGTGACGTGTGAAGGTCGGGCGGACGCGCCGTTACCGACTGAAGGGGACCGGGGACTAGCCGGCCGCCGTAGGTTCGTTTATAATACGCAATACGTTTGAGCCAGAGATGGTCCCGGTGTCTTTGGTTGCCTGACGCTGCGAGTCGCCGAAGTAGACGGGTACTGTGATGACGGCGTTGGTCACCTTCTGACCGAGGTAACCTTGCTGTCAGCCTGGACGGTTGCATAGTCGAACGCCTGCCGATCACATAACGCTTCACTCCACCGATCGTGGTGGAGGAGCGTTACAGAACGTGGGTCTGCTGAATCGTCTCGGATTCTCGAGCGAGGGTAAGATCGACGAGGCGCACCCCGAATTGGAAGATACGAGGCCGCTGCGGTGAGAAGGATCTCGAGGTTTTCGAGACGACTGCCATTTCCCGCTCGCCATCGTACCACAAATGTCACATGAACGAATAAAAAGAAGAACATAATTATACAATAAAATGAATAAATATATGAAGGGACAACAAGATAAATAAATAATAAACGATAACGGTACGCTCGGGCTCCCATACGAGGATGAAATCCGAGCGAGAGGGTCGCCTTAAGGTGACTTTGGGGCTCGTCAATTTTTCCACGTGACAGTACATGAAAATGTGTACTAATCGATGTTGCTCACAGTTTTTCAATAACCATTTATTGTCCTGTCGAAAAAAATCAGAAAAATCGCGTCCGTTCGCCCGCTACAAGTGTATAAGGCCTTAAAATGCATCGGAAAGAAATTTTTAGGATTTTCAAAGACAAAATGCCGCGGTACGTGTTTTAATTCACGTAGGTAGATTTGGAAGATATTATTTAAACTTTTGTACAGAAAATTCCGCGAGCGACACGCCCGTCTTCAAAACATTTTCGAAGTGGAGTATGGTTATTCCAGTCCAAGGACGTAGCTATTATTTGAAAACTCGTGCGATCTCTTTCACTCCGCCAGTGTGAAACTTTAATTAAATTGTCCCTGGGCGCGATGCGAACGGTTCTTAACTCGATTGGCCGAGATAACTTTACGATCTCTATTCCCCTCCTGCAGCAGTATAACACTACATGTGCGTGCGTGCGTGCGTGCGTGCGTGCGTGCGTGCGTGCGTGCGTGCGTGCGTGCGTGCGTGCGTGCGTGCGTGCGTGCGTGCGTGCGTGCGTGCGTGCGTGCGTGCGTGCGTGCGTGCGTGCGTGCGTGCGTGCGTGCGTGCGTGCGTGCGTGCGTGTGTGTGTGTGTGTGTGTGTGTGTGCGTGTGTGTGTGTGTGTGCGTGTGCAGGAATGACGTTGGACCAGGTCAAACATTTTAAAGTTTAGAAACTACTCCTAGCCAATTTTCCCGTGGAACATCGATGAAAAGTACCTACCATTTGCGGCGATTCGCATGAGCAATAACAATAATTCTGAAGATTATGCGAAGTTTTTTTTTGCGCTTGAGAAATGCACCCACATGCACACCTATTTATATATTGGAAGTACAAATAAGTCTCCGCCGTTTGACGAAAGATGGCCCCGCCAGGAGGTTATGGTTGAAATTGTCAGCTGTACAACGTCATATCCTAAGGTTGGATATCTGGCAAGACCATAACCTTGAAATATTAGCGATTTTGTATCAGCATCACCTATTTTTTTCGTACGAAAATGTAGAGTTTTGAGACGAATAAGCGTCATTAGCGGAAACTCTTGCGTTTGGCAGGAATCTCCCTCCAATAATGCTTCCAATTCCGCGTCTTCTTTTCGGCCTTCCGCTACGCTCTTTGTCTTCGACGTCAAAATCACCGTTCTTAAACTTTTGAAACCACTCACGACAACTTCTCTCACTTAAAGCAACCTCAGCATATGCTTCTACAAGCAATCGATGCGCCTCAGCTGCAGATTCCTTCGAATTAAAGGAGTAAAGAAAAGTTATAAAGGTCCCGCAAATGACGCTTATTCGGATTAAAGCTCGACATTTTGGCACGAAAAAAATTATGTGATGCTGATACAAAATCGCTAATACTTCAAGGTTATAGTCTTGCCAGATGTCCAACCTTACGATATGACGTTTCACATCTGACTATTTCAACTATAACCTCCTGATGGGGCCATCTTTTGTCAAACGGCGGAGATTGATTTGTACTCCTAATATATATGAGTGATTCTCCCGAACTGATCACTTTGCAGGACAATGAAATTGATAAACAAAAATATCTCATTTTTTCATTTAAACATTGCAATTGACTTCAGTTCTGATCGATATAATATAATTCTGCATAAAACACACTGATTTTTCAGTTTTGAGGGATTTATCATGATCTAAGAAATAGAAGGGCTAGAGGAATGATACAAACCTTTTCCTATCCAGTTTTTACCATTTATTAATATCTACTTCTCCTTTTCTTTGAATATTGATTTCGCGCTTTTTATTTCCACTTTTATTTTTCTACACGATCCTGTTTAAGCTTTTCCTATCCCCGTTCTTCTGCCTCTCCGTTTCTACGGAGCCTTTCTTCTTTCGATAGCGGGATGGCAATAATCTAAGAGAATCATTTTCATGTAACCTCATGTATATCCACACATACGTAACCAAGATGGTATCATTCCTCGGGCACATCTATCATGCCTCTAGATTTCACGTGTCGGGAGGAACGCAGAGAAATGATGCCAGAGGAATGACGATTCAAACGAGTGAGTCGGTGTCTAAAAATTCCACTGGAACAGGTAAGGAGTGAAATATTTTTATTGAATAATGATACCGTTAAGAATGACCAAAGGAATGACTCCCTCACCAGCGACACCACCTCATAACACACAAGGTCTGTAGAAAAAAGCGTGAGCTACAAAAATGATACGGCACACTCAGTCTCTTCGGAAAGTACATGAAGAAGGCACTGCTCGGGCAAGCATAATCCGCTAGCGCCGGCCATCACACAATATATGAACGGATTTACAGTTCTCCAGAGGATTGATTGAGAAAAACAGTTACAAAATTTCGTTATTTATTGTGAAATACGTGCGCTCATTATTGCTTCTATTTTTCAGGTAGAAATTGGGTGTCAAGGAATGTTTTTTCTGATATTTTTTAGATTTCAGTACCTCTTTAGCTTGGTGTGTATATGAAGTCTGGATTGTTACACTCGAGAGGAATGATTTTCATAGTCAAAATGCAGGGGAAAAAAGGATAACGATGATTTCTCTGCCAAATCTGTTCTGTAGGAAGATTTCGAAACATTTCAAACTGTTATATTCCAATAACCTATGAAGTAATCAGTTAGCATCTATTTAAAAGAGTCGGATTACTTGCAAGATCATCATTTTCAAAGAATTATAAGAAAAGTAAGAGAGGGGTTAGAAAGGGAGAAAAAAGTGTTTTTCGCAGACGTTGACGAAAACTAACATAACTTCGATAATCTCTACTGGACTCGCCGACAGTTCGAGATTGTGGAAAGTTTTGAAAATTTTATGAATAGATATTAAAGTGCAGGAACATTAATGATATTTCTCAAAAAGTGCTGCATACCAAAAATTTGCACATGGTTTTTTCACGATATGCTATTACAAATTTTACGCCCTTTTGTCGGACCTGAACGAAGACAAACCGAAGCTCAATTTGTCCTGAAAATACTCATTTTGTTGTATATTCCCTGTAAAACTCCACTTCAAAATGTTCTATGTAAGCGAAAATTTCGCAGAGCGAGGAGTAATACGGGAATAATTCTGTGACGTGACTCTTGTCGGTATATTATATGTATACTATATGTATATTGTATGTATACATATATATCGTGATATATGCTATACATACGTGTGTGTGTATATGGGCAGGATCGTATAAGTGAGGCGATATCAGATACTTATGTAAAGAGGGCGTGGAGATGGGTGAATTCGAAAGGTAATACATATACGTAGCGTGAAGGGTGGTGGGGGGATGAAGGGAGATATGTGAGTGAGAGGGCCACCAGGACGTGAAATAGAGTAACTTGATTAAATTTCTTCCCGTCGTCGTTGCAGCTTAATCTCTACGTAATAACTTGTGCGGGGCACACGAGGGACATCGGTTATCCAAGTTTTTACTATCTACCCCATTCGGCGAGAGAAGTCCCCCGATTAACGTTAGCCTAGATTCTGGATTCAAATTATAGCCGGATGTGGAACCGGATATGCAGCCCGCGTGAGATTCGAGAGAACATTGGAAACAATGATGGAAGCGTAAATTTAAAAATTGTCCGAAGTCGTTAGACAAATTCGTTCGTGTTTGTGTATAAATATAAAGACCGATTAAATTAATTTTTACACGTAATCTTGTGTTATTTTTATCAGACGTTTCCTTACATTATATTTTATTGAAAATGATGTAGGACATGCTTCTATTTATTTCAATGAACAAAATAATTAAAACTACAATCCAAGCTCTATGTTAAAATGATTTATAACGAGGAATCGTGACGCACTATGGGCCACCGTCCATTTCCACGAGCTGAATTGATTTTCGCAAGCAATATATACAAACAAGCTAACATCTTTCCATTGTAGAAAATGTGCAGAGCAGATGAATTAGAAATCCATCCACTCCCTAGCAGATTGGGCGCCTATCAATTTACTATAAGAATGCCCAAGGCACTTTGGTAGGCATATTAGTTCAAAAAGTGCCGGTAAATGCCGATGAATGACGAACGTTAAATTTTATGAGCGCACAGAGAATGCCTTTCGAGTGCCTGTTGAAATGTCTATGGAAATACTGGTGCGAGTGCCTGTCGAGTCCCGGCGAGAATGCCTACGTTAATGCCTACCGAAATACTCGCTACAATGCCGGTATGTAGCGATGTGTTTGCCGTCCCGATGGAGAATCATTCTGAGGAGAAGTGGAAACCGTGAAAATAAATCCCAAATCCAAACGATGCAAAAGTTTGCTGTCGCCTGCGCTGGGAAACGGGTAACGGTACACGGTACCGCAATTTTTTTTTTTTTTTATTTATACATTTCTTTTTCAGTTCCCTAACAATGAAGAGGAAAACTCGAAATATATATAATATTGACAATTTTGTGCTCGTCATTTTTTAGTACATGTTTGCAGAGTATGGTGTTACAAAACGAGAAAAAAAAACGAAAGAGGTCAAGTTTGTAACCGGTAATGAAAGTTTAAAACGTTTACTTGCACCAAATAATTTAAAACCAAAATTTATCTCGTGACGAAGAACTTAAAGTTGTAACTGGAACTCAATTTTGGTTGGGATGGAACGAGTATACATCTTGGATACTACAACCATTATATTACCATATGAAGTGCTCCTTCTCAGTTGGCTCTTTAATTATCCAAGTGCCCATGCATTGGGTCTCGCCGGTAACATGTCCAACTCAATGGAAAGCATTTTTGCTCGTTGAAAGCTGCGAATTAAGATTAATTACATATTGATCTACTGTACCACTACCGTATGTACTACTATATTACTGTAGTTATCTGTAGCTGAATTTTTGTTTTGCTTACCGGTACAGTGGCTCGTTGTCTTTTGTAATTGCGAAGAGAATATGGTAGAGTTCCTTCGGCATAATTTATATCGATCGAGGCAGAAAAAATGAGTGATGTTTGACGATTCGGCCCTGATCAGGGGGCTATTCAGAGAATTATTTTCTATTTTATTTCTATTTTATTTTAAATTACTTTTTATTACGTCATTTTAAATACATTTTATTACTTATTTTAAAAGTAATATATTATAACAGTATTTTTTCATTAATATTTGATCATATTTTAATATAATAATATTATAACGGTTAATGATAATTGAAATGAATAAACAAATAAAGTTTCATCTTACCGAAAGAATCATTATAAATCGTTTTTTAAAGTTATTGAGAAATCTATTTTCTGTACTAGATTTAATAATAATACAAAAGAAAATAGACTTCTCAATAACCTTCAAAAACGATTTGTAATAATTCTTTCGGTAAGATAAAGCTTTATTATTTCATCAATTTCAATTATCATTAACTCAGAAATATTAATAAAAAAATACTGTTACCATAATATATTATTTTTAGAAAATGTAACAAAACTTGTCTGAACAGAATCCTGGTCAAGGCCGAAACGTCAAACATGACTTTTTTCAACCTCGACCGATTTCTGTCGAAACAACTTCAACCAAAAACTCGAAAAGTTTGAATTAGTTGCGACGGTTTTCTATACTTACATCGCTGGTGACGTCGATTATTGACTGTTCGGCAACATTGTCATTCATCTGTACCGGTACACTTATCCTTGTCGTATCGGCACTATCACCTACATTTTGCTACTGCATTGGAAAAAAATTCATATAATTGTTGTTGTGTTTCTGAACACAAATAGCGATACTCATAACATGTTTAAACTCCACCAAATAAGATTCCAAAAGTTTGAATTAATATGGTTTCTTATACTTACATCGTTGCTGGTGTCGATTATTGACTGTTCGGCAACATCATCAATCATCTGTACCGGTACACTCATTCTTATCGTATCGGCACTGTCACCTACATTTTGCTGCTACATCGAAAGAAAAAAAAACAAATTTCATATAATTATTGTTGTTTCTAAACACAAATAACGGCACTCAAAACATAATTTAACTTACGTTATCGATTTCCATTGCGTACGTCATGATTGCCTTGCGTGCTTTTTTTCACTTTCTCGCGCAATACCTTTCCCTCTGCCTGAAAATATACCATGTTATTTATATAATGCACTTATTTTACAATGTAATTCATAATAATTCTTCATTATTACTTTGTTTTTACAACCTTAAAGTCGAACTAAAACGTACTATTGTAGCCACGGTTCACACCAAACCATTTATCTCAGTTACCTGAGCATCATGAAATGACTCTTCGTCACTCAGCCGTACTTCGTCCTCTTCGGCAGACAGCAGCTATCCACAGTGGAGAAAATACCAGGAATTATGATGGTACGCGGCGTGTATTTTATAGCTGGCTTTCTTATCTGACCACCACGACCATTGTCCTCGTTGCCTTCGATTTTCGGTTTTGCCTCTTCCTCGGTTTCTAATTGGGGAAAGAAATTTTAATTGTAGGGTATAAAATAGTGTTGACAAGTTAAGTTATCGCACGTCGATAGGCTCACTGCGCATGCGTGAGCAAAACTTAGTGTTAAGGCGCCGGAGCGCACTACTTGCGTTACCGGTAATTTTTCGTTAGTTGGTCCGTGACCGTTGCCCACTAGACGTGTGCAATAAGAAGTTCCTTTGTTAACACAAAAATAATAAAGCGTACTTATATATATTGAAAGTTATCTCTCTCTGTAACCCTATCGTCTCTCTTTCCCTTCGATAATCTCAACAGGTTATTGGCCCAGACAAGCAGCCTGCGTAACACCCGATTATCGAAGTCAGAGAACGATAGAGAGAAAACGGTTATCTCGATTTTTTCTTCCTTTGTGGTCGACACGTGGTCGCCATTGTAGTGTACCGGTAAACGCGTACGGGAAAATAATCGAACGAAAATGGCGGAATCAACTCTGATAAAGAACATCGAGAAGTTTGATGGCTCGAATTTTCAAGCGTGGAAATTTCGAATGAACTCGATGCTTATCGCAAACGCGATTCAAGACGTCGTAACGGGCGCGCGAGTGATGCCGGCAGACGCAGATTCGGCCGATGGCAAAAAGTGGGTGAAAGACAACGCGACGGCCATGTGCATAGTTTCCTCGTCGATAGAGGATTCCCAGCTCGACTGTATGCTCAACTGCACCACAGCGAAGCAAATGTGGGACAAATTGGTGAGAATTCACGAGCAGAAATCAGTGTCGAACAAGATGCTCTTGCTACAAAAGTTCCACGGACATCGCATGGAATCAAACGAGTCGGTTGTACAACACGTTTCCCGGGTACAAAACATGGCGTCTCAACTGAAGGATCTGGGAGAAGCGATTTCGGACAAGGCCATAATGGCGAAGGTTCTTGGCAGCCTACCGGTAAAGTACAACGCTCTCCAGACAGCATGGGACAGTGTACCCGAAGAAAGACAAACTCTTGATAATCTATTAGAACGATTATTGAAGGAAGAAAGAAGACTCGAAGGTGACGATGACGTCACTCGAGCGTTAGCCGCTGTTAGTCTTGGCGGGAACAAAAAGAAAAAGTTCGCCGCGAATCAAAACAATAACAGTGAGAAAAACCACTAAAGTAAAAATACGAGTGTCGAGTGTTTCTATTGTAAAAGGAAAGGACATCTTGCTTGCGATTGCCGGAAAAAGAAAAGGGACAAAGACAATCCCGATGAAAACCTTCGAGAGTGTGCGTTCGTCGCTTCGACAAGTGAACAAAAACAGCGACAAGTGAAATCGGAGACAGTGCCGAGTAGTGAGGTCGTAGAACGACTCATGGCAGTCGACACAAGCGATGTCTGGATTACCGACAGCGGTGCGTCCAGGCATATCACTTACCGACGGAACTGGTACAGTGAGTTCGAACCAAGCAGTGGCGAGTCGATATCGCTCGGGGACAATGGCGTGTTTGACGTTACCGGTAGTGGCACTGTGCTCATCGATAGACTAGTGAACGGTAAATGGTGTGAAGCTCGAATCGAAAACGTGCTCTACGTTCCGAAGATTCGGAAGAACTTGTTTTCAGTTAGCGTATGCACTGAAAAGGGTTTCAATGTTTTGTTCAAAGGAAAACTAGTGACAATTAACCGTGACGGTGAAGTTTTCGGTGTCGGTGTGCAACAAGACAATCAGATTTACCGAATGCTCTTTAAAGTGAGAAAACCAAGTGTTGCAAGAGAAGCCAATGTGTCAACTGTCAACTTGCGTGTCTGGCACGAACGAATGGGACACGTAAACAATAAAGTTTTGCGCGAAATGACGCAAAAGGGGCTAATTCGCGGTGTGAAATTAGCGGACATTGACAATTTCTTCTGTGAATCGTGTGCCTTCGGAAAAGCACACAGGCTTCCGTTCAAGAAGAACGAGACAAAAAGAAACACAAAACCGGGAGAATACATACATTCGGACGTATGCGGACCATTCTCAACAGAGTCGATCGGTGGTGCAAGATTCTGCATAACCTTCAAGGACGACGCATCAGGATTTCGGTATGTTTACTTCATGAAACACAAATCTGATGTTTTCGACATTTTCAAGAAATACGAAAAGTTGATCGACAACAAATTCGGCAAGCCGATGAAGGTGTTACGTACAGACAATGGTCGAGAGTATTGCAACCGTGAAATTAAGCGATATCTCGAGGCTCGTGGTATCGAGCTGGTAAACACGGCACCTTACACTCCTCAGCAGAACGGGAAAGCCGAGCGCGACAACAGAACGATCATCGACAGTGCGCGCACGATGATAACGGCAAAGAAACTTCCTCTGTCGCTATGGGCGGAAGCAGTCGGCACAGCAGTGACCGTGCTCAACCGAGTTCTGGCTACCGGTAAAGAGAAAACGCCATACGAGATCTGGTTTGGAAAAACACCAGATGTGTCTCATTTTCGAGTGTTCGGATCGGATGCGTACATGCATATCGACAAACAATTTCGCAAGAAATTAGATCCGAAGGCCACAAAGTTGATGTTAGTTGGATATCAGAACGACTCGATGAATTACCGTTTGTACAATCCACAGAATAAGAAAATATCTGTATCGAGAGACGTCACATTCAACGAGAAGTCGCAACTTGGGGCAGAAAAAGGGGAAGAATTCGAATACATCCTTCCAGCGGACGAAAATGAAGATGTGGCAGAACCCGTCGAGCAGCAACCGGAGGAAGAACGCCAGGAAGCTCAGGAAGAACCTGAAAGAAACGAACAACCAGAAGATCCTCGAGAAGAAGATCAAAATCAACCAGACAATGACAGACAACTGCGGGACCGTGCAAACATCCGACGACCCATACGGTATGAGATCGATTTCGCTGAATATAATCCGCCAAACACATTTCAAGAGGCAATGAACAGTGCCGAGGTGGAAAATTGGGCCGAGGCGATTCAGGAAGAGTTCGACGCGCACGAGCAGAACGAGACTTCGTCGATCGTACCAAGGAAAACGGATCGAAAGCCCGTAGATTCGAAATGGGTGTTCAAGGTCATATGAGACACGTCAGGCGACGTATACCGGTACAAAGCGAGACTTTGTGCACGAGGATTTCAACAAAAAGAGGGACTCGACTACACGGAGACCTTCTCGCCAGTCGTGAGATACAACTCGTTGAGAGTTCTATTGGCCATGGTGGCTGAACAGGACTTGGAGCTCACACAATTTGATGTGAGAACAGCCTTTCTTCGCGGCAAGCTGAAGGAAGAGATCTACATGGAAATACCGGAGGGACTCAACATCAAGAAAGAAGAAAAACGTGATTTCGTGTGTAAACTGAACAAGTCGTTGTACGTGTTGTATCCCCGGCTCGAGAACCCGGGATGGGTATTTTGGGTTCGTTGCGAAATTAAGAGTTGGAACTCAAGTTCGTTGAATAGGAATATAAGTTTATTACTGGGCTGGTCTAAAGGTAGGTTTACACTACGACACTTTGGTGTATACACTCAATGTATACATCGAGTGTCTGTGTGTGAACACCACTGTCTGATCTCGGGACATTTATTGCGACATCTCGCTAGGTGTCGCGTCGAGCGCCGTGTGAACAGGTTGTGTCGGAGTGTCTGCGGCAGTGTCCAAGTTTTCGAACCGGCGCGAAATTATCCAGACACTCGCGACCCGCGGTAAATCAAAATGGCCATTACGTGGAGCAAGGAGAGCATTAAAAATTTGATATTTTTTGTGGAAGGACTGCCTGAACTTTGGCAAATATGTTGTGCTGATTATAAAAAATAGAGTAAAAAAACAGGCAGCACTTCAATGCTTGGCGGAACAGTTTGGCACAATATCGGCTAAAGTTGACAGAAAAATGCATAATTTAAGAACACAGCTTAAGGGGCTATACCAGTGTGAACGCTGGAAATTTGGGTGATTTTCAGGACTTGTTGGACGAAAAGTACTCAATTAAATCTTTTGGAAAATTAAAAATATATTTGACCTATATTAAATAATTTTTTCATAGGTAAATATTGAGATCCAAGCGACTAATGCGCTGCCTTCGCAGGCGCAAAAAAAAGTTCCTCCACTGCTGACATAATTCCGGCTGATTGAGTAGCTGAAACCGAAAAAGGAAAAAAATGTCGTTAAACTAGAAGGTATTTCCTGTACAACGACGTAGGATTTTTGAAAAATATCAAAATCTAACAAAATAGCGTAGTTATGAAAAAAGTCTCTTTTCTTGCCTACAAAATGGTCGTTTTTTTAAATGCCAAATCGTCAATTTTTATCCAATCAAAAATATCCTACGTCATTGTAGAGTAAATATATTCAAGAGTACTCAGTTCAAATTTCAAGTCAATCGGATCTATTTGAGTTACACTGTCAGCATATTTGAAAAATCTCATTTCGAGAAAAATGCGTTTAGAGATTTAACTATCGATTTTTGCTAGATAAAATGATATTGACATATATAATTTAAATGATAATGATATTCTTGAAAGAATAAACTGTCGAAAAAGAATCGATCTTTTTAAAGTGTCGCACTGGTATAGCCCCTTAATAACAGCGCACGAAATTACGGCTGCCGCCGCACGGCGTTTCTCCATGGCGTCCGAGCGGGTACTGCAGCTGTGTCAGTAGTTTTGTGTGTGAACACCTGAGACACTTGTGTAGCGACATCACAGTACAGACACTTTCTGGGACACCGAAACCGTCTTATGTGTGAACAGAACGGACATTAGTGTCAGACATTTGTGTCGCAATAAGTGTCGTAGTCTATGCAGGCCTTGATAATTGAATTTACAGTGTGTCGGTCGTACCTTAGGACCGAACCGTTCAAAAGCCAACCAAGGACTGTCTGTTCCTTGGTGTCTTCTCCTAATTGTCGACTCGGATTGTCGTAATTTGCCCCAGATCAAGCAGCATAAGATGCTTGGTCAGGACGTGTCGCAAAGTGTCTTTTTGACGTTTGCATTTTGGCGAAAGTGCAACTCTCGCAGGGAGGGCAACAAACTGTGGAGTGGAACTCTTGCAGTTTCGCAAGAGTGCAATACACTTTTGCATTGCACAAGTTTGCGGACACAACATCCCTCCCCCTTAAAAGATCAAATCTCTCCTGGGATTTGTTTTGCATTAATGGTCGGTCCTTCGGTTTACAAATCTTTATCCATGTTCCCGTGTGATTATCCCATATATATAGTTATTATTTCTTCTTAAAATAATTCTTGCATAATTATAACACATTTTTTTCAATACATTTTTCGTATGATCATTTTACACGGAACTCGTTGTTGCTGTGTTTCGCTTGATTTTTAGTGTCAATTTGGGCACGGGCAGCTTTCTTTTTGCTGACTGTGCTTCGCTTGGTTGCGCCGGCTCGGCGCTGTTTTGGTCTTCGTCGTGGACAGGTTTCCTTGCGCGCTTTATGCGGTAATAGCATACATAGGCTATTCCGAGTATTATCGGCGCGACTGTGCTTAGCGAATAGTTACCTATTACATGTTTATATGTGTTTGAATCGCTAGACTCTTTGTTTAACTTAATCTTTATGTTTTTTACGCGTTCGCTGATCCTGTTTAATTCTTTTGGATCGTTTATGATTTCGTGCGGTAATACAATTTTTGTCGATGTGTGATCGAGTATGTTCATATCTGTAGACAAGAATGATAAATTATATTGCGGTAGGAAATCGGCGTATACGTTCTGTCTTATTTCGCCGACGGTTTCTAGTATAAAACTAGGGGCGGTGACGGAACATTTTCCGTCCAAAGCCAGAGTCCCTGCACCCGTAAGGGTCGCGTGTGCGGCTGGTTGTTTTCCGCAATGGATGAGAAGCGTTTCGGGCTCCGGTGCGACGTATAGCCACCTACCATGGCGTTCTAACGCAATAATTAGAGTGTTATTTATCTGAGCAACTCTTTGGTCGCAATTCGCATATTTATCTTTAGGTGCAATGTACAATGCCACCTCGCACGATGCGCAAGTATGAGCGGGACGCGCCGCTTGCTTTGGCCGGCAATAATAATGTGACGCTACGGCCTTACAATTTTCTAAATCATTTTTTGTTATGTGTAAGCACGATTCTCTTGTGGCTTCGACCGCGACAAGGTCATTCTTTATTTCTACAAAATGATAACTGTGATTTTTTATTTTGGCAGGCAGAGGATAGGCTTTGCTGATTTTATATTCCTCAGTGCCAATTGACTTTATTATAAGTACCATGTACGTTTTCGTACTATACGCGCCTACTTCTGACAACTCCAATAATGTTGGCATTTGCGCGTAGTTTATCGCGGTAGGGAACGTATGCCCTATTGGCAAATTGGGTAAAGCGTCAGTCAAATAATTTGTCAGTTGTCTTGGAGATAGTATGCTTGGGCTGACCATTCCTCTCGTGAGTCCTATTAAAAAATTAACTATTTGTCGTACGTCATTCAGTAATGATTCTACGGTGAGGCTTACAGCCGCTATTCGTTCATCCAATTGTTGTCGGGTGTTTTGGTCGTTGTACTGGTTGACCACCCGTTGTTCGATCTGTTTAACGAGAGCTTGTAGCACCTTCTGATTATCCTCCAAACGGTTTGATGATCGATTAAAAAGATCTATTGTTGAGTTCAAAATTTGCACATTTCCCTTTAAGGCGTCTTCTACTGTTTTTTGCTTTTTATTTATTTTGTTTATTTCGTTGCTGATTTCGGATGCGTATTGTGCATCCATATTTCCTGTGATTGCTTTTATTATTTCCCCTAATCCGTCTATCAACCCTCGTCGATAGCGAGTTTTTTTAATTCCTGTTATGTCGTATGCGGCTTGTAGTTCGTTGTTGATTTTATCGACCATGCGAGTCGTTGTTTTTGTCGCCATATGACATAGTAAGTTGGCCCGCAGATCTTGAGCGCATAGCTCTACTATTTTTTTCATGGCTTCTGTGATCTGTTCTTCCTGTTCCGCTATTCCACTTAGATCCATTTTTACCGCTAGTTTCCACACCTCGCGGGTTATTGACATGGTCCCGATTTCTTCATAAAAAATTCCGGGTGAAACCGTAAACTTTTCTATCCGGTATGATTTTTCCGGTGTATCAGCTTCACCTGAGCTCGACCCTGGAGCCAGAGATAGTAATCTGCGAAAATGATTCGCGTGGTTAGATACTTCGGACCTGTCGTTTTTTTTTTTTTTTTGAATAGGGAATTTCTTTAGATGTACATATAAGCCTATTATTTTATCTTTAGAATTCTTTAATTCTTTTCATTGAAGACTTTCGACTTGGGCTCGTTGCTGAGTCCTGAGTTTATTGCTCTTTCTTTTTTTGCAATTCTGCGTTTTCGTGCTTTGATCGGGTCGCTCGTTCAGTGCTCGAACGGCGACGTTTTCAGTGTTACTTCGACTTTCGACAGGAAACAACGATTTATCGGTAAGTTTTTATACTTCTTTGCTTTCTTTTCATACCTTTTTGCACGACTATTTTATTGTAATTTTACTTTTCTTCCCCTTTTCTCAGATAATTATAATGGACTACTCCCGGTATGAGGGTGAAACGGTAGTCTTCGGAGCTGAGGAGGATGGCCTGGAATTTGTTGTTGTGAGTAGAGCAATTCCCCCTCCTTTCCGTTTTTTTTTTTTATGAAAATGTCTTCCTATTAATGTATTTTCTTTTGTTTCTTTTTCCTTTTAGACCGCTCAGACTCCGAAACGGACGCGTCCCTCCTCGAAAGGGTGGTGGCGGCGGCTGTTTATCCAGCACGCTGTCGGAGTTCGCCGCCATCGCGCCCAGGTCCGGGCCAATTTACAAAAACTCTGGGCCGAGGATCCTGAAAGTGTGGAGGCCATGGAGTGGGGCTGGGAGCCGGCCGACTTGTTCGGGTTATGCCGGCTCTTTTATGACAGCCTGGAGGAGGGTTGGTGGCTCAGTCGGCCCACCATGTGGTGGCTGCCAGCCCTCTTTCCCACCCCCGGGTCGGAACCGGACCCCATTTGGGTGTTCGGTTGATACGACGATTAATGAAAAGTACATATAACATAGACATATTGTAACAATATATTTCCTTTCTTTATTTTTAAATATGTGTTCGCATTGTGCATTTTATTTTTCCCTTCCTCTTTTCAGGGCGTCTTGCGGGAGAGCCTCTGTGGCCTCCCTCAATTATAAAATTAATCATTATTCTTTTTTTTTTCTTGTCTCCCTTTTTTTTATGCGTGCTCTCGTCTTCCGCACTTCCTGTGCGATATATATATATATATTCCCTTTTTTTTTTTTTGATGACGGGGCTTCGTGCGGTCGAGCCGCGGCCCCCCTTTCTCCGCCCACCCGCTGGCCATCGAGACGGCTAGTGGGTGATATATTTTTTTAGGCGGTTCACGTGTACGCGTGTTTCTTTGCGTCCGCGGCCGATACGGTAGGTTTCGCCTGCCTCTCAGCTTCGGACCGTGTAAGGCCCTACCCATTTCGGGGTAAGCTTGGCCGATCTGCCCCTCCTCACGGTCTCGTCGTAGAGGAGGACTTTATCACCCGGGCGGTACTCTACTTTACCGGCCGTGTGATCGTAATGATGCTTCGATTTCTCCTTTCCTTTTTTCAGCTTTTCTTGTGCCCGTTGCCATGACGCCCTCAGGCGTTCACGTAATTCTGCTGCATAATCGTCGTATGAATATGTTTCTCTCGGTATTTCTTGCAACGCGGTCGGTAATTTAGCCTCTTTACCGAATACCAATTCATACGGCGTAATACCTGTAGCCGTGTGTGGCGTGGTATTATATGTGAACATGGCGTATGGTATCCATTCGTCCCAGTCCCTTTGATCCTCACGTACAAAATTTTTCAGGTATTCCGCAAGGGTCCTATGGGATCTTTCCAAGGCTCCATTCGATTGCGGATGGTATGCCGTGGTTTGCAACTTCTTTATTTGTAAGAGATCACACATTTCTTTAAATATGTTGCTTAGAAAATTTGTGCCTTGATCCGAAAGGATTTCGGACGGGGCACCAAATTTACAAATGATTTCCGTTACGAGGGCCTTTGCTACCGTTTTGGCTTCTTGGTTTTCTAACGGAATTGCTGTACTATATTTTGTTAATAAATCCTGGAAAGTCAGGATGTATTTGTTGCCTTTTTCTGTAACAGTCAAGGGACCTACAATATCGACAGCACATTTTTCGAACGCTCGGTCCGGTGTGTCTGTTATGACCATCGGTACCTTCGTATTTTTTCCCGATTTATTTCGCTGACATTTGTCGCACTCTTGAATGTGTGCGGTGACGTCTCGTTTCATTCCCGGCCACACATACTGTTGTCGTATTCGCTGCAGCGTCCGTGTGATGCCTTGGTGCCCACCTAGAGGGGCATCGTGATATTCCTGCATTATCTTCTCTCGG
The DNA here is from genome assembly GCA_964007375.1 of Ophion obscuratus. Classification (NCBI taxonomy): domain Eukaryota; kingdom Metazoa; phylum Arthropoda; class Insecta; order Hymenoptera; family Ichneumonidae; genus Ophion; species Ophion obscuratus. Next base: position 55,500,182 of record OZ023313.1, read on the forward strand.
TCTTCCTTGCTGGGAGTGCATACGCCAATGCTGCCGTTTTCTTCGTCGCTCGCGCTCGTGCTCGAGCATCGCGACTCTTTTAACTCACGGGGAGATTCCCCCTGTGCCGCGCTTCCCCAGGCGGCTTCTTCTCCGCGTGCTGCCTCGTAGCACGGGGAGTTGTATTCTCGGCCTCTCCGCTTTGTGCGGATATTCGTAGCGCTGTCTTTCTTTTTGCGCTCTCTCTCTCGGGCGCTCTTGCTCGTGTTGTCTCTGTCCGAATCCATATTGTCGGACTCGGTCTCTTCCCTCTCACTTGCGTAACTGCTGGCGGCCATACTGTCTTCCTTTATTATTTCTCTCGCGCTGCCGCGCGGAGTCTTCTTTCTTTCTCTATTTAATTTTTCTTGCTCACTTTTGCCTGTATCTTCTTTCTCTGTCGCGCTACCGCATTTCCTTATATTTTTTCCTTTATTATTTTTCTCTGTTTCACTACCGCGCTTTTGTGAAATTTTTTCCTTCTCTTGTGCTTGAGCTCGTGTCAAGGCATATATGCGGCTTAACGCATCTGCGTTTGTGTTTGATTTTCCCGTTTTATATTGGATCTTATAGTTATATTCCTCCAATTTTATTCGCCATCTCATAAGCCTTGATCCTGGATCCTTTACGCTGAATAACCATGTCAATAGTTTATGATCCGTAATTATGGTGAATTTTGTGCCATAAATATATGGTCGAAATTGATGTACTGCCCATACGATTGCAAGCAGTTCCTTCTCTGTAGTCGAATAATTAGTTTCGGCTTTGTTGAGAGTTCGGCTTGCGTAACATATGGGTAAATCCTCTCCAATTTTCCCTTGAGACAGGATTGCACCAATTGCCTTGTCCGAGGCATCCGTGGTCACAATAAACGGTTTCGTGAAATCAGGATACTGGAGTATGAGCGCCGTGATCAGGGCTTCCCTTAAATGATCAAATGAGCTTTGGCATAATTCGGACCATTCGAATTTGACACCCTTTTTGATCAAATTCGTCATTGGTTTAGCGATCTTGGAAAAATCTTTAATGAATCGGCGGTAGTACCCGGCTAGTCCCAGGAATGATTGTATTTCTTTTACATTTCTCGGTATTGGGAAATTTTTTACCGCTTTTAGTTTTTCAGGGTCAGGTTTCACACCGACTTCTGTTATAATATGACCGAGATATTGCGTTTCCTTTCGCAGAAATTCGCATTTCTTGGGTTGTATTTTTAAATTAGCCTCTCTTAGCCGCGTCAGCACTTCACGTAACCGCTTGTCGTGCTCGGCGAGTGAGGCGCCGTGTATGACAATATCGTCCAAATATACGTAGCATTTTAGTCCCTGCAAACCGGCCAATACTGCGTCCATTAATCTTTGGAACGTAGGAGGTGCATTTTTTAAACCAAATGGCATTCGATTATACTCGTAATGCCCTAGTGGCGTTGAAAAAGCCGTTTTCGGTTTATCTTCCTCCGCCATTGGGATTTGATGAAATCCCGAAGCGAGGTCGAGGGTCGTGAAGTATTTTGCCTTTCCCAACTGATCCAGTATCTCTGCGATATTGGGCAGTGGGTAAGAGTCGCCTTCTGTAGCCTCATTTAATTTCCGGAAGTCAACGACCACCCTTTTTTGGACTATTCCGTCCGCATCTGGTTTTTTCGGCACGACGAGCAAAGGGGCATTCCATGGGCTCGTGCTGGGGCGGATTATATCCTCATTTAGCATTTTTTGTGCCTGTCGTTGAATTTCTTTTTTGTGCTCCTCCGGCAGTCGATAAGGTCGCACCTTTATCGGCATTGTCCCGTCCTTGAGCGGTATCTGATGCTCGACTGCTTTCGTACAACCAAGTAGTTCTCCTTCGAGATGAAATACGTCGGGGAATTCCTCGCAGATTTCTCGCAAAATTTCTTCTTCTTCTGTGTTTAAATGCGAGTTCCCCTTAACCTCGCGTCATAATTTTTCCATCCTTTTCTTTCGTATTTCCGCGTTTTTTCCGGCGTCTTTTTGAGTTTCCTCTTCTTTCTTCTGTTTGTCACAGTTTTCTTTTCCCAGGTTAACCTTGTCGATTTTCATTTTTTCCAGCTCGACCGTAGGTCTTTTAATAATTTGCTCTTTCTCGAGCACATTCATTATTATTACAGGGCAAGTGTTTGCCTCTGCCTTCACGATGGCCTTTCCCATCGTGATTCCCTTTTGGATTTTTTGTTCCCTTGTAAATCCTTGGCCTTTTTCCATCGTCGTCGCGTGCACAATACATTCTGAGCGGGCGGGTATTTTTAAATATTTTGTGCCGTGTACAAACGGTATTTTGTGCCCTCGAATTTCTATCATTTTTCCTCCTAATATGTTTATTCCCTTTTCGACTATACAGTCCATTCCAAGGAGTCCGTCTACTGCTAACGGTACTTCCTTGCCGACCACGTGGAACTTGTGCGTTATCACAGCGGCCGGGGTGTCCAGTTTTAGCTCAGCTGTGCAGAGCGTGCGAAACGCCTTGCCCCCAAGGCCGTGAAGTTCTATTATCTCGTCCCCGATGGGTGTTTCCGGATCCAGCTCATTCACCTTTACTATGCTGCACTGGGCCCCTGTGTCACAACGGAGCGTCAGCATTTTGTCGCGAGCCTGCTTTGACGTTATATGTAGGTCACTGGCGTGCACTCGCGGCAGCTGAGCGCTGACGTGGTAAATTCTTCTCGGCGCCTTGTCATTGTGTACATATGGCTTTCCGAGTAGAATGTCCATTATTTTTCTTTGCGAATATTTTTTCTCGTTCACTTGAACGCATTTTGTTTCTTTCTCTATTGAGAGAACGCCGACCGCTAATGAACTGACGGTTCTTTTGGGCGCATTTTCTTGGTTTTTTTCATTTGGCCTATACTCATTTTGTTTTCTTTGGAACTTATTGTTTGGTGCGTAATTGTAACGCTTCTGTTGATAACTCGGGCCTTGCCATCCTGGCCGTCGTCTACACTCGTTATATCTGTGACCCGGTTTTTTGCAATAATTGCAAATTATTTCTGCTTGATTAATTGTTTTCGTTGGCACTGGCAAGCTATAACGCGCTTGTGTTTGCGCCTGATGCGACGCGGGCCTTTGAAATGGGAACGATTTTCGCCCCTCGTGGGCGTGTGACGGCGCGGACTGTCCGCTACTGTGGGAAACGCTCTTCGCGATAGTTTTTGTTCCTTCGACCGATTTTTCCTCTTCGATTGCTCCGCGGATTGCTTCTCCTAAGTCGTGGTACCCGCGTGACCTGACCATTATCTGCAGGTCCTTGCGAAGTCCGTGTTCGAAATTATTTAGGGCAAAATGCCTAATTAGCTGTTCGATTGCTTGTCTACCAATTTCGGAATTGACCATGGGCGTGCAACCCTTGATTAAATCCATCATTATAGATTCGACGCGGTTTGCGTAAGCTTGTACAGTCTCGTCATGTTTTTGTCTACAGGAATTAAATTCGATTTGTAGCGCAGGGACTGTTCGCTTCGCCTCGTACAGTGATTTTAATAACGTCAGCAAATCGTCGAACGTCTCTATGTTTTTGTAACGCAGGTCCGCCGCGGCTTTGCCTTGTAATTTGAGATGCAATATAGCTTGTAATAAATCCGCGACATTTTCGGGACGGACTCGAGTTGACGCGTATTTTATTGCTCTTATAAAATCTGTAACGGATTCCGGTTTTGATGCATCGAATACGGGGATGCTCATTCGAGCCTCTTTCATTGACATATAGTCGTCGTGTTCGGCCATTGTTACTGTCCGTTGATTTAATAGCGTAAAATCTTGGTGATTTAATTCGCGATTTCTTTCGGTTTCAACGGGATTAAATGTTTCGTCAGCACTGGACGACGCGTCTGACGAATTGTGTTCCGAAGGCTGATTATGCTGACGCTTCGGATTTAAATATTTCGCGTACGTTACGGGAGTCAAATCTAGTTTTTCTGTGCTTGGACTTTCCCTACGACGCTTTCGGCCTAAATCACTCTCACCGTCGTAACTTACGACAGTGTTAAAAACGAATCTAACGATCGCGATAGTTCGTCTCTCCCGGGCAATCGATACCGGTCTGCTTTTTCTTCGTCCGACATAGACGAATTCTCTGGCTTTGGAGGAGTTTATTTAATAAATGTTCCGTCACTTACAGGTAGATGATCGCAAGATGCATACTGATTGATGATCTTCTGATCGTCCTGGTCTTCGTTCCTTCGTTTAGTACTCTGCTTCTGGGTACGATTTTTCTGATTGTTGAGTCCTTCTTCCGTTGATCCTCGGGATCCGGGTTTTCTGGGATTGGCTCTGCTTGGCTGTAGCCTTTCCTCCGGATTCCTCTTCCGACTCGGTCGGGATGTCTCACTCCAGCACACGAGTTGACTCGGTCACTCGCTTATGGTGCTTGAGTGGTTGTTGTGCGTGTCCACACACAAGGAACGAACTTTTCGGCAGATCCCACCGCTGCCACCAATGTTGTATCCCCGGCTCGAGAACCCGGGATGGGTATTTTGAGATCATTGCGAAATTAGTAGTTGGAACTCAAGTTCGTTGAATAGGAATATAAGTTTATTACTGGGCTGGTCTTATAATTGAATTTACAGTGTGTCGGTCGTACCTTACGACCGAACCCTTCAAAAGCCAACCAAGGACTGTCTGTTCCTTGGTGTCTTCTCTTAATTGTCGACTCGGATTGTCGTAATTTGCCCCAGATCAAGCAGCATAAGATGCTTGGTCAGGACGTGTCGCAAAGTGTCTTTTTGACGTTTGCATTTTGGCGAAAGTGCAACTCTCGCAGGGAGGGCAACAAACTGTGGAGTGGAACTCTTGCAGTTTCGCAAGAGTGCAATACACTTTTGCATTGCACAAGTTCGCGGACACAACATACGGCTTGAAACAAGCACCCAGGTGCTGGAACGAAAAGTTTCGCGAGTTCTTAGAGAAATATCAGTTTCGCGAAACGGAAGCCGACAAGTGTATCTTTCGAGGACGGGTAGACGGTGTAGATGTATTTTTGGCGCTTTTTGTAGATGACGGACTCATCGCAGCAAAAACAAGTAAAGCCCTCGAGTCAGTAATAAAATCGTTGGGAAACGCGTTCGAAATTACGATCGGGGATGGAAAGTTATTTGTCGGGGTACAAATAGAACGAAATCGAGTAAAGAAAACCATGTTCTTGCATCAAGAAGCGTATGTGAAGAAAATCCTTAATAAATTTAAGATGATTGATGCAAAAGCGGCAAGTGTTCCTGCCGACCCGCACGCGCGACTAGTTCCAAACGATCGCGACGATGAAAACCCAAGTACAGTACCGTTTCGAGAAGCAGTGGGCTCGCTAATGTTTCTTGCGGTTGTGACGCGGCCGGATATCGCATATTCGGTGAATTCGGTTAGTAAATTTCTTAGCAATCACACCGAGAGCCACTGGCAAGCGGTGAAACGAATCTGCCGGTACTTGGTCGGAACAACGAAAGTCGGGGTAATGTACAAAAGCGGCGGGAGTAACTCGGAGTTACAGGGGTTTTCAGACTCGGATTTCGCAAGTGACGTGGAGACGCGTAGATCTACCACGGGGTATGCGTTTTGTCTATCGAACGGGATTGTGACGTGGTCGTCCCAACGACAAAAGCTAGTCACACTCAGCACAACGGAGGCTGAGTACGTCGCGGCAGCAGCGGCTGCGAAAGAGGCCATTTGGCTGACGAAATTGTTAAACGATTTCGGGTGTCTTCCGGAAATTGCGACAGTTTTGCGAGTGGACAATCAAAGTGCAATCCGATTAATCAAAAATCCGGAGTTCCACAAGCGAACCAAGCATATAGACATTAAGCATCACTATGTTCGCGAAACTGTGGAGAGTGGGGAAATATCTGTAGAATATGTTCCTACTGATCAGCAGCTAGCTGATATATTTACCACAGCAGTTCCAAAGAGACAATTTCAGCATCTATGTAACGGTTTAGGCATAGGGTCCTCGACGCACTCAAACGGCGGGAGTGTTGAGAAGTTAAGTTATCGCACGTCGATAGGCTCACTGCGCATGCGTGAGCAAAACTTAGTGTTAAGGCGCCGGAGCGCACTACTTGCGTTACCGGTAATTTTTCGTTAGTTGGTCCGTGACCGTTGCCCACTAGACGTGTGCAATAAGAAGTTCCTTTGTTAACACAAAAATAATAAAGCGTACTTATATATATTGAAAGTTATCTTTCTCTGTAACCCTATCGTCTCTCTTTCCCTTCGATAATCTCAACAAATAGAAAATTTTAATATATATCTACACTATGCAGGATACGGACTTATATACACACACGGTACATCCTAGCACAAGAATATTTGTTTCTCGATCGAGATTGGTTTTTATTTTAACTTACCTGTTACTTTAAGGACGCGGATATGGAGATAATGATTTTACCGGTCAATCTTACGACGAATTCTCAAAGCTTCTGGCTGGTAAGCGTGATTCTTCATGATTTCGTTTAACATAGTACCCGTACAACAAATGTCGTAATGACCGGTATATTTATTTTGTAATTTAACTTTTTCACATTTGCACACTATATATTCTTTGTCAGCGATAACCTCGACGAGGCAGTATTTCAGATTCATCGTAAAATGAATCTGAAATTCAAAAACCACATTGTTTTATTGCTATACACAGTACGCACACGCACAATAGTGTATTTATAACCTCTTTGCGTACGAAGATCGAACTCAGCTTTGTATATATTCTCCGTTCGCGTTATGATTCGAATTAAGGCACGTGAGAACTCGCACGTGCCGGCGGCGCGCATTATGGGGACCTTCCAACAAAAGCACAGATGGACACATAACTACGTGATTGGTTATTTCTTTTGGACCCAGCCAATCTCATCGCTGTGTGTCCGTTTTGTGTCGATTTGCGTATTTTGTTGGAAAGAATCCCTTATCCTCCGTGTGCTGCAGCTGTAGGACGCTTTGCGATTACATGTCTTTCACATGGATCTTTGTTTCTTGGTTTTTTATTTAAAAAAGTAATTACGACGCGAGTTGAGTGAAATATTATTAGTGTATCATTACTACTGTGTTAAATATTATTATTGTGAAATATTATTACTGCATCATTATATTGCTGAAAAGTAAGTGAGCACAAATGATCGTCATCTCTCAATTAGCCACTAAGCAATTTTGAGGTTATGTTGTTATGCGTATCAAGTTTTGGTATGTAATTTTTGTTCTATTCACGCATTCTCGGGCGCACACGTGCAACATTTTCTGTCGTATATAGTAGAGTGGACCACGAGCCTATGGGCTCATATTATCTTCACACGTGTTGAATTTTTGTTTTTTTGTACACCGTTTTCCTTCATATTCCGCTGGTTATTTATTCGTACTTTCGGTTTTGGGTATACCGCAGCTGTCAGAAGAAATTGTGTAAGCTGTGGCTCCGCTACAAATGAATGGAGCCATGTACCGCTCGCGGGTGAGCACAAACCGCTGTAAACAAGCAACGGCTGTTCGTCGTCTTATGTCAAGAAGCACCCTTCGACGAAAAAGGGCCGAAGGGTCTTTTCGTCGAGTGCTTGAAAGATATACGTGGCAGTTTTGGAGCACAGCACATTAGACGAATCGTACGAACATCACACAGAGCATTCATTAATATTTGCGATGTGCAAGTACCGGTAATAATAATCACCTTCAAACGGAATGATTATGATGGAATACGACTCGCAAATGTTTGGGAGACAGATTAAAACCTTAAAAATTGATTTCCGCGTAATATTGAGGATATCAGGGCTCGAAATACGTACTTGTGTAAGTGTGAGCTGCTCAAACACAGATAGCTGGATGCACACAAGCTGAGCAAGTTGAACCAAAGTTTCCAGGTTTTCAGCTTTCATTTTTGCCACCCAATACTTTCGGGCTGTTTGAAATGGTTTCAAATCTATGTATTTAAATGTATATTTACTGTATTTAATCTATATCTATATTTTGGCGTAGGGATCTTGGCGAGCCCACCGCCCGGGAGTGCGTTCAGCGCTCCCGCAATAGCCAACGGTGTGCAGGGCTAACCACCCGGCATGTCGAGAACACGCACGAACATACAAGCACAAACATCTACACAAACACGTCCGAGGGACATACCGGTGATGCGAATGATCAGGTGACCCTATAAACGGGCTATCCTGAGAAAGCGAATGCTCGGGGTCCCCTATAAACGAGGACCACCGAAAAGCGAATGTTCGGGGTCCCTATAAACGGGCTCCCCCGAAAAGCGAATGTGAGTGAGTGTGCGGATGAATGTCGGAGGGCTCAAGTTCTGAGCACCTCCTGAATGGTTACCGAATTAGTGCAGTCAAATTACGGCTCAGAATGAAAAAAAAACATAAAATACCGCATTTTTGGGATTATGATGGATCGATAGGGGGGTGTATTCTGAGCTTAAATTCCAATTTGTGGGGTTCTACTGAGATCAGCTCAAGGTCATTTCGATGAAAACGCGCTTAATTCGATACCTCGAGAACGGTTAGGTTAGGCCAAAAATTGTAGAGACCTTTTCTCTTCTATATTAAATTTCCTAACTTTTTTATCTGAAACTTTTTTTTTATCATCAATACTTTTCAATTTATTACTTCCGAAAGGCAAAAATTTTACTTTTTTTTCTCCCTATTTTTCATTTTTCAAAAAGTTAGGAAATTTAATTTAGAAGAGAAAAGGTCTCTACAATTTTTGGCCTAACACTAACCGTTCTCGAGATATCGAATTAAACGCGTTTTCATCGAAATGACCTTGAGCTGACCTCAGTAGAACCCCACAAATTGGAATTTAAGCTCAGAATACACCCCCCTATCGATCCATCATAATCCCAAAAATGCGGTATTTTATGTTTTTTTGTTTCAGTAATTTGACTGGACTAAATGAATGCGAGTAAATGAACCGGTACACGTCACAAAGGCGGACACTCACTAGCACGCACACTTAAGGTAGTACTAGCGGATTGACTAGTCGACAGAAAATCTATAAATTATTGAATCTGAAAAAAGCAAAATATAATGTATTTGGGTATAGTAATAAACATGATACAGAAAATAATTATTTGAGAAGTGCATGTAATAACTGTATGTGTTATAGTTTGGTAAGTGAAGTAAAATCGCAATCAGATTTGACTTGAGTTGTCACAGGCCGCCATTTCATAATTCTGGCAATATCCGTGGCAACGCTGTATTCAGGTGCTTTCGATACATGTCAAGCATGTGTTTGTTTACCGTATGTGTAATCGTGTGTTGTAGTGTATGTGTAATGCGGTAAGCGAACGCAAAAATGAGTCGATTGAATCGATGATATTTGCTCGAAATGTCCCGTAACCTATATTTATTATGGAGCATACGTGACCGCGACAATTTTCGTGTTATTCGTCGCTTTTCGCATAGCTCTGATCTGACCGGCAAATATTATTATTTCCGTTCCAAAGTTCGATCCGCACGGATTCCCTATATGGTGCGGGTTAAATGCGTTGATTTCGTGAATTAATTTCTATTGTATTTAGCCGGTAAGGCCTGCAGAGTTTTCGCGGATGTCATTTTTTATGTTTCTACTACAGCATAAAAAAAAATCAACTTTTTTTCTAATGAGGAGGTTCGCGCACGTACTACCTTAACGCCGGGGGACGGCACTCGGACCTCCGCCGTCCTCCGCGGTAGACCGCCTCAGTGGGGGCGGTCGGAGGGCACGGCGAGTATAAACCAGGCACGATGCTCCTGGGCCGCTGGATAGTACAGGGGCCCGGGTCCTCTTAGCCGGATGGACCTGGCTGCCCCATCAGCCAGTGTATAATCCCCATACTGTTTTAGTGCCGGGTGGCGCCCGGAACGGGCCCTGCAGCAGTAGCGGGGGGGCCTCGATGAGGCCACCACTGCCCTCTCTGGGGCGGCCTGCGGCGGGGATATGTCGGCGTGGGTGGTCTGCAGTGACTTTACCCCAAAACACTCTCACATACACAAACAAAAGGGAGAAAGGGAGGACTTAAAAAACATGATTGCACAACATAAAGGAAAACGTTTAAACGCATCAAAACAAATGGGGCCCCCAACCCCGACAGGGACAAGTGACACTACGGACGGGCGAACGGGACAGAAGACTGCACCGGCTTCGTCCGTAACGGAAACGGCAGAGGCCAGGATCCGGACTCAGCTACAACTGATCCGGGAATGCCTGGTCGAAATGGAGGAAAAGACACGCGTGCAGAGGAACATCAGCACCGTGATCACGACCAACATGGCCCGGATTAGGGAAGCTGCGGACGAGGCATGGCACGAGTGGGACAGGATGCATGTGCTCGGGACTGTCAGCGGAGAGGGTGACGTCGACAAAAACGGACGCCACAGACGAAACTCAAACGCGAGACCACGGGCTCAAGCCCGGATCTCATGCCGGCCAAAAGACCGACGGAGGGAACGGAGCTTACCCCGTGGAAAACGGTGCTCGCAAAGAAGCAGAGGAAGAAGACAGACGCACAGGACGGACAGAAGACGAGAACGGCTACAGAAGTGACAGCGACGCCGGCCACGAACAAGGTGGGTGACGCCCGCCCAACCCGGAGACCCGGGGCTGGGGTGGTCCTCATTAAACCCACCAGTGGCAAGACATACGCGGACACACTGCGACGTATGAAAGCCGTTGATCCTGCGACCGAAAAGGTGCAGGTCAACGGCTACCGAAGGACGAAGGACGGAAGTGTCCTGCTCCGTGTCAAAAGCGGGGCGGGAGACAGACAAAACTTCCAGGACAAGCTTCGGCAAGCCCTGGGAGAAGACGCACAGATACGGGATATGACTTCCAGCGTACAACTGGACATACTGGATCTGGACTGCGTGACGGACAAAGAGGAAGTGACGGAGGCACTTCGACGAGAGACGAACGACACGAGGGACCCGAAGGTTCACATCTTCGGCCCAAACAGACATGGACAGTGTATGGCTGTCTGTGACCTTGAGGAAGGCGCCGCAAACGCCCTCCTCAAGAAAGGGCGGCTGAAAATCGGATGGATAAACTGCCGTGTCAGGCCTAGGACGACTGTGCCAAGGTGCTATAGGTGCCTTGGGTACGGACACACGAAGACGAACTGCAACGGCAAGGACAGAGCACAGTGCTGCTATAAATGTGGCAGGACGAACCACGTCGGCAAGGACTGCAAAGAAACACCGACGTGCTTCCTGTGCGACGAGGTGGGGCACGAGAGTACCGCACAGCTCCCGGGCTCCGGGGTGTGCGCGGTCTTTAGGGCTGCGCTGGAGGAGTGCAGGAAGAAGACGAAGACGTGACAATTCTACAAGGAAACATGCACAGATGCGAGGAGGTACACCTCCTGCTTCCCCAAATCGCGACTGAACACAACGCTGACGTACTAATACTTAGCGAGCAATACAGGGATATGACGAACCCGACGTGGTTCCCGAACGGCGCGGGTACCTCAGCCATTTGGGTTAGGGGTACCAGAACGCGTGTGCTCGACAGCGGAGCGGGGGACGATTACGTCTGGGTGAGGGTGGGCGGCCTGATTTACGTCAGCGTCTACCTGACCCCAAACTGCTCCGCCAGAGAGTTCGAGGACAAGACGGGCAGACTGGAGGACGCATTGAGGGAGCTGCCGGGGGACTTAATAGTCGCGGGTGACCTCAATGCGAGAGCGATCGAGTGGGGAATGACCAGGACGGACAGACGTGGACACCTGCTGCTGGAAATGGCAGCAAGACTCAACCTGACTGTAGCGAACACGGGACACGTACCGACATACATCAGACCGGGGGTGGGCTCCTCGATACCGGACGTGACGTTGATCTCGGACAGTATCGTGCCGCTGATGAGGCGATGGGCGGTGATCAACGACTATACAGCCAGCGATCATCAATACATCGTCTTTGAGGTGGCGGGACCCACAGAGACGCGACGCAACAGGTCGGCGCAGACACCGTGGTGGAACATACGGAAACTGGATATCGACAGGTTCTCGAGGGCGCTGCTGGAAGCAGTCGCACCCTCGGAGATGGTACCGGACGAACTGACGGGACGTACAAGGACTGGACGACTTGTGGACGAGACTCTAAAACTGATGAAACGGCTCTGCAAAGCTTCAATGCCGCGCAAGAGCGCCCGACATGATAGACGAGCGACGTACTGGTGGACAGCAGACATTGCCGAACTGAAGAGGCTCTGCATTCGGGCGAAGAGACGAATGTACCGGGCTCGGGAAAGGGACCGGCCGAACGCGGCTGCTCTTACGACGGAGTACAAAACGGCACGGAAAACGCTGACAAACGCAATAAAAGACAGTAAGAAGCGCTGCTGGAGACAGCTATGCGAGGAGGTGGACCAAGACCCCTGGGGTCTGGGTTACAAGATTGTGACGCAGAAGCTAGGGGCCCGAAGTCCGCCGGAACTCCAAGACGCGACGACCATGGGACAGATAGTTAACGGGCTCTTCCCGTCTCACCCGACGAGGGAGGAGCTCGTGGACCCGGACGACAGACGAGACGCCCCGGTCTTTACTGAGGAAGAGCTTACTAAAGCTACGACCTCTCTGAAGGCGGGGAAAGCACCTGGACCAGACGGCATACCTGGGGAAGCCCTCCGGCTGATGGCACGCCTGAGGCCTGAGATACTCCTCGGTATGTACAACGAATGTCTTAGGACAGGGACATTCAGCAAGCGCTGGAAGACGGCTAGACTGGTCCTCTTCAGTAAAGGAAAAGGAGAGCCGCATATGCCGTCTTCCTATAGACCCCTGAGTCTACTGGACACGACGGGTAAAGTTTTCGAACTTCTACTGAGACCGCGACTGACAGACGCGATAAGAGCGGCCGGGGGCTTGTCCGAGAACCAGCACGGCTTTCGCAAGGGACGATCGACTATAGGGGCAATCCGCAAGGTCATCGAGACCGTCAAGAGGACGGACGAGGCCTGTCACGCGGCAAGGCCCCTAGTGATACTGGTGACTCTAGACGTGAGAAATGCCTTCAACTCGGCTAGGTGGAGGGATATCTTGGGGGCGCTGGAAGGCACTCTCCGGATTCCTCCTTACCTACTACGGGTACTGAAGGACTATCTCAACGACAGACGCATCACGTACGAGACGACAGATGGACAGGTGACTAGAAGTATCACCGCGGGGGTCGCGCAAGGATCAATTCTCGGACCGGACCTATGGAACGTGACGTACGACAGCCTGCTGAGGCTGGAGATGCCGCGCAACGCATCGCTTGCCGCTTACGCCGACGACGTGGCGGCAGTGATAGTGGAGCGCAGTGCGGATCTGGCCCAGCTGACACTGAATCAGGTCATGAGACGCGTTGACAGGTGGATGACGGAGCACGGACTGTCTCTTGCACTGAACAAGACGGAGCTTCTCATGCTTACGCAACGACGAATACCGACAATTATTCCGATGACAGTCGGAACGGAATGTATGGATACCAGAGGAGAAGCCAAGTACCTAGGGGTGACTCTGGACACGAAGCTGACCTTCTGGCCCCATATAAAACGGACGGCCGACAAGGCGGCGGCGAAGGTGACCTCGCTCAGCCGCCTGATGGCAAATACGCACGGACCGAGACCGTCTATACGGAGACTATTGATGACGACGGCCCACTCGATCCTCCTGTATGGCGCAGAGGTCTGGGCGGACGCGCTGGCCGTTAAAAAATACAGGAAGACGATGACGTACGTACAAAGACAGGGGGCTCTAAGGATAGCGTGTGCCTACAGGACCGTCTCGGCAGAGGCGATCCTGGTGGTGGCGGACGTGATTCCTATAGACCTACTAGCCACAGAACGAAAACGAATATACGAACGCGAAGAAGGGACTGAAAGGGCTGACGCGGCAAGGTATGAAAGAGAGAAGACCCTGACGGACTGGCACGCACGCTGGATGACCGAGACAACCGGACGATGGACAAGACGGCTGATAACGGATCTAAGACCGTGGACCGAACGGGGTTGGAGGGAGGTAAATTTTTACCTGACCCAGCTCCTCACGGGACACGGATATTTCCGAGGTTATCTATACAAAATGAAACGAGTACGGACGCCGGACTGTAAGTACTGCGGACACACACAATACGACGCGGAACATATGTTCTTTGCGTGTGACAGATGGACGACCCGGAGACAACAATTAGAACGGAGGACTGGACCCATCACGCGCGATAATATAATCGGGCTGATGCTACGGGACGAAGACCACTGGACAGACATCGCCACCTTCGTCGAGGCAGTGCTGAGGCGTAAGAAAGATGATGGATGCCTGGAAGATGAATGAGGGAGACATGACATGTAAACGGAAGAGACGTAGCAACGGGTAAACGAAACGAGACGGACGATGGACAGGACCCGCGGGGGTGAGGTTATACTAACGTGTTGCCACCCCGCGGGGCGGACAGTGGAGGGGGAGGTTTTAGTCGGTATATCACCATTCCGACGGCACCGGCATGTGTGGGAGTCCGACACACGAGACAGCCCACGGGGCCGACTTACGGTGCGTAATTTACATTTTTACCCCCTCCTAAAAAAAATCTATATCTATATAATGAATCTGTACATTTATTATGTATTGTATAATTGTCATGTATTGTTTGTTACATGTATAAATATTTAAAAATTGAAATAATCCTGCCACTATACTCGTTCATCTTCTACCGTCCCTAATATGTCCCTAATCCGGGTAAAGCTGAAAACGCCAGGAAACAATAGAATGCCGGTGGATGCCAAAAATGCCGATGAATGCCCTAAAAAGTAGAATGCCGGTGAATACCCAAAAATACTGGTGACTGCCGTAAAGAGAACAGCGCCGGCGAATATCCAAAAATGCCGATACATGCCTAAAAAAGTCTAACCCTGATGGAAATCCGCTTATTGGAATTCGACAAATACTGTTGAAATCTGTTAAAAAATGTCAGAAACTGTGAAAATTAATAGATTCTAACATAATTTGATGGAATCGTACATATTTTGATAGATTCTGTCGGAAATAATCTATGAAAATCGGACAGAACCTCATATATTATGTTAACTTTACGGAATGTCATAAAATCACAGAATTCGATACTTTCTGTCATCTTTTTGTCAGAAAATGTCACCTTTTAACAAAAAATGATAAAATTAATTTTCCATTTTTTGACATATTGTTGCATCGAAAAGAATGACAGAAAATGACAAAAAATGATAGAAAACGATAATTTTTATCATAATTTGTTGTCACATTTTTGTTGAATTCTGACAGATTTCAGCTGTCATTAAATCACAGAGTTTGATACTTTCTGTCATCTTTATGTCGGAAAATGTCAGCTTTTAACAAAAAATGATAAATAAGTTTTCCATTTTTTGACATATTGTTACATCGAAAAAAATGACAGAAAATGTCAAAAAATGATAGGAAACGATAATTTTTATCATAATTTGTTGTCACATTTTTGTTGAATTCTGACAGATTTCAGCTGTCATTAAATTACAGAATTTGATACTTTCTGTCATCTTTATGGAACTTAAGAGGGCTCAATAAGGAGCAAACAATATTCAACCGTACTAATTATATTTTTATCTATGTATTTTATCTGCGTCTCTGTATGTTGAATATTTTTTAAGATCTCAACAGTTGCCAAATATGTGTCACCAAATAAAAGTATTATTGAATATAAAGTCCCAAATTTCTTTCTTTCAGCATTTCCATTAAAGTTTAGAAAATTATATGTAAATTCCATCAAATATTGACGAATTCTGACAATTTATTATCAGAATCGATAATTAAATGTCAAAATTCATCAGAATATATCATATATTTATAATGCAAAATGTCAAAAGTTAACAAGTTCGGTCATTATATGACAAAAATAAAAAAGAATGATATAATTTGACAGATTCGGTCATAATATTTCATAAATGTTAAAGAATCCATTTCATTCCATTAAATAATCACATTTAATGACGAAAATCTCACAAAAAATAAGAAAGAATGATATAATTTGACATATTCGGTCATAATATTTCATGAATGTTGAAGAATTCCATTTTATTCCATCAAAAAATGACATTAAATGACTAAAATCTCACACAAAATGGAAAACTCTTACGACATTATATGACATATTATGTAAGATTCTGACAGAAATTACTGAATTATAACATTACTTTTCTGATAAAATATGACAGATTCTGTAAAGCATGTTCCAATTTCCGGTCAGAAATCATGAACTTCTCACAGAAAATGTCAAATCTCGAAATACTATGACAGATTCTGTCGTATAAATGACATATTCTGACATTATTTCTCATTGAAAGTTGACGGAATATTATCAAATCTGATATTTTTTGTTAAAATCTGACAAATTCCAATAAGCGGATTTCCATCAGGGAATGCCGGTGAATATCGAAAAATGCCGGTGAATGCCTACAAAAATGTAATGCCGGTGAGTGCCTAATAAAGCCGGTGAATGACCAAAAAAAATGCCGTCAAATGCCGGTACTTCGGATACAAAATTCTGGTTTGGTCACTCTTCAGCACTTACCGTCACTATTTGAACCAGAATGCCTGCCAAAGTAACTATAAATTCCTACAATAGGCACGGCATTTAGCCAGTCACTTCAATAGGCATATCAAACGGCTTGCATTGGCATTTATCAAGGCACCCAATCTGCTAGGGAAGGCTTTCCAACACGATTATAAACCACTTCCATCAAATGTATTGGATGCCATCAGACCTATATACAACGATCTGCATCGTCGCGGGAGAACTTCTGTATGGGCCCGGAATAGATGACTCTATGTAAGTTTACAAAAGAAAAATATTTTCTTCGTGTAAACTGAAATTGAAACTTTAAACGCGTTTTTCTCAAAATGGCATTTCTGAAGTCGGTGACCACGATTACTCTAACACTAATGAACCGATCTTCTTGAAATTTTGCAGGCTTATTTAATACATAATAATGTAGTCTTTAATCGTTCGATTTTTTTTCGAAAAAAATGGCCGTTTTATAGCCAAAAAACGGCCGTTTTTTTCGTTAAAATCGAACCATTAACTTTGGCTATCCGCCATTTTGTGAAAAATGAATATTTTTTAAAATCCTTCGATTAAAGACTAGTTTACACTTATATTTGGCTAAATCCATCCGCATCTTTTTTTCAGATGGTCCACTTCGCCGCAATGTTGGTCACCGCAAACCGTGTATATAAAAACATTATTTCATTGACGGCCATTTGCCACTAAACAATGTAATATTTTTCAATAAAAAAATTACTGAAAGTTCTTCAAGATGTGTTCTTTAAGATGGTATATTGATCGATTAAAAAAGTTTTGTAGTTTTCTTTTAAAAAATTCATGAAAAAGGCCTTTTTTGCGCTACAAATGGGGGTAACGCCTTAATAGGTAATGCAGACGATTTCAAACAAATCTCGCACGATGTCCGAGATAGTTAGTTCTCGTGAATTTCGGCGAGGCGCTCGTGACGCATTCTGCAGACGACGTACATCGAAGTCGATGAGGCGAAAAACTTGACAGATCGGATTCAGCCGAGTGTTCATAAAATGTGGAAAATTGTGCGGCCGTCTTCAACAATTTTTTTTGTTATTCAAGAAAAAAATGAGTTAAATGTGGAGTGTTCGTGCTGCGTTACGTCCGACGGACTTGCGGATGTTTCACCGTGCGAGCCGCGTGAGTGATTTATTCGTCCAGCGATATTGAGGTTATTCCTTTTTATTTATCTATTTACATTGCTTATTCATTTTTTCCTAAGAAGTTTTTCTTGTCAGTTCAGGCTGTGTAAATCTTTTAAATGTTTTTACATAGCCTCATCGAGATTTACGACGTTAATTTGCAAAAAAATATTGCTTCGCAATAACACAAATAAACAAATGGAAAATATAAATACATACGACTCCATCGTATTTAAAATATTTTTGTAATCGAGTTCTGATCCCCTCCTTGGGTCTCACAATCGAATGTTTTTCAAAGCATTTCAACCACTCGCGAATTTCCCGCCTTTTAGGTCCAAAAATTGCAGTTCCATTATAGAATAATGTGAACAAGTTCGGCATTAGTTGTTCTATAAATGGTCTTAATTGTTTAAGAAAATTACATTTCGTGCCGTTAAGATTAATTAATTGTCTTACGTCAGCACTTATAAGTCTGTGGCCATAGAGTGTGAAAGCTGCAACTGAAAGTATGCTTGTGGCGCTTTGTAAAAGGCGCAAGCTCTTTGCGGATACTTTTGTGCCGCAAATAAATTTCTTCATCATGTGGACCAACAACCTTTGGACGCATGTCAAAATTAGGAAAATCTCGCCTTTCACTGTACTCGCAATAGGGTCCATGCTAAGAACGACAAATGCTGGAAGCAATGTTTCGTTAGACTTTTTCTATCGTACTGTCCATGTGAAAAACTCTGACTAACATTTTATAACATTCTTTACAGGGATTCAGTGAACCATCAGAAGATTTTTCTTGCCACTGAACAAGATAACAAGTTTGACAAACAGTGGCAGACCAAATAACTTGCCAAACTGCTTATCAAAGTTGTCATTTTGTTCAGCCCCAAGAGAAAAGTTCTGATTATTCACTGAATGCCTGTAAAGAAAATTTCAAAATGTTACTGGGAGCTTTTCATATGGACTGTGGAGAAAGTCTAACGAAACATTTCTTCGACCCCTTGTCGTGGTTTGCATGGAACCTATCGCGAGTACAGTGAACAGTGAGGTTTTCCCAATTTTCATATGCGAACAAAGTTTCTTTGGTCCTCAAGATGTGGAAATTTGTTCGCAGCACAAGAGTATCTGCACAGAGCTTGAGCATCTTGCAAAGTGCCGAGAGCACACTGCACAGTGCAGCTTTCGCACTCACTGTCCACAGAGTTAAAAGGACTAATGCAAGGCAATTTATTTATCTTGAAGAAAGTAAATGACATTTCCTAAAACAATTATGACTATTTATAGAACAACTGATGCCAGACTTGTTCACATTGATCTATAATGCATCCGCAATGTTTGGACCTCAAAGGTAAACAATTATGAGGTGGTTGAGATACTTTGAAAAAAATTAGATCGTGAAACCATAGGATCGTAAGAGGAAGAGACTGAAACTTGACTACAAAAATATTTCAAGTACGATGGAGTCGTATGTATTTATATTTTCCATTTCTTTATTTGTATTATTATTAGAGAGTCTTCGTTTTGCAAATTGAAGTCGTAAATCTCTGATGAGGGTGTGAAATGTTTCAAATATTTTCACAGCCTGAATCGACAACAAAAAATTAAGCATTCAAGAAGAACTAATTTCCACACAACAGTTCCTATTATTTGCAATGCAATACAATTGTTAGTGACTTAGGTGAACTATTCATGCATCAGTTACCTATTGCATGCGCCACACGTTTTTCGTTTTAAGTCTAACAAGTATTTTCATAGCCATTGAAAATTCACACATCTGTATGAGGTTAGGAATCTGTTTGGGGTCATAAATCTGTAGGGGCTAGGATAAATTATTTTATACTTTTCAGTCCGCTTAAAAAACGTGGTATATTTAAAAAAGATGTATTTAAATAATTGAATTTTTCATTCTTTCTCTTTCACTAAACTATATTTTATTTCTTTATTTATTTTGTTACATTTTTCTCCCTCTTTTTCTCTTTCTCTTTTTTACACCCCTAATTTTTCAATCTCAAACCTGTTGCAAACTGTTAAATATTGTATGTTATTTAAATATATACAATATCTATTTGTATATTATATTATTTATATTATATTTTTTACATTTATATTTATTTTGTCTGTCTGTTTATTTGTTTGTCATCTAGTTCTGAGCTATGTTTAAAGTTTTAAGTCTCCAGCTCATCCGGAAGTTAGTTTAAAGTCGATAGGGAATCTCATACCGAACAGACAGACAGGAAAGCGATCTAGCACAAGCGTGGTAAAAAGTGAAGAAAGACCATTATTATTTTTTACCACGACAATTTCGTTTATTAAGATCAAAAAAATTGCTCCTCGACATTTACGAGTATTTTCGCTCATGAAAAGTGAGAATTTGTAAGGAGGGAAAATAATTCATTTTTTTTAATAAAAAAATTTCCATTTTTCAAAGTTGACTTTTACTCGTTTGTCTATTTTTCATTAAAAAATAACAAATAAACCCTCTAAAAGTAAAAAAGTCCATTTGGTAACGGTTTTTTGTTATTAAAATTAACTGGTTGTTGAAACTTGAAACCTCTTTGTATTTCCTATACTTTTTTTAATACGAAATTTATCTTCTGCTTTTTGGCATATTGCGAATCTTTTTTATCTATAAATTTGCGATAAAAAATTTGATGTATACATTGATTTAGAAAAAAATGTAAAGTACTAAAAATAAATGTTTTCTATTAAAAAGCTCAAATATCCCAATATACCTAGTTAGCAGAAAATAAACTTCGTTTAAAAAAACATATTGAAAACACAGGGCGGGGTGGTATCAACTTTAATAATAATACAGTTCATCTTCCAAACAAAAAACCGGGCGAAACAATGACATTTTTTACTTTACTTCCAGAGATTGGTTATTTCCCAATGAGAAATTGACAAACGAATAATATTGCACTTTCAAAAAAGTCATTGAAAGTTGGTTTGATGAAACAAAATTTTGAAAAAATGGATTATTTCCTTTCGTCAAATTGCCACTTTCCATAAGCGAAAATACCGCATTTGCGTCATCCTTGCCGTTGGATTTGACAGCGCGTACGCAACAATCGTATTTGTTGCTGAGGTATAGAAAGTACCGCACCTACTGATCACAACCGCGATCGAGAAATATTCAAAAATAATTGTTTAAATAATTATTTTTGCGTAATTTTTAACGTTGGTCTTTGAAGCGCGTAAGCACCAATCATATTTGCTGAGAGGTACAGAAAGTACCGTATCTACCGATTACGCCCGTGATCGAGAATAAATGCAAAAATAACTGTTTAAGCAATTATTTTTGCATAAGTTTCACAATTTTTTTTTGCAGCGCGTAAGCAATAATCATATTTGCTGAGAGGTATAGAAGTACCGTATCCACCGATCACACTTTTGATCGAAAATATTTGCAAAAATAATTGTTTAAACAATTATTTTTGCGTAATTTTCACCATTGTTTTTTGCAGCGCGTAAGCAGCAATCATATTTGCTGAGAGGTGCAGAAAGTACCGTATCTACCGATTACGCCCGTGATCGAGAATAAATGCAACAATAATTGTTTGAACAATTATTTTTGTGTAATTTTCACCATTGTTTTTTTTCAGCGCGTAAGCAGTAATCATATTTGCTGAGAGGTATAGACAGTACCGTATCTACCGATTATAATTTTAATCGAGAATACATGAAAAAATAATTGTTTAAACAATTATTTTTGCATAATTTCCACCATTATTTTTTGCAGCGCGTAAGCAGTAATCCTATTTGCTGACAGGTATAGAATGTACCGTATGTACCGATCATACCCGTAATCGAAAGTAAATGCAAAAATAATTATTTAAACAATTATTTTTGCATTACTTTTACCGCTGTAATTTGCACTGTGTTATCACCAGCCATATTGGCTGAGAGAGGCCCCATCCCTCGCGTCTATCGAACACTAACGTGTTCGAGAATAACTGATGCTTATTAAACAATTAATTATTTAAACATTTTTATTAAAATGTCTTAATTTACTTTACCGTTGTTTTGCAGCGCATCACCGGCATTCGATTCTGCTCGGAACGTCAGACAATAGATATTTTTTAAAAAGATTGTTATTTATCGAAATAATTAATTTGGAATAATTATCTCGCTGCAGAAACGTGCGAGCCGCCAGCAAGATGCGAAATTGAGTCTCTATGATCTCGAATTTCGTGCGAAATCGTCGTTTACAAGGAAAACGAAATTCTTTGTCGACGCTGACCCAAGATCAGCGTCTTCAAAGGTCAGCGTCTTCAAGGTCAGCGTCTTCGTGTGGGTATACAGCGTGTTTCAAAATTACTGACCAACCCGGAACTGGCGGGTTCGGAGGGATCCCCCGAGTATAACTATCGAGGCGTTTTTTTTCCGTCCAATACTTTCTGAATGAGAGCGATTAGAATATCGGAGTTCGGACAATTGTTGTAGGGCCGACGTCTGCCCTTAACAACGACGTCACTCGAGTGCTGAATCTGAGCGCGAAAGACGTAGCAGGCTACGAGTCAGGAAGATAGGTGTCTGTCTCGCTGGCCCGAGCGAGTTGACATTTCTGTCATATTTGGCGCATAAGTTCAAACCGCGCGGCAAGATTCTACTGAAATGCACCGTTTGACAGATGACGGCAAGCGTTATTTGACGTTTTCCGTATCGCTTAGGCTGCCTGTTAACCAATCGGATTTGAAATCCGTGACAGGCCGGCCGATCTGTCACTTCCAGCTTCGTCTTTATTCACTTCACGAATGTCATGCCGAAACATGAAGCTCGCCAAGATCCATGAGAAATGTATTCCTTTGTACGAGCGATGATGAGAAAAGATCATCGCGCTCTATGAGATTATTCATCGAAGCTTAGCGTTATCGTTATATTTAGGCGGTCATAAAAGATAAATAATTAATAAGTCGTCAATTCAGATTTCATGCTACATTTTTTAAATCAAGAAAAAAAAGAACCGACAATTGCTCGATGCATGTCGAATCTCGAATACAGCGTTACAGCACGTGTTTTTGAATTTTTTTTTTAAATTTACTTGATTGCGACCTGTGTCCTGGCGATTCGGATTGTCAAGTTGTCGGGGATTTACATCGTTACACGAATAACAAAGATTCGATATTTTGGTTTATCTGAATGCATGCTGGTACGAGAGCAAATATCAAATCAATGCTTCATATGATTTCTGGACGCCCTATCGGAGATTTCTGAAAAGATTCGTCTACTTGCGTAATTGCGTTCGGCCGAGTTCCTCTTAATGCGAGTGGATAAGTTTCGCTGCCGTGATAGTAATTTTGACTTTCATGATGTCATCATCATGAAAGTGATTCATTCATCATTGGTTCAGAAAACGATGCTTAAGAAGGGGATGGTCTATCGCTAAAATGGAGCTCGGACGAGTGTTAGACAGTGCGTAGCGGAAAGACATGAAAATGATTCTCTCAATCATTTTTCTAGCAACGACGGGACTTGACAAACGGAGATAAAGTCGATAGTCTCAAGTGTTCGTCGGACATCCATGGGATATATTCGAAAGCGTCACGTTGAGTTTGTCTTTGATTTCATCTCCTTTTTGATCCAGGAGAATGGATCATGTAAGCAGAGGTAAAACGGTAGCTCGTTCTCCCTCGTTTCGGTCCCGATCACGAACGGAGAGAAATCAAATTTGTCAGTGATTCGTGCAGTATCCATAGGACAACACTCGACAACGTCACGACGAGTTCGCCATTGATATCATCTCCTTTTCGATAATATCGCGACGAGATGAATTAATCTCGTTGCCGATCGCGAACGGAGATGAAATCAATTCTGTCAATGATTCGTGCAGTACCCATACGACATACTCGACAAGGTCACAACGAGTTGGCGGTTAATTTCATCTCTATTCCGATAATATCGCAAAGAGATGATTTCATCTCGTTCCCAATCGCGAACGGAGATGAAATCAATTCTGTCAATGATTCTTCTAGTGTCCGTAGGACATACTCGAAGCCGTCACGAGTTTGCCTTTGATTTCATCTCGTTTCCGATTATATCGGAACGAGATGAAGCCATCTAGTTCCCGATCGCGAACGGAGATAAAATCAATTCTGTCAGTGATTCGTGGAGTATCCATAGGATACACTCGACAACGTCACGACGAGTTCGCCATTGATTTCATCTCCTTTTCGATAATATTGCGACGAGATGAATTCATCTTGTTCCCGATCGCGAACGGAGATGAAATCAATTCTGTCAGTGATTCGTGCAGTATCCATAGGATACACTCGACAACGTCACGACGAGTTCGCCATTGATTTAATCTCCTTTCAGATGATATTGAAACGAGATAAATTCATCTCGTTCCCGATCGCGATAGGAGATGAAATCAATTCGGACAACGATTCGTGCATTATCCATAGGAGATACTCGACAACGTTACATCGAGTTCGCGGTTGATTTCATCTCCAGTCCGATAATATCGCAAAGAGATGATTTCATCTTGTTCCCGATCGCGAACGGAGGTGAAATCAATTCTGTCAATGATTCTTGTAGTGTCCGTAAGACATACTCGAAGCCGTCACGACGAGTTTGCCTTTGATTTCATCTCCTTTTCGATAATATCGCGATGAGATCAATTCATCTCGTTCCCGATCGCGAACGGAGATGAAATCAATTCTGTCAATGATTCTTCTAGTGTCCGTAGGACATACTCGAAGCCGTCACGACGAGTTCGCCATTAATTTCATCTCCTTTCCGATGATATTGAAACGAGATAATTTCATCTCGTCCCCGATCGCGATAGGAGATGAAATCAATTCGGACAACGATTCGTGCATTATCCGTAGGATATACTCGACAACGTCACAACCAGTTCACGGTTGATTTCATCTCCATTCCGATAATATCGCAAAGAGATGATTTCGTCTCGTTCCCGATCGCGAACGGAGATGAAATCAATTCTGTCAATGATTCCTCTAGTGTCCGTAGGACACACCCGAAGCCGTCACGATGAGTTCGCCATTGATTTCATCTCCTTTCAGATTATATTGAAACGAGATAAATTCATCTCGTTCCCGATCGCGATAGGAGATGAAATCAATTCGGACAACGATTCGTGCATTATCCATAGGACATACTCGACAAGTTACAACGAGTTCGCGGTTGATTTCATCTCCATTCCGATAATATCGCAAAGAGATGATTTCATCTTATTCCCGTCCGCGAATGGATATGAAATCAAATCTGTCAATGATTCTTCTAGTGTCCGTAGGACATACTCGGAGCCGTCACGACGAGTTTGCCTTTCATTTCATCTCCTTTTCGATAATATCGCGACGAGATCAATTCATCTCGTTCCTGATCGCGAACGGAAATGAAATCAATTCTGTCAGTAATTCGTGCAGTATTCATAGGATACACTCGACATCGTCACGACGAGTTCGCCATTGATTTCATCTCCATTCCGATAATACCGCAAAGAGATGATTTCATCTCGTTCCCGATCGCGAACGGAGATGAAATCAATTCTATCAATGATTCTCCTAGTGTCCGTAGGACATACTCAAAGCCGTCACGACGAGTTCGCCATTGATTTCATCTCCTTTCCGATGACATTGAAACGAGATAAATTGATCTCGTTCTCGATCGCGATAGGAGATGAAATCAATTCGGACAACGATTCGTGCATTATCCGTAGGACATACTCGACAACGTCACAACCAGTTCACGGTTGATTTCATCTCCATTCCGATAATATCGCAAAGAGATGATTTCGTCTCGTTCCCGATGGCGAACGGAGATGAAATCAATTCTGTCAATGATTCCTCGATTCCGTCACGACGAGTTCGCCATTGATTTCATCTCCTTTCAGATTATATTGAAACGAGATAAATTCATCTCGTTCCCGATCGCGATAGGAGATGAAATCAATTCGGACAACGATTCGTGCATTATCCATAGGACATACTCGACAACGTTACAACGAGTTCGCGGTTGATTTCATCTCCATTCCGATAATATCGCAAAGAGATGACTTCATCTCGTTCCCGATCGCGAACGGAGGTGAAATCAATTCTGTCAATGATTCTTCTAGTGTCCGTAGGACATACTCGAAGCCGTCACGACGAGTTTGCCTTTGATTTCATCTCCTTTCAGATTATATTAAAACGAGATAAATTCATCTCGTTCCCGATCGCGATAGGAGATGAAATCAATTCGGACAACGATTCGTGCATTATCCATAGGACATACTCGACAACGTCACAACGAGTTCGCCGTTGATTTCATCTCCATTCTGATAATATCGCAAAGAGATGATTTCATCTCGTTCCCGATCGCGAACGGAGGTGAAATCAAATCTGTCAATGATTCTTCTAGTGTCCGTAGGACATACTCGGAGCCGTCACGACGAGTTTGCCTTTGATTTCATCTCCTTTTCGATAATATCGCGACGAGATCGATTCATCTCGTTCCTGATCGCGAACGGAGATGAAATCAATTCGGACAACGATTTGTGCATTATCCATACGACATACTCGACAACGTCACAGGGAGTGCGCGGTTGATTTCATCTCCATTCCGATAATATCGCAAAGAGATGATTTCATCTCGTTCCGGATCGCGAACGGAGATGAAATCAATTCTGTCAATGATTCTTCTAGTGTCCGTAGGACATACTCGAAGCCGTCACGAAGAGTTCGCCATTGATTACATCTCCTTACCGATGATATGGAAACGAGATTATTTCATCTCTTTCCCGATCGCGATAGGAGATGAAATCAATTCGGACAACGATTCGTGCATTATCCATAGGATATACTGGACAAGGTCATAAGGAGTTCGCGGTTGATTTCACCTCCATTCCGATGATGTCGCAAAGAGATGATTTCATCTCGTTCCCAATCGCGAACGGAGACGAAATCAATTCTGTCAATGATTCTTCTAGTGTCCGTCGGACATACTCGAAGCCGTCACGACGAGTTTGCCTTTGATTTCATCTCGTTTCCGATTATATCGGAACGCGATGAATTCATCTAGTTCCCGATCGCAAACGGAGATAAAATCAATTCTGTCAGTGATTCGTGGACGATCCATAGGATACACTTGACAACGTCACGACGAGTTCGCCATTGATTTCATCTCCTTTTCGACAATATCGCGACGAGATGAATTCGTCTCGTTCCTGATCGCGAACGGAAATGAAATCAATTATGTCAATGATTCGTGCAGTATCCATAGGAAATACTCGATATCGTCACGACGAGTTCGCCATTGATTTCATCTCCTTTCCGATTATATTGAAACGAGATAAATTCATCTAGTTCCCCATCGCGATAGGAGATGAAATCAATCCTGTCAGTGATTCGTTCATTATTGACAGAATTGATTTCATCTCCGTTCGCGATTGGGAACGAGATGAAATCATCTCTTTGCGATATTATCGGAATGGAGATGAAATTAACCGCCAACTCGTTGTGACCTTGTCAAGTATATCGTATGGATACTGCAAGAATCATTGACAGAATTGATTTCATCTCCGTTCGCGATCGGCAACGAGATTAATTCATCTCGTCGCGATATTATCGAAAAGGAGATTATATCAATGGAGAACTCGTCATGACGTTGTCGAGTGTTGTCCTATGGATACTGCACGAATCACTGACAGATTTGACTTCTCTCCGTTCGCGATCGGGACCGAAACGAGGGAGAACGAGCTACCATTTTACCTCTGCTTACATGATCCATTCTCCTGGATCAAAAAGGAGATGAAATCAAAGACAAACTCAACGTGACGCTTTCGAATATATCCCATGGATGTCCGACAAACACTTGAGACTATCGACTTTATCTCCGTTTGTCAACTCCCCTCGATGCTAGAAAAATGATTGAGAGAATCATTTTCATGTCTTTCCGCTACGCAGTGTCTAACACTCGTCCGAGCTCCATTTTAGCGATAGACCATCCCCTTCTTAAGCATCGTTTTCTGAACCAATGATGAATGAATCACTTTCATGATGATGACATCATGAAAGTCAAAATTACTATCACGGCAGCGAAACTTATCCACTCGCATTAAGAGAAACTCGGCCGAACGCAATTACGCAAGTAGACGAATCTTTTCAGAAATGTCCGATAGGGCGTCCAGAAATCGTATAAAGCATTGATTTAATATTTGCTCTCGTACCAGCATGCATTCAGATAAACCAAAATATCGAATCTTTGTTATTCGTGTAACGATGTAAATCCCCGACAACTTGACAATCCGAATCGCCAGAACACCGGTCGCAATCAAGTCAATTTAAAAAAAAATTCAAAAACACGTGCCGTAACGCTGTACTCGAGATTCGACATGCATCGAGCAATTGTCGGTTCTTTTTTTCTTGATTTAAAAAATGTAGCATGAAATCTGAATTGACGACTTATTAATTATTTATCTTTTATGACCGCCTAAATATAACGATAACGCGTAGCCTCGATGAATAATCTCATAGAGCGCGATGATCTTTTCTCATCATCGCTCGTACAAAGGAATACATTTCTCATGGATCGTGGCGAGCTTCATGTTTCGGCATGACATTCGTGAAGTGAATAAAGACGAAGCTGGAAGTGACAGATCGGCCGGCCTGTCACGGATGTCAAATCCGATTGGTTAACAGGCAGCCTAAGCGATCGATACGCAAAACGTCAAATAACGCTTGCCGTCATCTGTCAAACGGTGCATTTCAGTAGAATCTTGCCGCGCGGTCTGAACTTATGCGCCAAATATGACAGAAATGTCAACTCGCTCGGGCCAGCGAGACAGACACCTATCTTCCTGACTCGTAGCCTGCTACGCCTTTCGCGCTCAGATTCAGCACTCGAGTGGCGTCGTTGTTAAGGGTAGACGTCGGCCCTACAACAATTGTCCGAACTCCGATATTCTAATCGCTCTCATTCAGAAACTATTGGACGGAAAAAAAAACGCCTCGATAGTTATACTCGGGGGACCCCTCCGAACCCGCCAGTTCCGGGTTGGTCAGTAATTTTGAAACACACTGTATACGTGGATATACCCACACGAAGTTTCCACTCGCTGCGAAGGGACAGCATGCAGGAAGAAAACAATCTTCAACCGCGTGCGCCCGACGTAACGAACGCACACAGACTCACGCGCACACACACGTTTCGTCAAAGCATACATTGTATGTCTCGACGCAAGAAGACCCGCGGCACCGTCTCATCGTGCGTTCGGAACGAACACTCGTTCGGGATTGTGGCGGTCCTGCCAGTTCCACCATCTCACCGCTACGCGGCTACATCGTTTCAGCGTTTCTCACAAACGGTCGCAGGGGCATGCGTTACCATATATACAACCGTATTTCCCCTAGATCATAACACCCAGCGCGTCTAGGGCAGGGTGACACAGCCCTACTGATGAGTCTGTCACTGTACCCGAGACGAAACGCAAACATTCTTTTCCTGCCTCTTCCTATTATCTTACCGACCTTACAGAACCTGGGCAAGCAGCGGACAACTACAGGAGTAGAGAGCCACCGACGGAATCTCTACAGGATGAACGCGCGCTGTGACATCTAGCGGTAGAGAGCAGTAGCTCGAACGAGTTCTGCCCTACCGGCACGAGCCGGGCCTGCGTCGAAGTTTTGCTCCGGGTGTCATTCCGTCTTAAGGGGTCTTCTCACTTTAGACCCTAAAGAAAGGCTATTTCCATGAATTTGTTTAGGTATACATTATAGATACTGATATAAAATTTGTTGCACTTAATAAATACACTGTGGAAAAAGATTTTTAAAAAAAATTATTTTAAGCCACTCTTTATAGACGAACATGTCCTAAAAAAATTGTAGGTCTGCGCTGTTGATGAAATCTCGGAAATGGATCATCCAAAACATAAAAATCTGTTTTAGATTCAGTATATTAATGGCTACAGCGCAAATTATACGATTTTTGGTATATGCAAAAATAACACAATGGCAGACATTTTTCGAAAAAACAAAAGAAGTTTTTTTTCACCGTTTTTCACAAAAAAAATAGTAAATATCAAAAAAAAATTTCATCCTTGATATGCGCTATAGATATAGTTGTAAAGAATATGTGGTTAACATTTCATAAGGAACGGTTCAGTAGTTTCGAAGATTTTATCAACAAGTCGAAACTGTCGAAAAACGTTGTTTCGAGAAAAACGCGTGTAAAGTTTAGTTCGGTTACATAAATACATTAAACATTTTTTTAAATGTATTTCGAAGGTCTGTTTATTAAGCGTAACAACTTTTATATCAATATCTATAATATAAACCTATTTTTAAAAATCATGAACGGCCTTTTTAGCGTCTAAAGTGAAAAAACCACTCAATGTCTTATTTTATTTGTTAAAATAGTTATCTCCCCTAGATCAAGGATTAGGACTGATAAAGGATCTTCGAGTTATCAACAGAAAGCATTATCGGTGTCAATATATTTATTTATCGTATTTAGCATCATATAATCTCTCTCCGTCGCTGTTCCGAGATACTAATCTCCGTCCACGCCTCGAATATATATATGTTACAATCTTAAGTCGGCGTCGACCTCATCGTGCTCATGAACTATATGTACAGGCGATTGCTGGAAAACAATCTTAAATGGACGCGTCCGAAAAATTGCATCTCTCTACCTGATGCCCTTTTTTACCGAACGATCCACATAGGTTAATTTGTTTTTTCATATTATCGATATTTGTTCAATGCAAGACACAGGATTTCATCGCAACGAACCCCAATCCTTGTTGCATTATAAGACTTTCAAAAACCACCTGATATCTCTTATTGAAAGTAAGATGAATAATGTCTGTTCGAACGACCAATTTGGCCATGAATTGCGAAATAAAAAAATAACGGCGAAAAAATTAACACTTTTTTTGGTAGACACATTTATACTTCGAGAGTCTGCACATTTTTTCAACGGATAACAACTGTGAGTAATTAATTACATGTAATTTTCATACAAAAACTTACTTAGTTCGTGTACAGTTGGATTTTTTAATCGCAGCTCTTTCATGCACTCTTTTCATTTCTATGTTGTATAGCAGGATAACTTTACGACACGACAGTCGTCCTCGTGAGTTACGGAAGTGTCCCGTCGTCTTATTATGAAAAATTGCCGCACAAAAGTTTTGCCGTTTCATTGCGCGTAAATCATCGTCGCGTTCTTATCCACGTAGATCCTTAATTGTTCTCGTCCTCTTATTCAATTATGATTAGCGATGGCGTTCGACTATTGAGGAACAATATCTTAAGTGCTAAACCCTTTATCTTGACCCTGAACAAAAAAATGCCCTGCGCCCGTAACAATCCAATGCGAAAAGTTGGAACGTTTCCCGGTACAATCCCATAACTCTAAAAAGCTTTTTCAGCAATTCCGTATACATACAATGAAAGTTCTAATAACTACGAAACTTTCAAGCGAGATTCATTCTTCGTAAACGCCCATAGTTATAAAAACATGTTGTACCGTTCGGATCGAACGCGTCTCATCTTGCGTAGGATTTGCTGTACACGACATGCAGACACACCCACACACACACACGCACACGCACGCACGCACACACACACACCTCAGAAACAATATTTTTAGGCCCATCCTTCCCGAAATTCGAACGGCATCGTTCGAACTTCTCGGATAAACTCGAACATTGTGCTCATTCTAAAAGACCGAAAAATTCGAACCAATGATCGTCGTTGAGAACGAATATAAAAAAGCTTTGGTCGAAACGATCGGTCGGTAGAGGTGGCAGGGGTATATCCGCAACCGATGGTCATGGAAGAATAATCCCAAAAGATAATGATAATAAAAAAGGCAATCAATAAATTAATACGATTCTCCTTTCAGCGTGATCGTTCAAAGTAATTCCGTCTTTATGATAATTTGAGACATTCTCATCGTCGTTACTGGATTGAAGAAGTGGTGTTGGTCAGAACGGAATTATGATCTCTTGAGCGGATTCGAGCCGGCGGGACTCGAGGGTGAATACAGGCCTAATTTGAGACCAAGCTCTTTGGGCTTTCTCGACGAGTTCCGTACGGGAAATGGATTGAAGAGTAATTGCGGACTCGGCGTCCTCTCGAGACAAGTAGCTGTTCGGCTTGACGTACCGTCCAGTGGCCCGAGGCTCAAAGAAGCCTTGCGGAAATTCATCGCTTCCCTCGACGTCGTGGACGCCGTTTCCGGGTACTTAACGAGTTGGTTATTTTTTTCGGGAATAACCGGATGCGAGACGGGTCTCTTGGAAGCCTTGTCAAGACCCTTCGTCATTTCTGTGACGTACTGATGGCTGCTCGAACCACTGAATTTACGCTCGTCGTACGTCTGATAATTGGGCAAGAGAGAGTGGGAATTTTTGCGTCTGGGGGACAAATAGGAGACGGCATCAGCGTTGTCCTCGTCAATAGTGTAGGATTTCTCATAATCCGTTGTGTTCTTTGCGTATAAATAATTCTGAGGTGATATCGGATCGTACTTTCGAGCGTACAGATCGCTCTGACTGTAGGAACAATTGAGAGGCGAGACCATAGTTTTTTCCAGGTTTATCTCCGCCTCGAGACGTCTGAGCGAGACCGAAGGCTCGTTCGAGTAGTATGATGCGCCGCGATCAAAATTCACCAACGGCGTTTGATAGGGCTCCAACGAGAGCTCATCGTCTCTCAAGACATTAGAGGTCTCATTTTCGTCGTCATCGTCGTATCGCACCCGAAACTCCAACGTTTCCTTGGACAATATGGATCTCGTATTGCCACCGAGGTCATAGAGCCTCGAGGGCGTTTTTGGATCGTTGCGGAGTTCAAAGTGATCGTCGATTGTAGATTTTTCGTAGGAACGCGCCGAGTAAGGATTACTTGGAGTTTTGCGGGGTGAAATACGTGATTTAAAATCGTACGTTGTGAACGCCTCGTATGGGCTCTTCATTGGTGATCTTTCAAATGTACTTTCCGGCTTGACTAAATAGTTCGGCGAGGATGGCCGTATTTCGGGATACGCGAGACATTCAGAGGTGTAAGATATCGGTGATATCATTTTCTGGGGAACTACGGCGGTCGAGGACGGGAATATTTCGCCGGACGATATTTTTTCGAGTTTCTCGAGTTCTCGATAAATATCAATGTCGCTCGTAGGTGACACACCGCGGTGTCTGTACTTTGCTGATTTGCCAAACTTCATCATCTTATCGTCGCCGTACTGCGAAATGTGTTCGACACTTAATGCCGCTTCTTGAGCGGAATCGAGATCGATCTTCATCTCGACCGAACCATTGGACGACGGATACGAGAAAACATTGGTAGAGATGCTGGAAATGTCGAGAGCCTCGATTTCACTTGGATTCATACACGAGGAGGTATCCTCGCGATTCCCAACCGCACAAATTGGCGAATCCTCCTCGTAGTTCGCCAGCAACTTGGAAAGTTCCTCGTTGATCTGTCGATCTATAAGAGCCTCCCTAGTGTCCAAATAATCGCCTGATATGACATTCTCGACGGCCAGAGGGTCGACGATCTCCGAGTCGTCGATCAACGACAATTTAGACAACTCGTCGTTTATCTTAGCGTCGAACTCAGAACCGCTCCCCGTAGTCATCTGATCGAAATCCTTAAAATTTATTCTCGCCAATTCCTCGCTTATCTCGTGCTCGTTTAGACCCATTTTTTCTAATATGGGACTAAATATCTTGGATATTTCCTCGTTTATCGGACTTATCGTGATCTCCTTGGATATTTCCTCGAGATCGGGCATACGTTTTTTTGCCTGGCACGTTAAAATTTTGTGCAATATCACTGAGTTCTCTTGTATTATTTTCAAGGCGCGATCGCTGCTTCGTCGGCCACTGTCGCGGCTAGCTCTCGGCTTGACCTTCGTCCATACGCCCAATTTTGACTCCGAATCGTCGTCCGGTTCACCGTTGCTCTGCTTCCTCGCGTAACTCTTGAGTATACTGTCGCTTTCCTCGTTGAGATTGACCTTTGGCTCTAGCTCGTAAGGTTTTCTGGTATCCGCAAAAACATTTATACGCGGTGGATCCAAGCGATCGCGCAAAAATTCACTCGCCGAATCACTGAAATTGTCCTGACGTCGAGCCTCCAGATTCTTCAAGTCCTCCCATACGTAGCCAGTTTTTCTCGTCAGCATGCTCGTGTTGGTTTTGCCGTCGTTCAATTTTTTCTCCTCAAGATGTTTGATGTCTTGTAGAATATCGCTTGATCTCTTTTTATGCGCGTCAACGAGCATTGCGTCGGACGAAGGCGAAGTTTTGAGATTGTTGAATCTCTTCTCGAGGCTGCTGCAACTTCTCTCGAACGGCTTTAAATTGCCTCTTGGAGCCAACGTGTAGCCATTGTCATCGCGTTTGTTCGTTACGAGATCCTTGAAAGAGGCACCTTTGTCGAGAAGCATTGGGCGATTTGTATCGTACCTGTCACCTGGTAGGGGCAAAATGATGTCAGTTTCTATATTGTGTTCCTGGATCTCCTCGACCTCTTTGATCGTCGTCTTCTTGCTTCTGTAGCACGTGAGTTCGAGATCCCCTTTATAATGATGGGTCGTCGTTGTTCTCTCGTTCTTCGTTCCATCGCATGGCAAACTCGACAAGGTCTCCGCCAATTCTTTCTCAAACGGTCTACCTGAATCGTACTCGTCGCCACTTTTCGTACCTTTACCGATCTCGTTACTTCTCGTAATTCCCAAGGATCCACCGCTCCCATTTTTCGAGACGCTAGTCGCGTTCCGCCCTCTCGTAAATTTCTGTTCCGGCGAAGTCTCGTCGCTGTTGCTGTTTGCGCTGTGCTTTCCCGCTGTGCCATAGGGCGACCCAGTCTTTTGATTCGGATTTACTATAGGATAGAACGGCGACGTTGCCGAACAAATGTCCATCGGCGATTCCGACAAATTGTCCTGTCCCTCGACGTAACTTGTTCTGAACTTTATAGAATTGGCACTCACGGGAGATTGAAGCTCCGAACTGAATGATCTCTCGGAAGACTTGTTCGCCTTTCCAGGACTGCAGGATTCGCTAGAACTGCTTATCACAAATTTCGGACTTATCTCGGATTTGTTCTTCAACGAGTCCGTACTTATGGGTGTCGAAGGACTCGACTTTTCCAAGGATGGCCTAGTGACGTCCGATCTCGTATCCAACTTTGTTCTGTCGTTCATACAACCCTTCGATTCCATTGACCGAAGGGTTAAGGTCTTAGAGCTCGAGCCCAACGACGAGCGCTCAGACAACGGCAGAGTCCTTGAATCCGCCGTTCCACTCCTTGGACTCGTAGTCAGACTCGAATTTCTCGAATCCGGACCCATCGTCTCGCCAGAACTGAATGATTTTCCGCTTTCCGGTGTCTTCGGGCTCTTCTTCTTGTCCTCGGGAAACATCGTCGACTGGGAATCTTGATAAACGTAATTGGGACTCACGTTAGATGAACTGCCTCCGTTGACGCTTAGACTGAGATGCATAACAGATTCTTCATCGTGTGTCGAATTCACTTTTCCTCCGATTGCATGCGAATTCAATGATTTGGTAGAAACTGCATCAACTGTCCTCCCGATATTGTAATGTAAGCTGACAACTTGGTCTACGTTGTTTTTCGAGTTTCCGACCAAAGACGCATCTGAGCACACTGCCTCAATGACCTTCGAGTCATTGATAAAATTTGCAGGTGCGTCTTTACTTATGTACGTGTAGTCAGCATTGTCATTTGATCTTTTGATGGTGTCAAACCGCGCTAAAGTGTCAGTAATTCTTTTATCAATACTCATCGATCGACCGTAAGTCAAACTGGTATCTGTATTGGACAGCTCGTAACAAGGACTCGTTTCAGTGCCGTTGTCCAATCGGACGTGTCGCGTGAACAACGTTGATGTATCCATTGGGTTCGACGTGCCAATAACACCAATCGATCCAAAACTCGTTTCGTCGTTATCGCTCGAGCCAACGCCGAACGTCCCAACATCCGTGCTCGATATCCTTACCTTTTCGGCCGCAGATGATATTTCAGTAGCTCTACTGAGTTTATCGTTAATGGTACACGGTGATATCGGCAAATGACCGATAACGTAAGATCTTGAACAATACTTTGAGTCATCCATATGCGTTTGATCCGTCCTATCGGATAAATTTTCGTACTTGGAACAATCCGGGACTACCGGATCCGTTGATTTTAGGCTTGTTCTCTCTTGAGCTCCAGGCTCGATTGATTGATAATTAATAATAGGATTGCTTAATTCAGGAGATTTCTCCATCGGTGTACGTTCGTCGTTAGAGGACGTATGGATCCGGAAGAGGTCAGTTATTGTGTCCAAACTCGAAGCGGTATTGTCGCTTGCAACGACGCAACCTTCTTGCAGCCCGACTTCACGATATTTGTCCACCAATGCAACGACTGGGGTCGACACTTTGTCACTGACACCGGATTTATCAGAGCTAATTAAAAAACCGTATCTATCTAACGTTTCGAAAGTTTTTTCCGAAACGTGAGAGTTATCTTGTCCAAGTTCTTCGTTGTTGGCAATAATGAATGGGACGTTACAATTTCTGTCAGCTGTTATCGATGATTCACAAAACTTGTCGTTTCTGAGAATTAAATTGTCGTTTTCGCCATCGGACTCGATCTCAGGCTCGTTTCTCTTCAGATCCATGGACAACGGGTGATTGTTCAGCGCTGAATTATGATCCTCGCTGGCCGATAACCTTCTTATCTGGTCGGTTATCATCGCGATTGATGCAGAGGTTTCGCCGACCTCCAACAACTGTCGGGAATTAGTCTCGGCATCGTTTCCGGCACCTTTGACATCAAGATACGTGGTATCAAGTTTTACACTTGTTTTATTTTTGTTCAAATTTTGATGCAACGTCATGCTGCCGGTGATGGGCGATGCACCGGGGCGGGGGCTCTTCTCGTCGTCGGTCGCCATGACATAACAGTCGGAAGTTGAAGTTGGCTCTTCGCTGTCGACGTCGCTCAAGCGATCGGGCTCATCGCACAATTCAGTGGATGTGCTGTCACTGTCACTGTCATTGGCGTTGCCGCGTTTCGGCGATGTCAGAGTCGACGACATCATTTCCGGTGTACTGACCACGTACGACGATGATCCGATCTCATCACCCGCTGCAACGAGATGAAAAAAGAGCATCGACAAGCTGGATCGATAAGTACGTGTAGAAACACACTCTTAAAAGTTTCACTTGCTATACGCGCGACCGTGAAACTTTCCGAATATCGCAGAAGATCTCTATGGAAGAAGAATATAATGTTTCGGTAATTCAAAAATATCGGCTCGGTATGTCACGGTTGAAAAATTGACAGAGCGAATGGGAAAAAATGTATCGAAGGGTGTTATCGAATGAATTTTATCGTAAGACTACCGAACGAGGCGGAACAGATGGCACTGTCGCCGATCCTATATGTGGGTCAAACGGAAAGCGGATGTTGACCCTCAAAGCCACACCTGCGTCAATACTTGCAACTGTCGGTATCCAACAGATGTTGGCATGTATTCCAAATTTGTAGACAACTGGACGAGAGAGGATAAGAAAGAAGATCAATAAACGACAACATAGGGACCTAAAGGTTTTACCGACCCCAGAGGTCAGAGAATTCTTCTATTGGTTCGTGATACCAGAAGAAAACTGCAACAATTTTGTACCGTCGGTACATCCGCATGAATTTTTATGCCGACGATCGAGGCGGCGTGCTTATTGCGTTAATAAAAGGCGCAGAGCGATGATCTGTAGCCAATACTAGTGAGAATCCCAGCTCCAGTATACTAGTACTTCTACGGAGGGTGCACGGCAATGGTCTACCAATAATCGGTGAACATTTTCGGGATATTTCTGTGGTATATCGCCTTAATCAATCCACTTCTATCTGCTATCTTTGAGACATCGAGCATTCATTTTTATTTGACTTTACTCTTCTCTCCGACTCTACACTCCAAACGGCAAATAATAAGAACGAAAATGATTGTGGGCTTTTTTACCGTCCGAATCATCCTTCGACTTCTTCGCATCCTTCCATTGCAGCGTCACACCCTGTTTGTCCCTGCGGCTTCCTTGTAACCTCGCGGGGTTTAGGGTAGCCGTGGCTCTCGGCTTGGGTGGTATAGAGCCGGGTGGTGGGCCAAGTTGACGAGTCCTGACGCTTACGAGCGCACTCTTCCCAACCAGAAGATGATTCATCACTTGGGAAGTCGAGCTCGGTACCATGGATTGTCTGGCACAAGCAGCTGTACCAATGAAACAATGTGATTAATCGTGGACGATACTTTAGGACAATGGCACAAAATTTACACTTTTGTATCCGAATTTGACTATTCCTTTTCTCAAAAACCCTGATTTCATTTAATTTCTGATACATCAGTTTGTCAATGACTGCGATGTTTACAAGATCTTGGGAGAGATACGGAGGTTCATTACTCTTTCTTTTTACTATTATTTGGTAATACCTGAGAGTATTATGTGAGCTTGACGTTGCCGTTCCCGCAACTTTGCGTATTGATGCTTCAACGTACTTATGTCTAATGCTAGCCTCTCTCTGTCACTTGTAGGGCCTATCGTCTGCAAGGCACTCGATGACGCGTTCGATCGATCTATAAAAAAATTATTTCAACTTTGAGGGTGCGGGGGACAAAGTACATTATTTTTAGTTACTTTATTAAAGATGCATCCGTTAAAACATTATTTCAAAGTTTCCTAACTGGCTTGTGTTACTTTGGAAATACATTAGACTTTTCGGCTATCCTTTTTGACGGTTTCAGCGCATTCAGACAATTACTCAACGCGATAACCCACGCCAATTTAAATATCGCAATCATTATAAGCGCAACAGCTGAAAAGAACATTAACACTCTTTTCCGTTTATTATCTGAAATAGTTTCTTTTCAGAAAAAAGAATTGCGAATACGAAAATCCAAAGACGCCAATGGTAAAAACAAAGTTTGGACGAAAGCTTGTCATCTAGATACCATAATACGATGGTATTAGTTCTTCACCTTTTCCGCAGTCAATAACGCCCCAATTTCGAAAGAAATTTCAATGGGACAAGCATGTTGTAGTAAAATTGCAATGAAAGGCAGGCAACATATAGAAAAGTTGTACTATTCACGTTTTCAATAATCATATCGTATACATCTGGTCAGCAGTGGGAAGCAGGATTTGCAAAAGCGATTTCAAAAAATAAAAAACCTTTCTTAAAGCGCTGAGGAACCCCAAATATGGCAGCCGCAACAGCCAATCTCTCTTCCTCCTCGGTGTCCGTGTCCTCATCGTCACTCAATCTTCGCGTCCATGGAGTTATGTTATAACGATGCTTCTCACGAAGATCCGTAACTCCGTATAACGGTCCCATATTTACAATAGTCTGGTACCAAAAAACGCGCCACGTTGCAACGATAAAAAACGAGCAGTGCAAAATTTCGCAAAATACCAACACGTGTAATCATTCACGTTCGATTTGAAAAATATGAAAGAGGAACTGTACAGAAGTAGCTTAGGCTGACCTTGATGAGATTATTAACATCCGTGAACTCCAGCATTTCTCTTGTTAGCACACCCATAATACTGTAGAATTCGTCAGCTGACGTGACCGTCATTATACGACTGTGGAAAAAACAAAATATGGTAAATATTTGTTATACAAGTTCTGAATAAATGTACGAAAAATTAGTCGTTGTGTAATATACGTACTCCGATATTCCTTCCCAAATGGCGAGGGCAGTTCTGAGAAGAACCTCGTCACCCTCGAGAAATATCAAGTCCCATACACGTAAAACCGCTTCTTGGGGTAAACAGTGACAGAAGAGAGTGAGAAACCATTGCATCGTAAAAACATTGGTCAACGGTGGCTCGTAGCTGCTTCCTGAAATCGCCACAAGAATTTTATCAAACAATGGTCATCTTTCTTTATTTAAAAAAAAACGGGTAAAAAAACGTAAAACCATAAAAGAATTCTGAAGAAAAAATTGATCCTATGGTTTGAATCGTGTTGACCAACCTGTGGCTCTGTCTTTGGCATCGCTCTGCAAAGCTTCAAGGTGTCTCGACAACTTTGGCAATCTCATTCTGAGCAAATCACGGAAGACGGCCATGTCTATGGACAAACCACGAAGATTGTCGGCGAAATATCCCTCCGGTAGGACGCCCTCGATCAAATAGATCATAACTTTAACCGCGGACGCTTCGGCGCGATCAGTAACCTGGAGAACGAGAGCTGCCAGTACATTCAGCCCCTGGCAATAACCAACCGATTTGTTCCATCGTGCAAATCCAAGTAGTACACGGCGCAATACCGCCTGATTGTCGCGCCCGGCTGCACCACAGAATAAGCTACAACCGGTTCTGTGTAGGTCCTGCGAACATTGACGATTTATCGATAGTTTTAGATATGAGGTGGGGCAATTTATAGAGAGCCGAGCACTGATCAATTTCAGCTTTTGTCAGAATTAGTGCACGAAAGAAATATAGTTATGGCACGCGGACGATAAGAGTGCGCAGTTACGCTACTGACGAAATGGTTTGCTAATTGGAGCTAACTTCTGTTGTGTTTCGACCACCTAATAGCGTAGGGGTTTGTGACAAAAAAAA
The DNA here is from genome assembly GCA_964007375.1 of Ophion obscuratus. Classification (NCBI taxonomy): domain Eukaryota; kingdom Metazoa; phylum Arthropoda; class Insecta; order Hymenoptera; family Ichneumonidae; genus Ophion; species Ophion obscuratus. Next base: position 55,540,422 of record OZ023313.1, read on the forward strand.
TCCAAGGTCGAATGAAACGGAGAGGCCAGGTAAGTTCGAAATTATGGATGCAATTTCTTAGTTGCTTTTGACATTTTCAAAGCATTACAAGTACGAAACACAATTTATTTTCTTCGAAAACACATATTATTTTCGTACGCCGGTTCACTAAGGTTATTGTTCAAAATGAAAGTAATTTCGCATCTCATCAATAAATGGCAGTAAGAGTCATAATTGTTTCAAATGTGCAGGTCGTATAAGACTACGCAGTGCTCAGGTGTGTAGAAATACGCGCGTACCGTGCCCAGCTGTGAGAAGTACGCGCGTACAAATAATAATTTGACTGTTGTCAAATTATTATTTTTTTACGAGTATATACCGTATACAAAGAAGTAAATATTTATATATTTTTATTTTTTTTAAATATGGTGATCCAGAATAACCAAGTATAACTTCAGAAAAAGTGTCATAGTTTTCGACATATGTATGAGTCATAGTTTCGAGATAAGTACCAATACAGATCAATGAAATAATTTCAAAACAATCTCTTTTTGTAATGAAATAGCGATATTGTTCGTTACAGTAAGAAAAAGTCCTACGTGTTGCGTCTGTTTTAAATCTAGACTAGATGTCCCCATTTCTAAGATATGTTGCGAGCTCAGCATCGTGCGTTTATTATGCCACTATCAATCAAACTGAATAATGAGAATTCAAAAGAGCTGACAATGTAAATATTTATGGTTATTGTGGATAGCACGAGAAAAACCGAACCGGAAAATATCTGTATTGGCAGCTGTGATCTGTAAAATATTGCCTTAAGTTAGAGATTTTCACGAGTTTCAAAAAAGGGCTATCACACTTTGATTGAAGTCACATTTGGTTATTCTGGATCAACATGAGCCCGCCCTGTCAACACCTGCAATTTTATCGTTGGTTTTTGAGACACCCTGTGTGGTACATAGTGCATATACACCCTTGGACAAAAGTATAAAGCACCCTGTAATTTTTCTATCCGGGCTAAAAATTGCATATTTCGGCGAAAAAAAATCGTAAACCAATTCACCAAACGGCGTTTTAAAGAAAGTAAAATCAGCTCTATTTGGCTTTTTTGCGATTTTTTTTCTACCCGGTACGTCATTTTGAAGATGCCGGTTTTTCACGATTTTCCCACTTTGCGGAGTCGCGTGCTGGACTTAGAAAAAATAGTAATCTCATCATTTAGTAATAAGATCTTTGAAAAGGAAACCGTTAGCTTTAGTTTCGTATAAAAAAAAATTGCGATATTTTTCGCGGAGTAATTTACTTTTTTCTTGGCCGGTTTCCAAAAAGCCGGCATCATGGGGCGTAACTTGAAAACGAAAAAAGTTGTATCTTGTTATTTTGGAGTCACTAATTTTTTTTTCATCTTTGTTCCAATCTTTGTTCGTAAGTATCGCTGGTTTGGGTTGATAGTCGATAGTCTTATTAATTTATTGCCGTTACCTTGAAACAAAGATGTTTTAATGAAAATATCACGAGGAGAAAATATACATAATTTAATTTGTAGGTCGTACGAATCAAATGCCTTTGTGAGCTTATATGGAGTTGAACGAATGAAAAATGTCAGTCAGTCAAATCGAACTCGCATATCGCAAACATTTCACCAATTTCAATATTTTGACCTGGGACTTCCCTTGTTTGTGCTTGAGTTAAATTTTTACCCTCCTTTCGTATGAAAGTTTCCTACTATTTAACATTTTCGAAAACAAGGAATCGCGGTCAACTGGTGAAATCGGAGAAAAGGGCTCCTCCACTCTCACAAGGAAAAGTTGCGACGTCGATGTCTCCGATTTCGATTAAATTTGGCATGCTTGTAGAATGGGTAAAAATAGGCGACGCGTATTTTTTTTATATGCGCGAAACCCGATTTTCAAGGGTTGAAACGCACCCCCGAAAATTTCGGTGTTTTTCGTTTTTCCACGATAACGTTTTAACGGTACGAGATATGAAAAAAATTCAAATTACAACAATGTTTTTTTTTCGTATTCTCCTCTCGAAGGGCAAACGTTCAAAGTTCTTACCGTGCGGCATGGATGAAAATTCGTAGAAATAAAAATGGTTTACAAAGAAAGTACAAGCAGTCAAAATAGCTATATACATTTTTCCGTTTTGGCGGAACGACAGTCTTAAGGGGTCAACGCATCCTTAAAAACTTTGTTCTTTCTATAGCTCGTAAACGGGCGGAAATAAAAATAAAGTTCGAAGGGAAAAAATGTTGTGTTCTTCGTCGACTAGACTTTCATGATGAGTGATGATGAGCAACAAATGGCGTATTGTTTATTGTAATAATTCGTGAATTACTTGTGAAAAATCACTCTTTAGTTTTCCACTAATATGGGCACAGGCAAGGCTCGCAATCACGGCCTGACTTCGTGCTTCAGGAAGCAACTTGATTATAATTTTGTATTTACGAAGAAGTTCCTCTCCGCTCACCGTTTCGAAGGAATTATCTACAGAGATTACAGGGTTTTGGGTTGCTGCTGCAACTCATGAACAGAATTATGCAAACATTTTTATTAGCTTATAACGCAGCATAATTTAATCTTTATCTTCAACTTTAATTTCACAAATAGCAGAACCAATGAACCAAAAAAGTAAATCTTCTCAAAGAGCGACTCCGGTGCAAAGAGCGGCTACCCCATGAAACCTTGAAATCCCCTTATTAAAGATGAATAGCAGTTCTGGTAATAGCGTGTGTCGTCGTTATTTTTTTCGTGTGTACTTGTCAATGGGGTTTCAAATCATATAAATTCATGAACGATCATTATTGCTGCAGTTACAACGGCGAAGCCAGCCATACATTTTGAGTCCCAAATGTGCATAAAAATGTACGTTAATCTGGTGAATGTTATTCAACTTCTATCCATAGCGATAAGTGCTATGAATTTGCCTCGCACTCCAATCACCAAACAGGAAAAACAGTTCAGTAAGGATCTAGAAAACATGGTCATTGAAGCGATGGATCAACCTATGAAAATGGAAGTCGGAACTGGTTTGGATTTTCTTTCATCAAATGAAATTCATGAAGCAGCCGCAATAGAAGATGACAGTGAAGGAGATTGGCACGGAAAACGATACCTAGATCGAAAAATTGATGAAAATGTATATACCCAAGATGTAGAAGAATTGAATTGCGAATACAAGACAAGAGCTGTAGATTACTGGAGATCCGGGGCAAATGGGAATAAAAAGTTATCATCGGTTCAAACGAAATTTAAAAAAGTGAAATCAGAGCCGCAGTTACGACGGTGGGCCCATAGTCTACAAAGAAAAGTTAACAAAAATAGCGCACAACACGTTAAAAAATTTTAATGATGCATTAGACCAAATGCATTATTAAAATTGCTCCATGATATAGGTCTTCGACGATGGGCCTTATGCACACGAGAAATTGTAGTAATGCCAGCTGTAAATTTTCAAGCATTCGCTTCTTGGCTAAGGACATTCAAAAACCAATATGGAATTGTGTCATGGAAGATTACTAAATATGTAACAAAACAACAATTATTCGACGCTGATACACTTCAAAACAAAGCTATAAAATTTATAGAAATAGTGAAAGTCAACATAGCCAACGTTGACGCTGAAAACATTTCATTCGGATCAGAGTGGATTCAATTTAGAGCTACATACAGGCTGCACATTGGCGAAAGAAGGGCAGAAATCCGTTGAGACAGTAGTGCAATCGAAAACATCAAGAACACTCAGTAATACTATACATCCTCCGATTTCTGCAAGTGGCGAACTTTTGGCACCTATGTTGATCGTCTTAAATGAATCTACTGGCAAATTTGGTCCTCGAGTGGAACAACCATGTTCAGAGCCGAAAATATATTTGTATTGGCTTCGAAATCTGGAAAATTGATGACTAATCATTTCAAGCGTTGGTTCCGAGAAGTATATATTCGCAATACGGGTCCAAAATCGGTGATACTTCTGGATTCTTGGAGCGGTCAATGTCCAACTGCATTTAAAGAAATGGATGTGCAAGGGAAAGATATTAAAGTTTTAACCATTCCAGCAGGTAAACATATTGCACCAGTTTTATTAGTTCTATAAACAATTGGTTCATATGATAATTAGTAATTCCTGCAGGTATAACTGGAATGATACAGCCCCTTGATGTTTATGGCTTCCGTATATGGAAAAACCTCGTCAAATATTTTTCTGACGCAGTAATATTATACAATTACGACGTCAATCTGCATTAGAGAGACAATATTGTTAAGTTACAATCTCTTACACACAACCAGTTTTCTTCTCCATGGTTTACAAACCTTTTCAAATATGCGTGGTACAAAAGCGGTTACGAAGAAGAAAGACCACCAAACTACGAAAACCTGGTAGAATTTTTCTTTTCACAAAATGTACCGACATGCGATATATGCGGCGAAGCAGCTATTATCACTTATGCGTGGTGTAATAAATCTCTTTGTTTCAAACACTTTTATCATGACTATCATTATTGTAACAACTATAATCTATAAAAAACATAGAGTTGAAACGTTTCCTAAATAAGTGAGCGTGAGAACATTTTTCCGATTATGTTGTAATCTTCAAAGGTAGTACGTGTCGGGGAAGAATTTCTGCGTAAATATACAATTGTAATCCGGTTGCTCCCCGAACCACGCAGTCCGTGATTGCGAGCCTTGTCTGCGCCCATATTAGTGGAAAACTGAAGAGTGATTTTTCACCAGTAATTTACCAATTATTGCAACAAACAACACGTCATTTGTTGCTGTACTCATCATTATCATCATGAACGTCTAGTAGTCGAAGAATACAACATTTTTTCCCTTCGAACTTTTTTTATTTTAGCCCGTTCACGAGCTATAGAAAGAACAAAGTTTTTGAGGGTGCGTTGACCCCTTAAGAGTGTCGTTCCGCAAAAACGAGAAAATGTGTATCGACTATTTTGACTGATTGCACTTTCTTTGTAACCCATTTTTACTTCTACAAATGTTCGTCCATGCCGCACGGTAATAACTTTGAACGTTTGCCTTTCGAGAGGGGGGGCAGAATGTTACAAATATGCAATTGTGTCATAACATGAACATATATGGACGTGAATTAAGACCGAAATGCCAAAAGGCTAGCTAGTTTGATTATACGCTGCTCTTGGCTAAAAAATTCGAAGAGCAGTTTCAACCCCTTATGTGTGAGATATCGGAAAAAGAAAAAAATCCGTATCCGCAATTTTCCATTCTTTACATGTATGCAAATTAAATTTAATTCAATCGATCAAAAATTCTCGGAGATACGTTTGAAAAAATTACATTTTTGCAATAAACAATATGAAATTTGTTGCTATCTGTATCGTTCTTATCTCCAATGTATAGTACACGAAAAATCAAACGTTGCAATTTGAAGTTTTTTCATATCTCGTATCGTTAAAACGTTATCGACGAAAAACGAAAAACACCTCAATTTTCGAGGGTGCGTTTCAACCCTTAAAAATCGGGGTCCACCGAAATAAAAAAATACGTGTCGCCTATTTTTACCCATTCTACAAGCATGTCAAATTTCATCGAAATCGGAGACATCGACCTCGCAACGTTTCCTTGTCAGATTAGCAAATGAAGACTGGTAAAAGTTTTTGTCGAAATTTAACAAACGCACATGTTTAGCGTTTTTACGATCCAGATGTTTTGCAATTTACTAAAAGAGGTTTTCTCTTTTTTATTTTATTTTATATTTAATTTTGCTATCTTAGCTTTAGTTCTACGCAATTGCAGCTTTATGTATTTCTTAAAATATCAATATTTTATAGGGGTGCCTAATACTTGTGGCCAAGGGTGTATGTACCTTTTCTCCTCGTGATATTTTCATTGAAACATCTTTGTTTCAAAGTAACGGCAATAAACTAATGAGACAAATCGTCGACTATCAACAGAAACCAGCGATACGAAGAAAGTTGGGGAAAAAATCTTTAAAAAATGTAGTGACTCCAAAATAACAAAATACAACTTTTTAGTTCTTAGACTGAATATTCCAAATCTCATAGTTTTCAAGTTACGCCGCACGATGCCGGCTTTTCGAAGGCCTGCCATTTTTTTTCAAGAAACAACTAAATTGATCTGCGAAAAAAAATCCCATTTTTTTTTTCAAACAAAACTAAAGCTAACCGTTTCCTTTTCAAAGATCTTATGACTAAATGGTGAGATTACTATTTTTTTTAAGTCCACCACGCGATTCTGTAATGTGCGAAAATCGTGAAAAACTGGTAGTTTCAAAATGACGTGCTGGGTACACAAAAAGTCGCAAAAATGAAAATAAAACAGCAAAATGAAGCCGATTTAATCTTCTTCAAAGCGCCGTTGGGTAAGTTGAGTTATGATTTTTTTCTCCGAGATATTCGTTTTTTTGTCCGGACAGAAAAATTACAGGGGGCTTTATACTTTTGGCCAAGGGTATATATATAATATATACCCTTGGCCTTATATATATATATATATATATATATATATATATATATATATATATATATATATATATATATATATATTAGACTGATTCAAAAAAAAAAAAATTTTCTCCTTCTGGATTCTCGTGCTATTGTTGGGCACTAATAAAAGAAAATTTCTCAAAAAAGATGGGCGCGGTCACTCAATTTTTAGAGGTGGCTATTTCGACTTTTTTGTATTTGATTTTTTTTTAACGAACGTATTGCATTTAAGCATAGTTATGGCTTCGGGTTACGGATAAAAATCACATCCAGCAGCTATTTCGTAACAAAAATAAACTCTAACAATTTGAAAAGATTGCAATATTCACAATTCAAATCCAGGTAGATCAATAATGGCGCCTATACTACTCTCCTTATTCATGTAGATTTATTTATACGCATTAACATTTCGCAATTTTTACGAAAAATTAAATTATAAGCTTTTATTCATAAATCATGTATTTACATTTTCAAAATGCTACACTTATATTATTTTCAAACTCATTTATATTTCTTCCCAGCCACTGTGCATAACATCGCGCATGCCACTGTGCATACCACTGCGCATGTCACTGCGCATCCGCGGCGCCACTTTGTATTGGCGCAGCGCATTTGTAAGTGGTGTTGTTTTTTTTCAATGTGACTCAATTAGAGACAATTTTAAACAATGCCTCGGAAAAACGAAGACAACACAATTTGGCTAATCGGCAAGGAAATTCCGAAAATAAGTACCCGTCATTTACCGTCAAATCGGAAAGTTTTGAGTTTGTTCTTTTACAAACATAACAGAGAAAAACTGACCATACGTCGAAGTGCACACGAAAGGATGAAAGAAGTTTCCGAACAATCGGAATATGCTGAAATTCCAACGCGTCGATTGAATAACGCAATCTTGAAATTAATAAAACTCCATCTAGTCTGGAAAAAACTTTTTAAAAATCGGGTCAAAAAGAATTTGCCGTCACAACGGAGAAATAATCGAAACGTGTGATGCAAAAATAATCGCTCAAGTTCGTTAACATATTGGGCAGAACGAAAATGTGCAACGTTGAACAGTTTATCCAAATCTCTCTTAAATTTACGCTCCTTCAATATTTGTGACGGCAAATTCTTTTTAACCCGATTTTTTAAAAGTTTTTTCCAGACTAGATGGAGTTTGATTAATTTCACGATTGCGTTATTCAATCGACGCGTTGGAATTTCAACACATTTCCATTGTTCGAAAACTTCTTTCATCGTTTCGTGTGCATTCCGACGTATGGTCAGTTTCTCGCTCTTATGATTGTAAAAGAACAAACTCAAAACTTTCCGATTTGACGGTAAATGACGGGTACTTATTTTCGGAATTTTCTTGCCGATTAGCCAAATTGTGTTGTCTTCGTTTTTCCGAGCCATTGTTTAAAATTGTCTTTACTTGAGTCACATGGAAAAAAAACAACACCACTTACAAATGCGCTGCGCCAATACAAAATGGCGCCACGGATGCGCAGTGACTTGCGCAGTGACATGCGCAGTGGTATGCGCAGTGGCATGCGCGATGTTATGCACAGTGGCTGGGAAGAAATATAAATGAGTTTGAAGATAATATAAGTGTAGCATTTTGAAAATGTAAATACATGATTTATGAATAAAAGCTTATAATTTAATTTTTCGTAAAAAGTGCGAAGTGTTAATGCGTATAAATAAATCTACATGAATAACGAGAGTAGTATAGACGCCATTATTGATCTACCTGGATTTGAATGGTGAATATTGCAATCTTTTCAAATTGTTAGAGTTTATTTTTGTTACGAAATAGTTGCTGGATGTGATTTTTATCCGTAATCCGAAGCAATGACTATGCTTAAATGCAATACGTTCGTTAAAAAAAATTCAAATACAAAAAAGTCGAGATAGCCACCTCTAAAAATTGAGTGACCGCGCCCATCTTTTTTGAAAAATTCTCTTTTATTAGTGCCCAACAATAGCACGAGAATCCTGAAGGAAAAAAAATAATTTTTTTTTTGTTTGAATCAGTCTAACATACATATATATATGCATAGGGTGGCCAGAACATCGACGTACAAAAAATCCCTTTGTATCGTGGGGCATCCGAATCACCCCCATGTACGTTCCGCGACTTTTCATAGTTTTCGAGTTATACATTTTTTTCTGAATTTTTGAGCATTTTCGACTTGACCCATTTTAAAAAAATCTTTAAAAAAAGTAGAAGACTTTGTCGGGATTTTTTATTGCAACTGAATCTTCATGCGTAGTACTTTTATGCATAAAATAATCAACTTCGTTACTGTGATGAAAGTTATGAAAATGTTGGTCTAAAGTGAAAATTTTACGTTCGGTAAATTATGACTTCAATTTTCAACTTTAGATTAAAAATCTCAACAGATGACTACATGGTTCCTACTTAGGCCTCAAGAATGCGCCAGACTCTCAGCTTTCATAATCATTTAAAAAAAGTAGTACTTAATAGGGCTACTTTGGCTAAAATCGGCCTTCAAAGCCTCCGAGATGGAAAATTCTTCAAATTAGCCATCTGATTAAAAAAAAGATTGCCCATTTTATAATTCCTAAGGTTATTTAGTTTGTTAACTAACCTAAAATGACTGCAGGAAAACTAAGATTTAAACATTTGGAGGTTTATTTTTTTTAGTTTTATTTAAGTTTAATGAATTTTGCGCGATCCGTTCTCGTGGATCAGGTAAAAGAGTTGCGCCCTTGTTTACCGGCTGTAAACAAACTAAATAACCTTAGGAATGATAAAATGGGCAATTTTTTTTTTAATCTGATGGCTAAATTAAAGAATTTCCCAACTCGGAGGCTTTGAAGGCCGATTTTAGCCAAAGTAGCCCTATTAAGTACTACTTTTTAAAAATGATTATGAAAGCTGAGAGTCTGGCGCATTCTTGAGGCCTAATAAGGAACCATGAAGTCACCTGTTTAGATTTTTAATTTAAAGTTGAAAATTTAAGTCATAATTTACTGAACGTAAATTTTTCACTTTAGACCAACATTTTCATGATTTTAATTACAGTAACGAAGCTAATTATTTTATGCATAAAAGTACTACTCATGAAGATTCAGTTGCAAAAAAAACATCTCGACAATCTTCTACTTTTTTTTTAATTGGTCAGGTCGAAAATTCTCAAAAATTCAGAAGAAAATTCATAACTCGAAAACTATGAACAGTCGTGGAACATACATGGGGGTGATTCGGATACCCCACGGTACAAGGGACCTAAATTTTATTTTTGGACGTCAATGTTTCGGCCACCCTGTATATATATATATATATATAATATGTGGTATATACGTAGTATTTTGTATATATGTATAGTATATATTTTTTCACAAGTACACAAGGATACAAAGAAATATACAAAAAGCCAATATGTGAGGACTGGATCGAGTGTTCGAAGTGATGGCATAAGAAATGCACCCCTCATACGAATGGGGGCAACTTTATTTGCGATTTATGTATCGATTGATGTTTGCGTACGCTCATTGACCCCCGTGCGATTCTTAAACGCCCGTATGTCTAAGAGTTTGCAAATCCCGTTTTGTAGTTTTTAGATTGTCATTTAAAAAAAAATAGTTTCCCATTTGTCGCTCATAATTTGATTGAAATGCCAGATATTTTTTTAATTAGAACGAACACTGATTCGTAAAATGTATTTGTTTGTTTTTTTTTTCACCGCTTTGAAGCTTAGGTGCATACTCCTAACCTTTCCCTACTTCAAGGGCGTACTTAGGATCTATGGTGGGGGGGCAGCCCCCCCCCCCCCCCGGGTACGCCCATGCCCTACTTGAATGGGTGTCGGCTTAACCGTGCACTGCTTTTGATGAAATTTTGCGTGTTTGTACAGTGGATCAAAATAGTCGACACATACTTTTTTCTACGTCGGAACACTATTTTCAAGAAGTGAACCCTGCAAAATCGTGGTTGTTTTACGTTTTCCGGTGTTAACTGTTTAACAGAACCATATATAAAAACATTTAAAATGGCATAAATGTTTTTCAAGTACTATAGAATAATGACGAGAACGGTGCAGATAACAACGAATTTCATATTGTTAGCTGTAAAAATGCATTTTTTAAATGCGTATCTACGGAAATGTTTATCTAGTTTTCAGTGGGATGTAAACGTGAATTTGTGTGGAGGACGGAAAAGTAACGGATACGTGCTTCTTCTTTTTTCCATATATCTCGCGATTATGAAGCTTCAAACCACCCTCTGATTTTTGAACCAATATCGACGTATAATCAAGTAACGTTTTGTGACACCCGGTCAAATTCATATCGATACAAGTCTATGCGATTACTCGATTAAATATTTATGTTATATACATTCCGTGCAGGCCTCACCTCACTCTAACAAGCAAAATGCCCAAGGTGTGCCGTTCTCCGATTTCGATAAAACTTCATAGGTTTGTAAAGTGAGTAAAAATATTCGAAACGAATTTTGTTGTTTTGGCAGAACGCCATTCTTATGGACACAAGTGCACCCTCGAAAATTCGTGGATTTTTTTTTATAACTTGTTACCGGGGCGAGATAAAAATAAAGTTCAAATGGCAAAAATATTGTATTCTTCGATTACTATGCATTCATGATAATACATTTCACGACATTTACAACAACAAATTGCCTATTGTTTATTGCAGTGTTTTTTGCATGCGTACCTACAAAGATTTTCGTCACATTGAAATATAACTTCGTATATGCGTAGAGGGTGAAAATATGTAAGGATTTGCAAGACCTGGCTGACTTCGCATTTCTGGAAACAGCTGAATCAGTCGTAGATTTAGGAAAAATTCTCCCCTCGTTCGCAGAATAAAAGATTTTCGATAAAATGTTGTAGTAGGTACTTATTCATTTAACTAATGGTTTTACTATATTTTTTATGGATTCTACTTATTATGATAACGATAGCCCTGTTTAGGTTAGGTGAGTAAATGCACGCTTTGCTGATATTAAATTGCGATCTATTTTTGCGTGATTGCTCCAGTTCGCCATTTTGAGACGACTGCCCTCTCTTTTTATGGTTCGCCTACGGTGGCGCTCGCGCACGTCCGAAACTATCGAATAATACCGAACACTCTGCCCCCTTGAAACGACTGCTTTCAATAATACCTGTTCGGTTCATTCTTCTCTGGCTCGATATAAGCACATGGAATAATTAAAGTAATGAGTAGTCAACATTATTGAGATAGGACATAAATATGTAAATGTAAGAGACAATATGTAATAAATAAACTCATATAGAGATGCTTGTGGACATCTAGAAACATTGGAAAGGCTCTGATCACTCTTCAGATTGCGAATCCCTCAGTTGCCCTTCGATTGGCAGGCAGCATAGCTTACGTACAGAACGCTTAAAGACTCAGTTTGCCGTGCGTACAAACGCAATTCGCGTCACCAAATCGGACCCCGGATGCAGTTCGGTGATTCTTCCCATCTTCCACTGCAACGGTGGTACATTATCCTCCATAAGGAGGACAGAGTCGTCGATTTTGAGGGCGCCCGTTCCGGTAAACCATTTGTCCTGGCGCTGCAGCTCCTGCAGGTACTCCAAGTGCCAACGTCTCCAGAAGTATTATCAGAGCTTCTGTACGTGCTACCAATGCGATAGTCGGTTGTCTGAAACCTCGCAAAGATTATGTTGTACAGGCTGAATCAGCGAATCGCCAATAAGGAAATTTGCAGGCGTAAGGACGGATAAGTCAGAGGGATCGTTCGATAAAGGGGTAAGGGGGCGCAAGTTAAGAATAGCTTCGATTTCTACGAGCAATGTATAGAACTCTTCGAAAGTCTGCGTCCAACCCTTCGTAACGGCGAACAGGTGTTTCTTTACGGCCTTAACCGCAGCTTCCCAAAGCCCATCAAAATTCGTTGACCTTAGTGGGATGAAACTCCACTTGATCTGATGGTTCGCCAGATGAGAGGCGATTTTCTCGTCTTCTTTGAGAAGGATATCATACACTTCCTTGAGCTCTCGGTTCCCTCCGATGAAATTCGTGCCTTTGTCCGAATAAAGTTCGCTGCAAATGCACCTTCTCGCGGTGAATCTTCTCAGCGCTGCCATGAACGCTTCGGTAGTCAACTCTGTAACTAATTCCAAATGTACTGCTTTGGTGCTCATACATACGAATACGGATATGTACACTTTGGTTTCGCGTACTCGGCGGCGGAGTCGGCTTTCTCCGATTCTTATAGGACCAGCGTAATCCACCTCGGCGCTTGAAAAAGGGCGCCTAAACCCGACGACTCGAGCTTTGGGCAAATCTCCCATGACGATTTCCGGACTCGTTGGCTTGTACCAGAAGCACTGCATGCATTGCTTCAAGACCCTTTTGACTTCTCTCCCGCCACTCAGGATCCAGAATCGCCGTCTCAGTGTGCTGAGTAATTGCTCCGTTCCGCAGCGATGCAATCGTTCGTGCTTCTCACGAAATATAAGCTTCGTGGGCGTATGTTTTGGCGGCAAAATAGCCGAATGTTTGTTATCCGTTGCGATCTCGGCGTGTCGGAGCCTTCCGCCTACACGTATCACTCCTTTTTCATTCTGGAAGTGCCGGAATGCCACAAGTTTGCTGGTGTTCGATAACTCCCGCCCTTTTTGGCGATCGAGAAGCTCTTTCGAAAACTCTTGACGCTGTATCATCTTTACGAGCGTTGGTTCAGATTTCTTGTATTCCTCCGTTTTTACCAAACCGGTCATTCGCTTACCCGTAGTAAGGCTTCTAAAACGGAAACAGTATGCGACGATTCGGCGTAGTTTGTTGTACGATGCATATTTCTCTACCGGCTCATGATGAACAACGACTGCTGCTGGGGCCACGATGTTTAACTCCGGCGTTCAAGTTTCTTGTCCGATATTCTGTAGCGGCCATCGATTTTTGTCGACGATCCACGTGGGTCCGTGCCACCACAGCTGCTTGTTGATCAACGCGTCCACGGTGATTCCTTTTGAAAGCACATCCGCGGAATTGTCGGCTGATGGTACATGTAACCACGTCGCATTTTCTATGAGATTCTGAATTTTCGAAATCCTGTTTGCCACGAAGATCTTCAACATACTGGGTTCCAGTCGTATCCAACATAGTATGATAGACGAGTCACTCCACAAATACGTCTCGCCTTTTCTTGACCCGTTTAACGATCGTGTAAATTTTTGCCAGCATCAAAGCCGCGTTGAGTTCCAATCTGGGAAAAGATTGCGTTTTAAGAGGCGCAACCTTCGTTTTCAAGCAAATCAGCCGAGGAATCCTCTAGCCGTATCGATTTGTGCTTACTGTATATAGGCAGGCCCCATAAGCCTTTTCGGATGCGTCAGCAAACCCGAAATATAAATTTTCTCTGAAGCGTTATAAGGATTGACATTTCGAGGGATGACGATTTCGTTGAGTCGTGGGAACGAGCTGTAGTACGTATCCCACGTCGCGTAAATTGACTGCGGAAGAGACACGTCGCATTCCACTTTTAACTGCCAAAGCTGTTGCATGACAATCTTTGCGTTGATGAGAACTGGTCCTATCAGTCCGAGCGGGTCAAATATTTGCGCAATTTTCGATAGCACGTTTCTCTTTGTGATCTTGTACGTATCGCTCCATTCTACGCTGTACTGTAATACGTCTTTACTCGCATTCCAGAGGAGTCCCAGCGTCTTGAGCGCCTCCTGTCCGTCGATCTTCAACAACTCTTCTGCTTTACATCTTTCGCTGAGATCGTCCAATGCATCTGTTGTTTGATCTCCACTTTCGTAGATGAAACTGCCCTCGGTCCAGCAGCTCTGCCAGCGGTTTCTGAAGCTCGATTGTTTCTGCGAGAGTTCGTGCTCCCGTAAGAATATCATCCATGTAACAATGTCGTTGCAAGGATTGCGTTGCAACTGGAAGATCCTCTTCTTCGTGGACGGAGAGTTGTCTTAACTAACGAATTGCGAGATACGGCGCGCACGCCGTGCCATACGTTACGGTGTTTAGCCGAAATTTCTGTATCCGTTGCTGCGGGTCAGTCCTCCAAAGAATTTGTTGCATATCACGGTCGTATTCGTCGACTAAAATTTGCCGAAACACCATGGCTATGTCCGCCGTCAGCACAAATTCATAAGTCCTGAACCGCAAGATTATCTCCAATAGATCCGCGTGCAGATTGGGTCCAACCATTAATCGATCGTTGAGATAGGTACGTCGCGTCATTTCCGCCGAGGCATCGAATACTACTCTGAGATTTGTCGTAACGCTGTCGAGTCTCACGACCGGCTGATGCGGAAGATAGTATTTTTCCTCCTGTGAATCTTTTGTTGATAGGGACATGTGTTCTTCCCCTTCATAGTCTCTTAAGAACGCTTCATATGCTTGCTTCGGATCTGGATTTTTTCGCCAATTTGCGCTCGAGCGAAATCAATCGTCTTCGAGCTTGCTCCTCGGAATCTCCGAGAGCGACGTTCTCGCACTTCGGCAATCGTACGATATACCGTCTAATGTTGTCTCGTTGAAATGTACTTACGAAATAGGACTCGCATGCTTCTTCATCTTTCGATTGCTAACGCTCTTGAATCTTCTCTTGTATCGAAAATTGTTCGAGCTGTCTTTGCAACGGCGCGTTTGTTACCAGGTTGCAAACGGAAGTCGGTGTTTTTTTCCTGAGGAGCGATTAACTCGCCGCCAATTATCCATCCCTGCTGAGTTCTTCTTACGGATGGCTGCCCCCTTTAACGCTTGATTTGTCCTACACAAAGTAGCAACCAGAATAAGCCCGCGCTGATAAGCAGATCTACCTGCCCATGCTCGTCAAATACTGGATCGGCCAATCGTATCCCTGAAGAAATACTTATCCTTGATTTAACTATTTTTATCTGCGGTAATTTTTCTGTTATCGACGAAAGCATGAGGCAATCGATTATTGCTGCGAAGCTTCCGTTGACCGATCGGATTTTTACCCGACCTCCTCGATCGATACTTGTTCGTGCTTGATTCACGCCGCTAACCGACTGAGTTTCTCCTGATGTCGGTATTCCTATTCGTTTAATTAATTTCTCCTTTACGAGACGCGCTTGTGACTCCGGGTCCAGCAGCGCTCGTTCTATGTGCCATACACCGTTATCATCCTCGTCGATAACTCGGGCTGTAGATAGAATAACTTGAAAGGGATATTTTATCACCCCATCACTGCTTACTGGATTTGTCTCCGTATCGCTTCTGTCCCACGCGGGTCCGGCAAGCTTCGTGACCTTTGACGAGCTTTCGTTGTCTCGATGAAGTAACGTGTTATGTCGTTTGGAAATTTTTTTGCCCGATGCACCTCAGCAGTTCTTGACCTGGTGTCCTCGATTGAGGCAGTTTATACAGAGCTGCCAATTCTTCAGTTCTTTCATTTTGTCCGATGAAGATAGCTTTGCGAACTCCTCGCATATGTAAAGCGGGTGTTCCCCGCTGCAACATCTGAATGGATCCTCAATCGTGGCCGAGAGTGAAACTCTTCTCTCCGATTTTTTACCGTCCGTCGACATAGGCTGCCTCGCCTTCGACTTGCTTTTCTCAATAACTTCGAGCGTGTCACATTTTTTCGTGAGGAATTCGAGAAGATCGTCTGTCTTTGTAAATCTCTCTTCACCCTGACCGAATTCCTGCTCTCAGTCGCGTTGCGTCATAAAATCCAATTTTCCTTTTGCGATATGAATGAGAATCATGTCTCCTAATTATTCGGGAGGGATTTGCCGAGCTTCTAGAGCTTTTAGATTTTTTCGCATGTGTACGATAAATTGCCTCAACGTAGCTGGTTTGTTTCGTGAAATCGTCGGAAGGTCCAACAGTTGACTCACGTGCGTATTGATGATCGACTTTTGGTTGTTGTAATTTTGCTGATTCTGACTTGAGCCTCTTGCACCGAGACTTCCGCTGCGTTTTCGAAAAAACGCCTTATTCTCGTAAATTGACCTTTCAAATGCGCTCATTCGCGACACAGGTCCTTGTATTCCGACATTTTCTATTCGAGGGAATAAGATTATTGGGATAGGAAGGGAATATCAAAACGACTCACTAACCTGACCGTCAACAAAATCCTGGATGCCCCACGTTGTCGCCGCGACTCTTGATCGCATTCCGTATGCGAAGTCCTTGGCTTCCTATGCCGTAGCTGTGCGCGCCCGCGCCTTTGGTCGTGTTCGTTGGGTCTTATCATTCTGACTGCGCATGCGCATAATGATGCGCATTTGATGATGCGCACGTTTCATTGCGCAGTTGCGCGTTGCGCATCATTATGCACATGCGCACTTGTTCGTATCAAAATGATGAGACCCAACGAACACGACCTTTGATACGCCGCCGCTGGGTTGTGCTGACAGTCGACGCTTGCGCATTCATTGTGCTGAGACCGTGCCGTGGTGCCGTAGCGTTACCGGTCACGTGATTTCTTCTTTCGATGTATTTGCAAGAGTGATATCTTCAATGAGTCGGGCCACTCGTTAAGATTTTCTTTTTCTTGTTTTCTAGATTTTCCGTCACTCAACAGAATCTCCGATTGTGAACGGCGTATGTTCGTCCGTTCGGCTTTGTTGTGCTTACCGCGCATGCGAGAACCTCTTATATTGCTGATGCAATCTTTTGATGAATTGTTTTTTCGTGCTAAGTTGCGAACGATTCGAATAATCGTTTGTCGCGTACGCGAGACTCGCCTCGGACACGATTTTTTTTTTGTTAACGATGCGAAGTCCCTTTTTTGCCTGGCGGGATTCCGTTGAGACCCGTCGGCGTTTTTTTGCCACGAAATAACTAATCGGTTCATCGCACCAAAATATAATTTTGATGTTGAATTTTGTCACTCAACTGACACTCTCGTGCGTTTGTTTGGGTTTGTTTGGGTTAGATGAATAAATGTACGTTTTGCTGATATTAAATTGTGATGTATTTTTGCGTGATCGTTCCAGTTCGCCATCTTGAGACGACTGCCCTCTCTTTTTATGTTTTGCCTACGGTGGCGGTCGCAGACACGCGAAACTCTTGAATAATACCGAACAAGGCCTGAAAAAAGTGTTCCAAACAAAGCAATTTCTTACACCATGCACAAGTGGTAATAGCAGCTTCGTCGCAATTGTCACACGTCAGGCCACTTTGTGAAAAGCAAAATTGTACTAGTTCTTTGAATACTGGTGGTTTTGTTTCCATGTTATCACTTCTGTGCCACGCGTATTTGAAACGGTATAATCCGTTGAGACGAAAACTGGTTGTGTATAAGAGACTCAACAATATTGTCTCTCAAATGCAGCTTGACATCATGTCAGGACAGTGTCAGCAAAGATATATACATAAACATCCAGAGGCTGTATCGTTTCCGTTGTTTCTTCAAGAATTGTTTGATTGTAATATGGGTCTACAAAAGAACAAATGT
This sequence comes from Ophion obscuratus, assembly GCA_964007375.1. Taxonomy (NCBI): domain Eukaryota; kingdom Metazoa; phylum Arthropoda; class Insecta; order Hymenoptera; family Ichneumonidae; genus Ophion; species Ophion obscuratus. The sequence goes on from OZ023313.1 coordinate 55,558,271, forward strand.
ATTATATGTACCTGCTGGAATAATTAAAACCTTAATATCTTTACGTTTCATGTCCATTCGCTAAAGTGCGGTTGAACATTGGCCGCTCTAAAAATCCGCATGTATTATTGATTTTGGACACATATTAGGAATATACCTCCGCAAACCAATGCTTGAAATGGTAACAACTAATCATTTCCGGTAATTTTACATTTCATCTCTGTATGGCGATAAAAAATAAAATTACAGTCGAAGTCGACCTTTGGAATTTAAATTTAAACACTGAAGAAACGCGACTAGCTGTTCCTTCTGATTTAGGTGAAATTATACACATTTCTTTTTAATAATATAAGTCACCGCTCAAATGAATTTTTGGTGCATTGCAATAGTTTTTAAAATATCGAATTTAGAACATCGAAAACTGAATGCGCGTATATATGTAACCTTTTAAGGTAGTACGTGCGCGGACCTCCTCATTAGAAAAAAAGTTGATTTTTTTTATGCTGTAGTAGAAACATAAAAAATGACATCCGCGAAAACTCTGCAGGCCTTACCGGCTAAATACAATATAAATTAATTCACGAAATCAACGCATTTAACCCGCACCATACAGGGAAACCGTGCGGATCGAACTTTGGAACGGAAATAATAATATTTGCCGGTCAGATCAGAGCTATGCGAAAAGCGACGAATAACACGAAAACTGTCGCGGTCACCTATGCTCCATAATAAATATAGGTTACGGGACATATCGAGCAGATATCATCGATTCAATCGACTCATTTTTGCGTTCGCTTGCCGCGTCTGCCATCACTCTTGCTACAATATGCACATTACACATACACTACAACACACGATTACACATACGGTAAACAAACACATGCTTGACATGTATCGAAAGCACCTGAATACAGCGTTGCCACGGATATTGACAGAATTATGAAATGGCGGCCTGTGACAACTCAAGTCAAATCTGATTGCGATTTTACTTCACTTACCAAACTATAATACATACAGTTATTACATGCACTTCTCAAATAATTATTTTCTGTATCATATTTATTATTATACCCAAATACATTATATTTTGCTTTTTTCAGATTCAATAATTTATAGATTTTCTGTTGACTAGTCAATCCGCTAGTACTACCTTAAAAAGTAAGGAATGAAAGCTAAGTAATTAAAAAAATCCTCTCAATAATATTATCGCTTATTTTACCTTATAAAAACATTCTGATTTACCTTATAATTATTTTTTACGCGTCGCTCTTTGCACCGTTAAACTTTGTCTTAATAAACTCTCAAAACGACGTATATACTATATTTACGACATGATGACTGATTGACTTTTTTCGATTTCGATGATTGACTTTAATCGATTCAACTCAACCGCCATTATGGGCTTTTACTTTTACATTACTCAAGACCAGGGGGGTGCCGACTCAGGAACACCATTTTAAGAAATGGTCAAGATGTACTTTTTCACTCCGCACTGCATTACGACTGCAAAAGCCACGCTACACCTTTTTAAATGACATCGAATTGTAGGCAAACGATCGCTGTACGCAACTAAATACTTAACAGCGCTATAAAATCCGATTTACGTTCTGTTTTCGGGAAAAAGGCTCAGTAGACCGACTCAGGACCACTCTCCCCTACTATTTTATGAAGCTGCATTATATAATATCGTTCTTGGGAGTCCAAAAAAACGCGCGCGTGATGTATTTTCCCAGATAGACGGATGTACCTCATATTGGCATCATATGTACATCATCACTACGGTATAAAAAGTCTCACACCTGTGTATCCATTATGAGTGCTCCCGTTGAAGTAATATTTGCATCATATGACGATTCACAATAATACATCCAAATGAAGCAAAGTTGTTCTCATGCGAATATACATGCAGTGAATTCATCAGACCAGCAAAATTCGGCTCACGAATATCTAACAATAAGTGAGTGCATATGGGGCTCATATGGGTGTCACGGCGTGAAGAAATTGTAGTGCTCATACGGAGCTCATATTAGCGGCATGGCGTGACGTAACTATGCTTTGCTCATACGGAGCTCATATTAGCGGCATGGCGTGACGTAACTATGCTGTACTCATACGGAGCTCATATTAGTGGCATGGCGTGACGTGACTATGCTTTGCTCATCCGAAGCTCATATTAGCGGCAAGGCGTGACGTAACTATGCTGTACTCATACGGAGCTCATATTAGTGGCATGGCGTGACGTAACTATGCTGTGCTCATATGGAGCTCATATGAGTGTCATAGCGTGGAAAACAAAAAAACCCAAAAATGATGATTAAAAAAATCTGGTAGGATTTTTGTATCCGCATATGCTTTATTTATGTTCCTGACTATAAGATAAATGGATTAAAACGGATCCTGCCGAGTTAAATTTTGTACCTACCTACGGTTTGAACCACGTCTTCTTATTCGAGAGATGAGCGCGCTACCTACCTAGCCATTCTACCACTTGTGCAAACTTTCTTTGTGTCTGCCTATTTGTATCATTCTGGATTTGTATGCATATCGCCGTCACATCGCGCTCATGGGATGTATCACTGACAAATATACATATCGCCGTCATATTGCGCTCATCGAATGTATCACTGAAAACACGCATATCGCCGTCATATTGCTTGCATGGCATGTCTACTACCAGTGCTAACCCAGTGCATTCATCAACACAAGTCATCGGATGACTTCCATATGACGTAAAATTTGCAGACATTAATTGTGGACCTTGAGCACAGCGATATGAGTTCACCGTGCTCTAAACGGACGATGCATTTGTAAATGACATATTGAGATAAAAATGCTTTGTACATTCACTATACTAAATGAGTCCACGGCTTTGCATCATGACATGTAGTTAATATGCTGTAAAATTTGCTTCATCAATTGTGTGCACGGCGTGATCATCATGAGTGTCTATCTGGGCTCACATATATGGGCCGTCATATTATTACAGCCCTTATATACATTCCCGACTAGAAATTTTGCTACGCGGCAGACTAGGGCCGTATCCGGCATGCCGTAACAGGTGTGAAACGTTTTTTGCATCCGGCCATGATGCGGATGCCGGTTACGGACCTGATCAGGATACCTTTGCAGGCTCTGATCCGGCTGCTGTATCTATGCCTGAAATGACAAATAAAAACAATCCAACAATCATGAAAAAAAACTCTGTTAGTATTTTTTGTTTCCATAAACCTTATTTATGTTCCTGCCTATATGATAATTGAATTAAAACGTATTCTGCCTCGTTAAAGTTTTTACCTACCCTCGGGATTGAACCTATGCCTTCTTATTCAAGAGCTGAGCGCGCTACCCATTTGACCATCCGAACACTTGTGTAAACTTCCTTATTTTCTTTTCTATCTTTATCAGTCTAATTCTATTCTAAAGAATGTCAATCATTTCATATGATGTTGAAGATTGCCTCATTGCAATGCAATAATAATTATGGGTTCACCGCTGATTTTTTGCCCATTTTGGGCCCTTGCACACGGCGTATTTTCTACGCACAGACGACGCGATACAAACGCGATACACACGTGATCAGAGTTGCCAGATTGGGCTATAAATCGCAATTTGGCCTATCTTGGGAGGCCGTTTCGCGGCCCAAATTTTTTGAACGCGTTAAAGCGCGATTTGGGCTATATGCGAAAATAAAATGCCTTTCTTTGGGCTCTTAGACCATGTAACTACAGGACGCGCCTTGCATAGTTCGCTTCAAACAAAACCATCCGCACATTTTTACAGGGAGTAAGGAAATACACATAGGCACACAATTTACTACAGTTACAAATTATCATCACGTATTTACTCACGCCCACAAGAAACATATCATCACATAACATAATACAGCACGCTAACAAAACGATTATACAAAAATTGTTTCCTTTTTTACACACTATACGTATGTGTGCGCCAAAAAAGAAGAATAGAGAAGCACCCATTGTTAATGATTGCGTCGATAACGCAATCATTAACAAATATTTTATGGAGCTAACTTTCATTATTAGTACAGTCGTGCTGTCGCTGAAAAACCCCAGAATCGGAAAAAATTAGAAGAAGACTAGTTTTTTGACAGGTGATTTTGTAGGTGCCGCGGGTGCTAAATCCAAGTTTGCCTCAAAATCGGGGTATAGTATTTTTTAGGAGATGAAAGGAGATGGGAGTGGATTAATGCGACAAAATGTGCAGAAAAATCCAGGCTTTAGTTTTTTCCACAGCGCCGAAGTCGTGGAAGTTCATTTCGGGAGTGAAAAAGTGGGGCGAAATTTAGAAAAATCAGTTTTAATTCAATAACTCTTTATAAAAAAATCGTACACTTTTTGTTCAAATAGGAACGTTGTAGCCCTTGAAAAGACGCGTTGAGCGAGTATTTGATCATCGCTCTCCGATGATATCTTTTACCCCCAAAAAAATGGTTAAAAAAACAAATTGTTTATTGAATAACTCAAAAACAATCGGTTTTGCCGGGTATGGTTTAAATGTACGAAATGTAGAGAATAATTTTCTTTATATTTTCGCTATGGACCACCCTTGAATTTTGATTTTCCAACCCCCCTCGGGTGTTGAAAATTCAAAATGAAATTCTGGGAAAACTATTGACCGCACGAATTCGCCGCCGTGGAAGAATTTGTAGCTTGATCCCTCAGCTACATTTTCGTCGACAGCGCGAAACTCATATCTCTTTATTTTCGGTCAATAGTTTTCGCAAAATTGCATTTTGAATCTTCGACCCCTGAGACGCGTTCAAAAAAGCAAAATTCAAGGCTGGTCCATAAGACCGAAAATATAGAGAAAATTATTCTCTACATTTCGTACATTTAAACCATTCCCGAAAAATCGATTGTTTTTTAGTTATTCGATAAACAATTTTTTTGTTAATTCTTCAACAATTATTTTGGGGGTAAAGATATTATTGGAGAGGGATGATCGAATACGCGATGGATGCGTCTTTTCACGGGCTACAACGTTCTCATTTGAACAAAAATTGTATGAATTTTTTCTAAAGCGTTATCGCAAGAAAACTGATTTTTTTTAATTTCACGCCACTTTTTCACCCCCAAAATGAACTTCCACGACTTCGGCGCTGTGTACAAAAATAAAACCCGGATTTTTCTGAACATTTTACCTCCCGGCGCCGATCTCGTGGGGGTTGTTGTTTGGCATTAATCCACCCCCATCCACCTAAAAAACCCCTACACCCCGATTTTTAGACAAACTTGGTTTTAGCACCCGCGGCACAGACAAAATCACCTGTCAAAAACTAGCCTTCTTCTAATGTTTTCCAATTCCAATATACAGCACGACTGTACTATATGGGTTTTAGAGTAATATATTTTATACCTATAAATAATTGAACGCAATGAATTCATATTTATTAAAATCTTAAATAAAAGTATACAATTATACAGCCATTGAATCATTGTTATGTGATTCACATGGTGTGATTTGAAGTTTGTATGAAATTGCGTCATGGACACAAAAAGCCTATTATTGTCCCGCTTGAATCCACAGTCACAGACAACACGAATTTTAAATTTATGATTATGAACTGGAGGAAAAGTAAACTTCAAATGTAAAAAAGAAAAACTGTTTATTAATTACGTATCAAAAAATAAAAATACATAACAAACGACCAACATAAAAAAGCATTTTCCTTCAGCCCGATATATTCATATACACCCGCGTCCTCATCTCAGCCGACAAGGGAAGCTGAGTTCAACTTGAATCCGGATGATCCGGACTCCGGCTCTGTCCCTGCCCAAGAGAATGTGCCAAAGAATATCGATATACCAGAGATTCGAATTTCGAATGCAGAGGACCTGCTAAACGAATTTTATGTTTCTCTGATGGACATAGTTGATTTAGATTTCTAGAGAACGTAAAGATGTTTACTTTAATATTCTTATTTATTTATCATATATGAGACTGTGATTGAAACTGGGTGATTTTTCGTACTAGTGTAATCTCAAGGAATGAGTATTTGTTTATTTATGTCATTGTTTTAGCCTGCTACAAAATGCAGATATTTTATTATGTTTGATTTTAAAATAATTAAATAAATAATTCAATTTCTAACTTATATCGGTGCTTTTCCTTCATGACGTACCAAAACCACGAATTTGGGGTATATGCGAGCTTTTACCCCCCTATTTGGGCTTCGTAGAGTCCCGCGGTTTTTGGGCCACACAGCGGTGTCTGGCAGCGGTTTCGCTCACTAAACGTCTAGGAACTTTGCACGTGATCCATACGCTTTTTGGACTGAAAAACGTATATAGATCAAGTGTGTATCGCGTTTCTATCGCGTGGTCTGCGCGTAGAAAATACGCCGTGTGCAAAGGCCCTAAATGGGCAAAAAAAATCAGCGGTAGAAACATAATTATTGTTGTATTGCAATAAGGCAACCTTCAACATCATACATCAAATGATTGACATTGTCTAGAATAGAATTAGACTGATAAAGGTAGGAAAGAAAATAAGGAAGTTTACACAAGTGTTAGGATGGCCAAATAGGTAGCGCGCTCAGCTCTTGAATAAGAAGGCATACGTTCAATCCCGAGGGTAGGTAAAAACTTTAACGAGTCAGAATACGTTTTAATTAAATTATCATATAGGCAGGAACATAAATATGGTTTATGGAAACAAAAAATACTAACAGAGTTTTTTTCATGATTTTTGGATTGTTTTTATTTGTCATTTCAGGCATAAATACGGCAGCCAGATCAGAGCCTGCCAAAGTATACTGATCAGGTCCGTAACCGGCATTCGCGTCATGGCCGGATGCAAAAAGCGTTTCACGCTTGTTAAATCCCTGATACGGCGGCCTGTAAAATGCTGTGGTCCGGAATACGGTATGCCGGAAACGGCCCTAGTCTGCCGCGTAGCAAAATTCCTTGTCGGGTAACCTCAAAATCTTGATTCGCCAACTACGGCTGCACTGATCTTGCCAACATCCGGCACAGATCAGGCGTGCCGTAACCCGGCGTCTATGGACGCAGGCTATCATACTTCGCGCGTAGGCGCCTGTTCAGGGTGCCTACGCGCGCCCTAAACTCGCGTTCAGGGTGCCAACTCGGGAGACTTCCGCCGCTGATCAGACGTGCTGTACTACGGTATTACGGACCGCAGTTTGATAGCGGCCTGATCAGTCTTCAGGCTGCCGGATCAAAATTTCTACTAGTCGGGATAGTGATCGGTGTATCCACTATTAGTCTTCAAAACTACTTTCAAGTGTTTTTGCATACTTCCGACCATTTTCGATGTCTTCGATGGCGCGATCTTGTCCCATTCTTTCCGAAGCGCGTTTTTCAATTGTTCTATAATTCACCCCATAAATGTTCAATCGGGTTCAAATGAGGCAATCGTGGAGGTGTGCGGAGTTGGTTAGGCGCATTGCGCGATAACCACTCCTTAACCTTCTTCGCCGTGTGCTTTGGGTCGTTGTCTTGTTGAAAAAAAATGCCTCACCCAGATTTAATTTTTCTGCACTCATTAGTAAATTATCTTTCGAACTGTTGATATAAACGTATTGATCTATGGTGCAGTGAATAAATGTTAATTTTTCTACTCTGGTTGTGCTCATAGAGCCCCACACAAGAACACCGCCACCGCCAAGCTTCACGGCCGGACACTCATTTTTGGTGTGCATCTGCGTATTCGGTTTTCTCCACACCATAACACGACCATCTAAACCAAAGATGTTCAATTTACTCTCATCACTGACTCGTATAACGGAGCTATTATGCGGCTATTATGTTTTGCTTGCCAAATAACGTTCAGGACTGTCTCGTATACTACACTTATATTGCAATCGGTCTCAATCATTGCCGACAATTTGGGAGCACTTGTTCTTGGATCTGTTCTAATGCATCTTCAAATGTTTGGTTAAAAGCAATTTGGCTCAAAAGCACGTTTGTGACGCGGTTCTAGGCTTCGGTGGGTGGCCGCTGCGTTTTCGATCGACGCAACTTTTTGTTTCTTCATACCGGTTAACAATGTACTACTCGACCGTAGAATGCGACACCTTTACATTGCTTGCTATTTTTCGCAGAGACAAACCCTCTTTTTCTTAATTTTACGACTAACTCACGAATCGTAATCGGAATTTCAATTTTTGCTTATAACGCACTGTCTGGTCTTTGAAATACTGAGATAAGAAAATGATTTTATCTACACAAAAGTAAGGGCATTGTCTACATTTACCTGTACAATACGTCAATAAATAATACAAGAACTATGTCTCTTTGTCGCTTAGTGTACGGAAACCTTTTTAAACATGAAATCTTCTGCGTGTACGTTTTCTGTGTATTTGCGGATGATAAACCGATCATTTCGTGCTGTCTGTAAAAACTGCTACCGACCACCAGCGCATAGAAATATTTCGAATACATATTACGGCTAAGTATTTTCTTAAAATCGTTTAAGTATTAAAGTCGTTGAATCGTGCTGTACGGAAACTTTGTTGACCCACTGTATATCTGTACTTATAGTGATTTTAAGTAGCGTAAAAGAATTATCTCTTTTCTCTACGCGGATGCGTTTTTATCAATTGGTACCCTGCATATTTCTATTCCAGAACATTAAACCGGAGCGACCGGACGTTACTCGTTTCAACTGTTGACGAAAACGAGCGTGGTTAATGCGATTGCGACGCAATGCCGCTTCTCAACGTAAAAAAATGTCGTCGTAAGAACAATGAAAATATACTAGACGAGTTTACATAGAATTACAGGACCGTACTTGTCGCACGGATATCATGACGGTGTGTGAATAAGCAGGACATCATGGATCCGCGACTAATTTCTCATATGACTGACTGGGCAATCCGAGTGAACTAACGAACATGAGCATATAAAGCACATTGTTTCATATATTTTGGCGCGCGATACGTTAAGAATTCATGCATCCATGAGTCTCATTCAAATGGCAGCCGTTAATTATTTTCACGCTCCAGTGTCTGTGTCGAACTAGCCATTCTTTATTTGCCAGCCTTATACGGACAATCCGATCCAGACAAAAGTGACACAACATTTTTCATTAATAATTCAGTCGGATTAAATGGCATTTGCTCCATTTGAATGACAAAACGGATATAGGTACATCTGGCCCAATTTAAACAGAAATAGAATTTATTCGAACGGGACCGGCCACTTTTAACAACGTTGGCCTGGACCAATATCTGAATGGGTGACCCCTCAGGCACGCACTAGCTTTCGTACCGTCTTCTGAACGGAAGACAATTTTACCAAGTTTCCCATGATAACACAGCAAATCCGGGAAAATATAGCTGCCTGTATCGGTGCAGATAATCCTCGGATAATAATCGGACAGTACTCTGGGGGTCGATGAGGAATGGGTCATAGTGAAGTGTCACGTCTCGGGTAAAAAATAAAAGAGATACGATTGTTAAAGACGGCAAGGGCATAGGGAGAACATTGATTTTTTCCGTATTCGATCGTCAAGGATTTCTCACCGAAAATAGTTTATACTTTCTTTGCATACGTAATAAATAAGAAATTGACGGCCCACGAATGACGCAAGATCTTCTGCTTTTCCTCTTCATTTACGATAGACTGTTATCCGATAAAGCAAATTCCGATCGTGGGGTGAAACCACCATGTGAACGGAATAGTCTGTACACGGTGCTAAAACGTTGAAACGGTCAAAAATACGCAAACAGGGGATACGTGTGTCGTAGTCACATAGAAAACGAGCTACTCTTCTCCCTCGAGAGCGTTTGCCAAACAACTTCATACTCAAGGCATATCTGTCTGCTCACCTTCACGATTTGTATACCGAGCTCCTCGTCGTCGGGGTTGCTCCACTCGTTAAAACACAGCTTCTCCGCTTGTTTCCAATCCACTCCACGCTGATCCAGATGGCGTTCTGCCAGTGTCAGCCACAACTGTTAGCCACAAACACAGCCCTTCGTTACATATTTGCAAGAAAAGCGCGGTAAATTACTCATCCGTCGCCAGAGATAATATAGAAAAATCGATGAGCATCGAACAGTCGCCATGTAAGAGGCATTTTATTATGAGATGTCGATGAGAAAATAAAGTCCGCGAGATAACTTCGATGATAGAGAGCGTGTGTATATATATATATATATATATATAAATGAATGTTCGCAGACATTTGACCCATTTGACTTTACGTTCAAAAATACTTTTAAATGTCAGACAAACAAAGTCAAGACTTTACAAATCTCTCTGTCGCTTTGTAGTTTGTCAATGCTTCACACAACGAGACATCATTTGGGCGGAAGGAAAATGTAAAAAAAAACGACAACTGTATCCAGAATAATGGAAGCGTGTGCCATATTCGACAATTATACTCCCTCGTGGACCTCGGTTAATGGTAGCCAGCGAAACATTTCATTCAATACCAAGTATGTCCAATGAGGAGCCTTGTGTACTCACCCTTTTGCGAAATTCCTGGGGTATGCCACCCTGCAACCGGGCGACCATTTTCATAGCATCCAACCATTGTGTAAAGCCACTCTCCCCAGGCTGGGGTGTCAGGCTAAACCGCATTCTCGTGTCTTCGCCTGATTAATCAGATCGTTAAATGGTTTAGTCACTAGAGGACGAAATTTGTCGTGAATAGAAATTGCGAGTGTTCGATCGAACCTTCAACAATTCCCATATAATGTTGGTTGAAACGATTTGCTTCTGTGTTTCTTATAATGAAAAATACATCCATCGCGTCAAGATTTTTTCATTCGAGATTCACAACTAGTCAAGATTTTCGCCCAATCTGACAATGTTTGTTTGATACGCAGCTCCAAAAAAAAGTAGAGCTCGTATTTTTTTAACCGTGTTTAAGGGATAATGTCACATCGAGAAAGCATACATCGACTTGTGGGTACCCATCAAAACTTTAAAAATCGGTTAATGTCATACGGTTATTCTGCACTATCTCCCGAATGTATAAACTTTAAGCGCGCTTTTCCCGAAACACCTCTTTCAAAACAGTTGACGATATAATAACTGTAAATTATTGAACGATTTTGGATATAATTTCTCCATACTAATCATAGTTGCTGTCACGTGTACTACAATTACGTATTTGCAGACAACTGTTGATTGTTTACGAACAAAAATATGCGCCGAAGAAAGCGTTTGTTTTTGGAAACCCCGTGCAAACTTGCAGGAAAGTTCATCATATTGGTTTTTCGATGTGATTATTGCGCACTAATCTTCTTGGATTTTATAAATTGGACACTTCTACGGGGATGGGTTACAATGCCAACATTGCACCCGCGAACACTGCTGTACACACCTTTGATAAAAAAGCTTAGTTAAAAAATAATTAGTCACCTTTTTGTCTTCAACATGTGTGTAAAAATGTTTTTTTCCAATAGCTCACGTAGAACTCGAGAAAAAACCGAGAAAATATGCATTTTTTCGGCCGCTTTGACGGGTATTCTAAAGATGGATTTCATTAATCAAACATCTCTTATTTGCCGACGAGGAAATTCCTAAGGGACGCACCGAAGTTATAACATTGTATGAGAGAATGTTCCTCCCCTTCCCACCACTCAAGGCACATATTTTATTCGCGCCAAAAGATAGAACCCATTCCATCGAGATTCCCATCTCGTTGCACTGGAATGGGCAATCAGCAATTGACATGCGATACCTGCATACGTCAATTATTTGCGCTTACAGAAACGACTCTCGACAGATCTTGTTCGCCCACCCGCCCTCTCATATTTCAGTCGCAGATCCCGAAGATTGCGAATTCAAGATTTATTATCTTTCTATCAATGTGTCTTCGGGGCCGTCCATAAATTACGTCATCGACTTTTGCTGATTTTTGACCCCCCCCCCCCCTGAAATCATCCTATCCGTCATATCGTTGTGATCAAATTAACGTTACCGTCATCTAACGACCAGACCCCCCCCCCCCCTATTTTAAAATGACGTAATTTATGGACGGCCCCTTCTCGAATGATAATGGATACTTCACACACGAGATGAAGGAAAAAGAACACCATGATATTTCACGCAGATGCTGCACTGGAGTATCTGCGTTTGTCTTTATCAAAACGTCCACTACGTTTCAAACTTCTATTGCCGAATGATCTCCACGGTGCCGAGAGACGCAATGAGTAGAAAAAAAAAAACTTTATTCAATTTTCCGAATCCGCAAAGATTTCTGCTTCTCGTGTAAATGTTGTTTGATTCATTCGCCCTGTAATTTTACAGGAGGTTCTCATACTTATTTTCCCCAATTCCTAGATATCTGCCTTCATCACATTATTATCATTGCCTAATTGATTTACTATCTAACCAATCATTTGACTTGACAATTAGAGATTCTCTTTGAACATATCGGAAGCTTCGAAAGAAAAATAAATTATATAATCAGCAGGTATTGCATAAGTAATGGCAATTTAGTTGGAAAAAATGTGTCAGATTAATTCTAAAGAAAATTTCACTATCAAAGTCGGACGGGGCTCGTGCACAACACAAAAAGGTTTTCAATGTGTCCGAAGCTCAAAAGATTCGAGCAATTTGTAAGACACCGAGCCTGGTTCACTTACATGAAGCGAGTAGCAGACTTGCGACAATATGATGGAACGAAGACGGCGAAGAGGTAGAGGGTCATAGTCTGCCACAAGGGTTGTCTATAAACCAGACTCTATTCTCTTAGCACCACCTTTGACGTAGACACGTCCGCTGTACGCTCCAGCACAGAGCCACGAGTACACGGCGTCTGCGAGGCAGGCAAACACGTGCCCCCTCTAGGTTCGTTACACCTTAGAACAGACGCGTGCAACCCGTCGATAATACATCTTGAAACTTGACGCCCCGGCTGCGAGATTTCTTTTCAGTCAGCACGAGGCTACTCGATGCGATACAAAGGAGAAGATAGCTTCGTAGGATGTACAAGCTCGTAAAACGGATGCTTTTTTTGCTCGAAAATATCGACAAAGAACTGCAATGTATGTGCGATCGAAAAATTAATTTAGCCACACGGCCATTTTTGTCGAATAATACGTCTCGACAAAAGGAATGAAAAATGGGCAATTAATTCGTTGGGAAGTAAAAACGGAGGTCTCGAAACTCAGAAGAGGTGTGCATAAATCACAAAAAATTGCCTCGCACATTGGTTAAAACATTGCAGAATACCATTGGAATGTGTAACGTTTTTTCATAGCAATGTTTTTCTCATTCGAAATACGTCAATCACAAAAACACCTATCGTACTTCGTTTACTACATATACAAAATGTATAGAATTGTACGCTCGCGTAAAAACGATATCTACGTTCCATTCGAAACGCCGCAGAATTAAAGCAGTCAATATCGGTCTTCAAATATCATATTCCACTGGCTTACTCGCGTCGTCCATGGCATATGTCGCACAATCCCAAATGCGCGTGTATGCACGTATTTCGAACAAATGACGAGTCCTCTACCATTTTGCAGTCCGGTTAGTCGGATCTCTATTAAACATTAATTAAATTAGGCGCAAGTAGACGGAGGTCGAATCGAATAATAAGCGAGACGTATATACGTGGTCTCCATCGTCGACGGAACGAATATATTCAACAAATCCGAGATATTCATAAGTCTCTGTAACAAGGGTTTATTATGGATGCTGAAGAGATGGAAACCCCAAATGCAGTGTACATATTTCTTCATAAACCACCTCAGTATGGACACTAAAATTTCTTTTCGTTTTTTAAAATAACAAAATGTGCATTTAAGAATAAAAAAAGTCGTTTGTAATCAACGTGACAAAATCATGAACTGAACTATGAGTATGTCAATAAATGGGAGAAAGTATTGTTTATATTTCTCCAAACGACACTATAAATAAAAAGGACAAAAATTAGTATTAGTCGATTCATCAGCAAGCAAGCAAAGTAAATTTCTACTCGATTTAAATACACAATATCAACACGCATGTATTTGCATGTATTTCCAAATGAAATTGAAAACATATCGAAAATGCGATTATACGAACGAGGACATGTGAGCTCATAAAATTACTTGAGCGTTCCAGTTAAAATGTACTGCATAAATTAACTGTCTCTGAATTCAAACGTTCTCGATAGAGTTGGGGATGCTTTGCGTAGTTGTAAACGAGACCGCTCGACAATAGCAAGAGAGACGAGTGTCGATAAACCAGGACATTGGGCTCTAGTGGAAAACTCACGTTTATAGCGGGCAGTTCACTCGTGAGCATTCGAACTCGCGAGAAAGAACTTCATTCGCCGTGGATACTTTCTCGATTCCACGTACGTCTGTATATAGCCTAAACTATCAAACGAAAAAGAGTTACATATTCAACATTGTATAGGTATTGACACCCGATCTTCAGATTTTGATGACACGGGATGAATGTATCGTTTTCGGATCCGAGAAAGTAATTTAGTTAGGTCTCGACTTTGGGAAAAATCATTCGAGGCTTAAATAATAAGATCGATTTGTCCGCATTAAGGGGCCAGTCCACTTTGAAAATTTCAAAAAATCGAAAGCAAGCAAGACTTGAAGAAATCGACGATGATAAGCAACCAGAAGGGATTTTGTACGGTGCAGGAATTGCCGATTGAGTTTAAGTAAGAGTTTTTCATAATATCAATTTCAAAAGCGTTTTTCTCGCAACAACGTTTTCAAAATCTAGCCTCATCGTATCTCTAAAACTAATAAACCGATTCTCTTGAAATTTGAATCACATATTGTAAACATGATTCGCAACAAGATGACCCTCGATGGTTTTAAAAATTTAATTTTTACTCTTTTTTGCGAAAAACTGCGAAAAAAACGCCTTTTTTCTTCAATTTTTTCGTTTTTCATCTGCCATTTTTTAATTTTTTTAATAAAACTTTATATCCGAGGGTCATTTTGTAGGTGGTGTCATACTGAATCTAATGGACTTTGATTTTTTAATTTCAGGCAAGCCGTTGCCCAGTTGTGATGGACCTACCGAGCCCACCTATTTTTGAGACGTTACGTTAAACTATAGTTTTTGGACTTAAAAATGAATAAAAGTGAATACAATTTTTCAAATGTCTTTCAAGATTTTCCTTATCAAGCCCAACAACTTTTATATTTACAGTGGAACCTCTCATAGCGTACGTAATAGGGAGACAATGTACGCTATCTGAAGTACCAATCGCGAGCCAGAAACGGCTGTAGTCAATCGACTGCTAGCCCCACCATTCCCCTTCCTTGACACTCGTGCAGTGCCGTGACTGCAGACCCCGTGTTCGCTCGTGCCAGTATGAGATTTTGTAAACAAAACCGCGACAACATCGTATAACATCGTGGATATCGTATATATAAAAAGTAAGTAATTATTTACATATAATAAAAATCAATTATTCTCTGTAAACATTTTGGCTGATACGCGATTTGTGTTATTAATACGAAAATACTAATAGTTCAGGTAGACATAACCTCGAAAAAACGTTCTTGTTTACAACGAAATTTTAACCTTGAAATGATTATTTTCAGCATTATTTTAAAAAAATCGCTATGAGCAAAAATCCTAATTACCGGCGACTAGATTTTTCTGAAAAATTAGAAATTCTAGCTCGGCTGGAGAAAGGAGAATCAGTGACGAAACTGGCTACTGAGTATAACGTCACCCATCCAACTATTTGTCGCATTAAAGGCAAAAGAAAAGAACTGGAGGAATATGGCTCAATAATAACTGATAAGGAAGGTTCACTCAAGAAGAAACGAATGAACAACATGGAAAACCAGCCTCTCGATGCTGCATTATTCAAATGGTTTCATCAGAAACGTTTACTAGGAGAGCTGGTGTCAGGCCCAATCCTGCAAATGAAAGCGATTCAAATCAATCGCATGCTCAAAGGTCCTGAGAATTTTCAAGCCAGCAACGGTTGGCTGTGGAGGTAAGAATTATTTTAATAGCCGTGAAGTCCCATGGATGTAGATAATTTTTGTGCAATTTCAATTAACTAGCAATTATTGACAAATTTTCTTATCGATATGTTATACTCTAAAGCTTCATTTGATGCCATACGTATAGTGAAATGAATACTGCAGAACTTATTCGCTGATCTGAAAATTCAAGATCTGTAGTTTCGCTGTGAAAACTCTAGAGACGCAGTAGCTAAATGTTATGTTTAACTCTAGCAATGAGAGATTTGTCAATGAAAATTTTCAATTTCTTTGTCCAAAACACAGCGAAAGCTTTGAATAATGAAATTCCTTGCAAGATAGTTTGAAATAGTTATTTCATTATCTCTCTGACAAATCTTTTGCGTATTGTATGCATGAAAAAAAAATTAAAACAAACTTGAAGCTTGGTTTACAAAAAACAGTCTGCGTTTAACTTTCTACTAGAAAAAATGTTACTTGAATGATATCTTATAGCTTCTCTTTGATCAATATAGGTTGCTTAGATTGAATAACAATTTTAAAAAACTATTGTGTGTATTGTATCTGATCTATTTCGGCTTTGAATTATGATTATTTTTGTACTGATGAGATTCAAGAAAACCGTGAAAAATTCAACTTTGATATTTTGCATTACAGATTTAAAGAGCGACATGGGATTCGTCAATTAAGTATTCAGGGAGAAAGCCTCTCAAGTGATGTCGAAGCTGGCCAACAATTTCTTCGTCGTTTTACTGCGGAAATGGAAGAAAAAGGATACGATCTCGAAAATATTTATAACGCCGATGAAAGTGGCTTGCAGTGGAAGTTACTGCCTAACGAAACACTTGCAAGTCAGTCTAAGCAGACTGCACGAGGTCGCAAAGTGATGAAGGATCGCATCACTATCATGCTCTGCGCTAATGCAACGGGAACCCATAAATTGAAAATCCTAGTCATAGGGAAATCCAAGAACCCCCGTTGCTTCAAGCATGTGACTACTTTACCCGTAATTTACAAAAATCAAAAAAGTAGTTGGATGGATCGGGAGTTGTTTGAAGAATGGTTTACCGAGTGCTTTATACCGGAAGTTCAAGAGGAGCAGCGACGTACGGGCAGAAGCGGAAAAGTCGTTTTGCTGGTTGACAACGCGCCTTCGCACAAGCTATCCACCAGAGTGCATTGCTGCCTATCCTGATTTCGTCGTTGATTTCTTTCCCCCAAATGTCACAGCGATAATGCAGCCAATGGATCAAGGGATGATTGAAAAATTAAAACGAATGTACAAGAAAAACGTTCTCAGCGAACTTCTTCTTGGAGATAGTGAAAAAAGCGTAACGCAGTTACTGAAAAGCTTTACTTTGAAAGATTGTTGTTACATGGTATCAGATGCATGGGATCAGGACAGCAGAAAATATCCGAAAAGCATGGAAGCCGTTGAATATAGGCACTTCGAACGCGCAAGTCTCAGAGCCTACTGAGGACGCTATGAATGTTTCGGAAACGTTGCGAATACTTCATTGTATACCAGGTTGTGGTGGATGCGACGAAGATGATACCGCGGCATGGCTGAAGAATGATCGAAATGACCCGGGCTGGCAAATTTTATCCGACGAAGAGATTGTAGCTCTTACAGCTCTCGAAGTTTGTTACATAGTTTTATTATCTTCACGAATTCGGTCGTTCTGCGAATTAGGGAATTTGGAGACATAGCGCTGTTTTCTTTGAATTTACAGTTGTATCCGCCCGACGTGTGTATACATAATTGGTATAACCATTTTCTAATATCGTGCACGTTTTTTGAAATTATCTTCCAGACTCCAGGTTGCCAACGAGAACTGAAACGTACTACAGCTGATTTCTCAGATACTGCAGATGAGGACGACGAAACTCTATTGGAAAAGCCAACAGCGAAAGATGCTCTTGCTTCAGTTAAAATAATTTCAAGGTGGGTGGAATCAGAGAAAAATTGTAATCCTAAGAGTTTGCACGAGCTAAGAAAAATTCGCGCTGTGATTAGAGTCGCGTTGCAGAACGATGAAAAAAATTAGCCTTAAAAACTCTTGAAACCTTAAAAAAAAACTCCGCTGCATCAAAGCTTTATTTACATTAAGAAAAAGAAAACTTATGTGTTTAAAGAGTATTATTTTTAACGAAATAGTTGCTTTTAATACGCCTTGTGCATATAAAATGTTATCATTTTATAATAAATTCTATTGACAAAATAAAATATTTTTTAATATGAAAAATTTGACAACATTGAAGCGCAAATGAAACATCCCCCAAAACACGTTTAAAAAAAATTACGGTCACCCCTCTTAAGCGCCCTTCTGAAGTGTATGTGCGATGGCCCTGATCAATCCCCCTCCAACCAACCTACTGCGTCCCGAAGCTCCTCCCTCGTACACTATGAGAGTGTACGCTATGAGAGGTTCCACTGTATATCTTTTGTAAAATCCAACAAAAAAATCGCGAAAATAGCCTTTTTTAGTGGCTCCAAAGTAGGCTTAATAGCCCTTAATAGTCTACGAATAATAAGAATATATAATAATAATAAGTCTACGAATAATAGAATATATTTATCTGGGTCGTATTCCGTTATTGAGCTTGAAAATGTCGACTTAGTATTACTGGCAATGGAAAAAACACAAACATATAACATTTTCGATGTCCTCAGCCATATTTACAGAGCATCACTTGAGCGTTCAGGTACTGTACTTATATATGGTACATGTAAACATCAATTCGTGATGTTTAATATCACTATAATGCAAAAACGACAAAATTAACGTAACGTAAAATAATCAAATATCACATATTTATGTATGTGCCGTAAGTGGACAATTACCCCACGCGTTATAATTCGAGTTATTTTACAACGGTGCCCAAGGCAAAAGAATTCTGGATGTATACAGGATTAGGCCCAGTCGAGCTGAAACTGACAATGCAAAATCCAATGCACGTGTCTTCAAATGCGCTCCGTATGGGTCAATTTATCTGGTGATCAAAACAATAAAAATTCAAATACGGAAACATTTAATTTGAAAAGTCTAGGCAATATATACCGTTTAATACAATATGACAATATAATTTTATGGTTTTATTATAACATTTACAATTGCCAAACAAAACAGAAACTTGTACAAGTTTTTTTAATATTTCGATTGGTAGAACTGAATTTTTTCATGCACCAAACAGGTGGGTATTCCTTATTGGCTCCGTTCTTGCCTAAGCACTCAACATAAGAAACGATCTACCTAACATTGAATCAATGGCCCCGATTCCCGCAGACAAAGAAAGTACAAAAGTTCATGTGGAAAATTTCGTATCAATTGATTTTGTAATAGATGGGCCGTCCTCTAAATACGCAATGCCTTAATAATAGATTTTTCATGAATGAAAAAGAAAAACTCTTCGCATATTATTCGTGTGATTTTTTTTTCGTTTCTACGTACATCCATTATCGATGTCAAATTTGATAGATTGTTAATCGAGCGTATCGTTTAATTGATTGTTATTTCGTTATTTTTCTTTCCTTAAGGTAAAAAAGCATCAGTTTATTTTATGCTAAACGATCGAGAGCAGCTTTCCACGTTGTTCTCGCAATGCCAGCTCAATTGCTTTGGCTCAAAGGGAAATTTACAAGCCGCAGTTTTCCCAGCAGAATATTGTCTGAAATATATGACTGAATATTGTCAGAATATTGTCTGAATATTGTCTGAAAATATTGAAGAAATATAGATTTTTCACACATACACACACACACGCACGCACACGCGCGCGCACACGAACACAAACACACACGTGTACGCGCGCGCGCGTGTGCGTGTGTGTGTGTGTGTGTGTGTGTGTGTGTGTGTGTGTGTGTGTGTGTGTGTGTGTGTGTGTGTGTGTGTGTGTGTGTGTGTGTGTGTGTGTGTGTGTGTGTGTGTGTGTGTGTGTGTGTGTGTGTGTGTGTGTGTGTGTGTGTGTGTGTGTGTGTGTGTGTGTGTGTGTGTGTGTGTGTGTGTGTGGTGTGTGTGTGTGTGTGTGTGTGTGTGTGTGTGTGTGTGTGTCAGCATGAAACTCGTTTGGGCAAGATACGAAGCAAGCACGTCTACGTGTATAGAGCAAGATGATAATCATTAATCAGAACAATGGTGAATCTGAGTTTTTTCTCATCTCACATTTGAGGAATGAGCCACTGCCGAGAATCGGAATATCCAGATGGTCTTTATGCGTATATCTGCACGACTCTCCCAGAGTTTGATGTCTAACGGCCCTGCCGAAAAAGTTGTGAACTTCCACACCTCTAATCTGGTACGTTTTTTTGCAGACAAGAAAAGAAGCTGGCCGATCCTTCTCGAAGAAGGATATTACGCCATCTACAGGGGTGAGGCCTGCATATTTGGGAAGAATTTCGACAAGCAAATTCAAACAAAGTCGCAGAAAGATCGAAATATTTTTGAGCTCAGACGCTTTCAAAAATGTGTGGCAGAGAGATAGCTTGATCGACACAAAGGTAATGAAAGATAGAGGAAGACTGATATATCACCTTCTCCTTCTTGATATTTTGCAGCAGAGCTGGCGGCGTTCGCGGCTCCTGACGCGAGGCTCTTCAGAGCATTGAAAAGTCCGCTCATTCTCCAATTAGAAACTTCGAGTCCTCTTCTTCATCGTCTCACACTCGCGCTTCCTCCCTCCATTGTCCTCACTACCCATTTTCTCGTCTCATTTTGCTTATTTCCGCCACGCAAAGGTCCCCAATAATCGGAAATCCACGGTCAATTGGGCTTTAATCCGTTTTTCCTAGTGATCATGACCGAAGATTCGATCGTAGCATATTTTTGAACGTCCTTCACATCATTTCCGATTTTTCTCGAACACATTATCCGTTGATATATAACTTCCCACTTCAACGCTTTATTCGAATTGTTTTTTTTAACACATACCTCCACCCTCCTCGGTGATTTTGTCAATTCAATCGATTAAAGGTTGAACCCTTTAAGTGTTTCCAGCCATGTAGATTTATTGTATTTAATGAAAGGAAGGTAGAATACGTCGATTATACATTTTTCAGCCCTTCGACGGCACACTTTCGCCACTAATCTCCGACAGCATTTGGGGTCGATGGGACCCCATACGTTTTACAGAACGTTGTATTTCGGTAAATATGCCTTTTTTGTGGAGACGTTTTTTGTACGCAATGATCCTTATTTTATGGCAAAAAATGCTCTCTTAAGCAAAAACAAAAGTTAAGTGCCCCAAAATTAGTTCAAAGTGGGAGATGCGTTCACTGAGAAAAAAACCAATTGAATCAAAGAAATATATTGGTTGATCCAAATAAATGTGCTGCTACGAAATGCCACCGATATATGAGATTGTTGCAATACTATAAAATATTGAAAAATGTGATTGATTTAAATAACATATTATTTTATTTGAAAAAGCTCTTCTGTTGTCTGAATATATGTATACATTATCCTTTAAATAAAAATATATCCAATTGAAATCATTCTATATACAATCCATAGATGTATTGGATGAAATAATGAAGCAGTTGCTACAAAAATGTTTTATTTCGTACAAAAATATAATCAATAGAATTAATTATTTCTTTACTACATTGAAACGAATATGCCATGGGACCTAAATTTTTCAATTTGTTTTAAATCTTAAATAAAAAGTAAGCATTAGAATTATCATCCACGATAATAGTAGAGAGCATATCAGGTATCCAATGGAATATCCATGGAGAGAATATCGGATATTCAACTGATTAGAACAGATACTACACTTTGATATTAGCCACAGGCCAAGAAGTGATACTCTTTAGAGTTTTCCAGCGTTTAAGGGGTGGGATGCAGTCAGAATTTTCAAAAAATCGATTTTTAAATACATTTTCTTGAAGTATGATGTGTCGAAAATATTCTCTGAAAATTTCAAGCCAATCCGATGAATAGTTTCCGGGATATCCCACAATTAGTGAAGGGGCATCGGGTCCCTACGGCAGGTAGCGACTGACAAACGCGCGAACGATAATACCCGGGAAGGCAGAATGCTTCGAAGACAACAACAAATTGATATTTTGGAAGCTTCCACATCGGCAGAAGCCCTATTGTATGGGCCAGGAATTGATTATTCGACGTAATTAATTTTTTAAATTAGTAGTTAATTTTTTAATACATAAATCAAGTGTAAAAGTGGAAAAATCTTACAGAAATTTTCAAAAATGTATTACTCAAAAACTATGAATTTTAGCAAAATTTTATAAAGAATACTTGTGTTTTAAAATTGCGCAAAATGTTTTTTTTTAAATAATTCATCCCGAAAAACTTAAATGTTTGAAATTTGTTTTTACAATTGGCTATGAACAATTGAATGCTCGACTTTTCGGCAAAAAAATTGTGGTTTTCGGATTCAGCGGATCAAAATACATAAAAAAAAGTTTAGCTTCATCCATCAAGCTCAAAATTTTACGAACATATGTATCCACATTGAAAAACTTTAAACGCGTTTTTCTCGAAACAGTTTTTCAAGTCGGTGACCACTATAGTTCAAAAACCACTCGATGGATTTTGATCAAATTTGGTGTGCCTATTGATAGCATTAATAACTCGTCCTTAATAAAATCGAAAGTTATTTGTCGGAAGCCGCCATTTTGTTAATTTAAAAAAAGCTTCGATCAAGGACTACATTTATTATTAACCTAATTATTTTTCTTGGTTTTTTTTTTATTTCAGATGATCCAGTAAAATTTTATGATGATCACCGCAAAGCACTACATGCCAAAGGGGGTCCGACCAAGATGGCGATTTTTTGTGAATAATCAATATTTTTCTTTGAAAATTTGTACGAGTCAAGTTGAAATATATCATAAAAAGTCTATGTAACCGCTTTGGTAAAACAAACTTAATTACTATAAAATTTTTTTTTGACAATGCTCGTTGTTTCACGTCTCTTACTGCATCACACCCCGTAAGTAGATTTTCGGTTCGCGCTACGTTTACGAGAAACTAGCGCGCCTGCGGCTTCTAGCGGTTACTCCGAGAACCACGAGTATCCTCACATCAATAATTTCGGTGGCGCTCCGCCATGATTTGGTTGAATTTTTCAACCAAATATGCAAGACACAAATTTTACTTTCGCAAATTTTTTTTACCAATTCAGGCATTTAGTTAATATTTTTCAAACAAAATGAAATATTAATATTTTAACGAATAATGTATTTAAAAATCAATATCGAATATGGTGAAAACAATAAAATAACATTTTTACTCAATAGAAATTTTATTTGAATTAACCAAGCGAAATTCAATTTTTCTTATGTACTCGAATCAACAATATTCTTGTTATGAATTGAAACGCTTTGCAGTTG
Organism: Ophion obscuratus; assembly: GCA_964007375.1. NCBI lineage: Eukaryota > Metazoa > Arthropoda > Insecta > Hymenoptera > Ichneumonidae > Ophion > Ophion obscuratus. The sequence goes on from OZ023313.1 coordinate 55,581,502, forward strand.
CAGAAATTACATTCAAAACTATATAATTTATTCGCGATCATTTTTTAGATACTTTCAATAATATATTGTTCTCGGCTAACAATATATCTTTTGAATAAAAAAAACTTCCAATTTTATAATGTTATTGAAGTCAATAGCGTTTTGTTTGCACTAATAAATCCGATTATTTACACCAACAATTTTACAATTGAACCAACGAAATTTTATTCAATAACGTCAATGATATTGAATCAATGATTTTTTTCTCAGTGAAAAATTGAAGAATACGTACTCGCACGAAAAAGGAATGAGGTCAAAACGACCCAGTCTGCAGTCGAAGGGTTAAATGTAAGTACTTAAATTGTATCTTAGTTTTCATAATGAAATATGCAATAAACAATCCATTTCCTCCTGTACTTTTTAATTTGCATGCGAATATTGATCAGCGGATTCGATGAGAAATTTTCAATAATGGCTCGCTCGCGATTGTTGAAACGATTTTCGTCCGTGAATAGAAAAAAAGGATGTAATTAGAAAGCAAAAGAAAGGATACATTTGGAAATTGGATGCAAAAAATAATGGCATTTATTTATTTTTCCTTAAAGACCAATAGCCCGAACTTTTATACGTTTGTCTCAACTTTAGCAATTTGGAAAGCCTTTAAACCATATAAATTGATTCTCGAATAATCACGTATCATTGGCCAGAATTCGTCTACGGTAAAAATATCGTAACCCCAGTGAATTTTAACAGGAAATATCCAATTGGGAATCGACCGTTTTTATGGTCGTTGCGCAGACCTTAGACGAGATACCGTTTCTATTACTCTCGACGAAGAACATTTTTGGCTCTCTATACGCATGTCGATATCGATTGGGGCCATTTTCCGATAGTTTCGATTGTCGGCCTATTTGGAGCACCGCGAGCTTTCCGGGATAAATATTCCGAAAAACAGAAGTTGTCGCCAGAACAACAAAGTTATTTAACGAGGAAACGAAAAGGGAAAAAAGGAATTTCACGAAGGAACCAATTTTCATTTATCCCCATACTTAATCCCGTCAATATTCGAACGTAACTTTCTCTCTCGTCTCGCGTCAGCAGGGTTTTGTCGGTTGCTCCAGCAGGGTCTTTTCACCCTTGGACTCGTTAACAACTCATTAAGCGATCGTTCCCGAGTGACCGAGAAACGGCGTAAAGTCACGCGGCAATTGTACTCGCTTATGGGACTGTAAATTGGAGCTAACTCGGTACAAAATCTACTCTCCCATCATATCAAGTCTGCAATCATTATTAATCCGCGATACCTATTCTTTTTTTCTGCTCACAAACAAAAACCAACGGAAAAAATACATTTTTGGCCAATAACATGAATCGTCATCGTTATTAAGAATAAAGTCGTGTCCCAAAATCTTACAACCGCATGAGCGAATTCGTGCTTTTTTCAGTTTCGAAAAGTCACTTTACCCATTTTATCAATTACAATTTTCCATTCCCGTTTTCATGTTTTTGTTTTTCCATTTTAAATAATGGAATAGTTCACGATCTTTTTAGCCTTAAGCCTGATGGGCCGCGTCACTCGTGTACTTATCGCCCACGGCTTTCCGGCTGCGTAAGGCCAACTACGATATATACATATATATTTCACACACGACCCGCTCCAGTCCCGTTTCGATAGAGCTCACAGCTGTCGCTCCCGACACACTATCGTCCCAGCCTTTAGAAGTGGGATAGCACGTAATAGAGAAATGCGATTCTCATTGGAATATCAATCGCATATCAATACACATAATTATGCAGAAATATCTTGCTCGAAAAAGAAAGAGATAATTTGAGGGAAATTTCACTTACAAGCATTCAGAATATGATTAACAAATCGTCCATTTTCTAAGCAGCAAAAAAGCGCCTCCAACTTTTATCTTAGATATATTATTTTCAATACAATATCATCGAAATGTCTGCTTGGGTTAAGTTTTATTTGTAAAATTTCGTTTAAAAATGAAACAATAACGAAACGACAAAAATATTAATGCGTTCTTTGGTTTCGCACAAGCACGCAAATGAACAGCTAAAAAGTACATTCGATGTCTATATGGTGGTTACTTCTTTGGGCGCAAAAATGTTTCTGGAAAAAGGGGGGGGGGGGTTATCGCGCTTGTGAATTATTCCTCTATGTTGCAACGTATTGACCACGTCACGATGTATATTTTATACGAGTTTCTTCCATCCAAGTATATTATATCCATGTATTAATGCGTGTGTGTGCGTGTATGAATATATGGTTCGCATTTATATATATATATAAATGCGAACCAAAGTGAGCGGCCGAAGGATGAGGATTTAGTGAGCACTAAAATTTATCACGTCGACAAGACCCTGAATAAAGGTCGAAACACATCGTTGGTGAACCATCAAGGTTTGTAGAGCACGAATATTTCACGAACGTATTCCGTATCTACTGACTATTTTCACTTCGATCGTTCCTTTCCTCTCTCTCTCTCGCTCTCTTGCTCGATCTCTTTTATCTCGTTCTCAAAAGAATCCAGCTCGTTCCGGGCAAGCTCGTGTACCCTCTGGAACTCGACTTTCGTCGCTGTATCCTTCAAAAGTATCGCAGGACTGCCCTTAAATTTCCACTCGTCCCGTGGTTCCAAATAGTGGCACCGACTTTACGAAACCGCAAAAGATAATGAAAAGAGAGATGTAGAGAAGAGGGAAATGGAAAAGTTACAAAAGCACAATAAGAGCAATGAAAGAAATCAGAGACTTTCACGTGAAGAAACGAAACGGAAGGAAAAACCGCACCAGTGCACGCTGTTATATATGTAACGTAGTGTCTTTTCGTGGTCGTCGCCGTCGTCGAGTCAGCTGTGCGGAGAAACGAGAACTCAGGCCGAAACAACTTGCGCGCGCGCCACGCTACGCCACTTCCACTGCCACCCTTCTTACCCTCTTTGCCTATCTCGCTCGCGCACTCCCTCTATCCCTCGTTATCTCGCTTTTTCGCTCGTTCTTTCTCCCTCGCTCTCCTCCGTCTGTGCTGCACCCCCCCCCCCGCCCCTTCTCTCCGTTCTTGCCTCTTGCCCTGTCACTTCCCACCCCTCGCTTTTCCCATCTTGCACCCTTAGCACGCGCACCTAACAGAAAGGGCAGTTTCCCCCCCCCCCCCAGAATTCACTCTCGCCTGAAACAACCGACTCGTTGATTGTCGGTGAGCGCACTGTAGCCAGTCCGAAAAGCATTCGACCATCGGAATATACACAGCGAGCCAACCACCCACCCCCTTAAGCTTCGCGGCGGAAGCTCCGAGACGCATGCGTTCGAGCTCGATATGTCCCTGAAGCTTCCGAGTGATAGAAGCGCACCCCCGCGCCTTGACCGCATCTTCCGTCTCCAAGATGCGTGCTTATTTCTTCCACACACATACGAGTCTCAAGCACAACTTGAATCGTTTTTGAACTTCGATAAAGCCTCTCCCATATTCGTCGATTGTCAGGGTTCGTTGAATTGTGATCTTCGATTTCTACTGTTCCGTTTCGAATAAACATAACGATATTGATATCAAAAAAAATATTTGCAAAGCAATAGACATTGCCCAATACAAGTCTAAAACACGGAATCGCTTATATTACAGTATGTCTTTTTGAATGTTTAGATGTTTTATCCACCATGCTAGACCTACGATTGCAGATCCGAATAAGGATCGAGATTTTGACAAGTTTACAAGGGATTCAAACCCCTTTAAATTTATCATTAAATGTATAAAGGAAGGTGAATAAAATCGTAGTAATCTGAAAACATTTTCCTTGAAGACATTTTGCGATGTAACTTCAATTTTATTAATTTTTTTCATTGCAAAACAACTCAGAAAAATATTGTCTTCAAATTTCGTCTATAAAATGTTTATCTAAATAAAGAGAGGAAAAACATGATTATCCCAATTAGGCGCGCGTGTTAAAAAAAATATTATTTTTGCTGCTGTATTACAATAATTATTATTGTTATGATTATAGTTAATGATTATCATCTTTATCATTATTACCACTACTATCATCACACAGATATTACGAGAGGAAAGTATTTATCGGTAAGCTCGTTAATTAGATCGTGCACAATTTTCCGGAAGCATATTTTAACGATGGATAAATCCTGAGCAACTAATTTACGCCTTCCCTTTCTGAGAAACGATGTAATGATAATGCGATGCGATGCCGCCCGCATGCAAGTTCTGCTCTTTCGCTGTCTTTCCGTCCCTCACCACCGTTCCACCCTCTCTCTGCTTTTATCCGTGCGATGCGGTTAAAACGAGGATAGATAATGAGTATTTTCGATCCGCAAGCATGCCACGATCACAATGTGTACTCAAGCGAAACGAGAAATGAGATCGAGGAAGCTCATGGATCGACGAGCTTATTAATCGATCCACGTGGGCTGCGACAGAGTTGTAGGTCAGTCAGTAAGAGCGATATCTCTCGTTTTTTCCCTTCTCCTGCGTATTAATAAAGGGTGTTTCCCAAAATGCGGAAGTCACAGATTGCCAAGATCGATTCTCAAAAGTTCGCATCGAGCTCATTATCGAACGGTGCGATCGAATAATTGGTGAAAAAGAAAAGCTACGTAAAGATTTCTCCTTTTTTTGACAAGTGATGTTTTGCACATCGAAAGAAACACATTTTGACACACACGCGCGCGCGCGCACGCACACATACACATAATAGGGTGGCCCAAATTTGAGCTCTATTTTCTCGCCTTCCAATCATCTTCTTTAAAGAAAAAAAAAGATTGTCGCGAAATCTGCGAGCGGTCAAAAAATATTTAGAGGTCACTCGCAAAAATTCAAGTTACATTAAAAAATCGATTTCTTTTTCGTTCACTTCTCACCCATGAATTTTACGCTTTATAATTTTTAAATCAAGCTCGCAAAAGCTCTAGCCGGCCAATGAACATTTAGTGGCCGCTCAAGAGCGGCGAAATTTCTAATTGTCGCGATTCTTTTTCTCTTCTCACTCATAAATTTAACACTTTGTAAAAACGTTTAAAACAATTAATCCCTTTCTTCTTTAGAAACGGATTTTTATTTACCTCACACTTCTAACCCGATAAAACGGGGGACCTATAATTTTGTCTACGGACAAGAGCTCTAAAGAATTATTTTATGAGAACAAAGATTATAATTCTTGGGTTAGTAGTGTGGGGTAACGTTAAAAAATCTGTTTCTAAAGAAAAACGATTAATTGTTTTGAAAAGTTTACAAAGCGTCAAATTTATGAGTCAGATGAATAAAAAGGAATTGGCGAAAATTGTATATATTGAATTGTATGTATTGAAAATTATATATATAAATATATATATAACGTTACAATTGCAGTTGCACATTGTCGGTGTGTGTCATTTTCCATTTTGTCGTAAATAAACTAGTTTCATAATTCATTTGATAATTCGTCGCAAATTTTAACTCTCACAGTATCGCGTTGACAATTTTGCTAGTGGACAATTATGAAATATTGATGGAATTAAATGCCACAGACATGTAGCTTTGATAACTATAAATCGATCCAAGTTTTTTCTTCCTTGTTCCAACGAAGAAAATAAAAGTAGACTTTTGTCTCCGTGAGTTTGTGCGCCTTTTACCAAGTTTTCTGGGAACTAACATTGCCAGTTAGGGATTCGGTACTCACGTACCGTATATGGCCGCCACACGACTACGTCGTCGGAGCAATGTGCATGAGTGTACAGACGTAGTCGCAGGATAGACCAGCGGGTAAGTTAGATAGGTAAAGCGAGCGGGTCTGTTGGAGAGAGAAAAGCTTAACATTACGGTCAGCCGTTTTACACGAGTCTTGCTTCGCCATTAAAAGTTTATGCATGTGGTTATATGTGTGTGAGTTGATGCCATAGGTATGTACGAGAGAGTAGATGTCTCGTGCGAAATATATGACGAGTTTTACGGTGCGACCGGAGCATGCGCAGCCGTTGTTTCACATCTTCGCAAGCGGCAAAGCGTAATTATTGATCACTGCACCGTACGAGACTCTCACTGTATCCCCGTATGGCGGAGAGCGAGCTCGTTCTGTTTTCCGCTTGCACCGCTCACGAAGAAATATCTTATTGTACGTACGATTTTAGATTCCTGCTTTATCTCACGCCAAATATACTGATTTTTACGAGCCGGAAGATCATGGAGAACGTTAATCTCCACAGCAAGAGCCATGCTTTAACGTGGCACAGAAAAAGATTATTGGCAATTTCTTCGGAAATAGTGGATGTCCAATGTAAAAAGAGAGGGCCTCTGCCTTTTTGCAATTATTTCACCAGGCCATAAGACCTTATTCTTGGTCGAAATAAGTTCTTATGAGGAAAGGTTGCGAGGTCGTTCTCTCCGACTTCGATGAAATTTGGCGTGCATGTAGAATGGGTAAAAATAGGCAACACGTATTTTTTTATGTCTGCGGAACCCGATTTTCAAGGGTTGAAACGCACCCTCGAAAATTGGGTTTTTTTCTCGTTTTTCTGTCGTTTATTTTATCGTATACTATAAATTGGAAATGATCGTGAAACTTCACGAATCTAACCTTGGTTGAAATTTAATCTTTTCCGTAATTGTATTTCGGAAACAATGCACTCAACAACTTATTTTTTACTTCTTCTAGATATTAGTAATCTGCTGCTTTGGAATTTTTTATGGACATATATCGACGTGGAACTCATGAAATTAACCCATTAATGCCCAAGAATCGCGATTTTTTCCTTCAATTTCAAGCTAGATTTTTATTATATAAAAAAAATCATAAAAAATGAAGAGATACGTTCCCTAGTATTTTCGAGGGTGCTCTTTCAGAATCTGGGGTCAAAATCGGGTTTTGTCCATTAGGAAAAAAAATATGGCGGCTTTTAAACAAAAAAAACAGGAAAAATCGATGACACTTTTTTTTCAAAATTTTTTTTCACCTCGAAGCCGTTGAAAAGTCCGGTTTTTTTTTCAACCATGGGTGCATAGAATAGTGACGATTGAACAATCAATTTTTTAAATTCGTCGTTGTCAACATTTTCACCCCCAAAATGGCGCTTTTCACCCCCTGAGTGACACGAAAAATTTCACGCTCGGTGTCCCAAATGAAAAGTAGTTGGATTTGGACGAAAATTGGTACTCGGAGGTTTTTGAGGTCGCTGATTACGATTCTGTTCTCAAAATTCCGAAATTCAAAATGGCCGATCCAATATGGCGGACACAAATGCAAAAGTTCATTTGAATTGGATAAAACGTGGCACTCGGGGGTTTTCGAGGTCGCTGATTATGATTCTGCTCTCAAAATTCCGAAATTCAAAATGGCGGATCCAATATGGCGGACACAAATGCAAAAGTTCATTTGGCTTGGATAAAACATGGCACTCGGGGGTTTTCGAGGTCGCTGATTATGAATCTGCTCTTAAAATTCCGAAATTAAAAATGGCGGATCCAATATGGCGGACACAAATGCAAAAGTTCATTTGAATTGGATAAAACGTGGCACTCGGGGGTTTTCGAGGTCGCTGATTATGATTCTGCTCTCAAAATTCCGAAATTCAAAATGGCGGATGCAATGTGGCGGACACAAATGCAAAAGTTCATTTGAATTGGATAAAACGTGGCACTCGGGGGTTTTCGAAGTCGCTGATTATGATTCTGCTCCCAAAGTTCCGAAATTAAAAATGGCGGATCCAATATGGCGGACAAAAATGCAAAAGTTCATTTGTATCGGATGGAATGTGGCACTCGGGGATTTGCGAGGTCGCTGATTATGATTCTGCTCTCAAAATTCCGAAATTAAAAATGGCGGATCCAATATGGCGGACACAAATGCAAAAGTTCATTTGAATTGGATAAAACGTGGCACTCGGGGGTTTTCGAGATCGCTGATTATGATTCTGCTCTCAAAATTTGAAAGCCTTTGGGTATTCAAATACCTGAAAATACCAGGTATTTAAATACCCAAAGGCTTTCGAATTTTGAGAGCAGAAATATAATAAGCGACCTAGAAAACCCTTGAGTGCCACGTTTTATCCAATTCAAATGAACTTTTCCATTTGTGTCCGCCATATTGGATCCGCCATTTTTAATTTCGGAATTTTGAGAGCAGAATCATAATCAGCGACCTCGAAAACCCCCGAGTGTCACGTTTTATCCAATTCAAATGAACTCTTGCACTTGTGTCCGCCATATTGGATCCGCCATTTTGAATTTCGAAATTTTGAGAGCAAAATCATAATCAGTGACCTCGAAAACCCTCGAGTGCCACGTTTTATCCAATTCAAATGAACTTTTGCATTTGTGTCCGCCACATTGGATCCGCCATTTTGAATTTCGGAATTTTGAGAGCAGAATCATAATCAGCGACCTCGAAAATCCCCGAGTACCACGTTTTATCCAATTCAAATGAACTTTTGCATTTGTGTCCGCCATATTTGATCCGCCCTTTTTAATTTCGGAATTTTGAGAGCAGAATCGTAATCAGCGACCTCGAAAACCCCTGAGTGCCACGTTTTATCCAATTCAAATGAACTTTTGCATTTGTGTCCGCCATATTGGATCCGCCATTTTTAATTTCGGAATTTTGAGAGCAGATTCATAATCAGCGACCTCGAAAACCCCCGAGTGCCATGTTTTATCCAATTCAAATGAACTTTTGCATTTGTGTCCGCCATATTGGATCCGCCATTTTGAATTTCGGAATTTTGAGAGCAGAATCATAATCAGCGACCTCGAAAACCCCCGAGTGCCACGTTTTATCCAATTCAAATGAACTTTTGCATTTGTGTCCGCCATATTGGATCGGCCATTTTGAATTTCGGAATTTTGAGAACAGAATCGTAATCAGCGACCTCAAAAACCTCCGAGTACCAATTTTCGTCCAAATCCAACTACTTTTCATTTGGGACACCGAGCGTGAAATTTTTCGTGTCACTCAGGGGGTGAAAAGCGCCATTTTGGGGGTGAAAATGTTGACAACGACGAATTTAAAAAATTGGTTGTTCAATCGTCACTATTCTATGCACCCATGGTTGAAAAAAAAACCGGACTTTTCAACGGCTTCGAGGTGAAAAAAATTTTTGAAAAAAAAGTGTCATCGATTTTTCCTGTTTTTTTTGTTTAAAAGCCGCCATATTTTTTTTCCTAATGGACAAAACCCGATTTTGACCCCAGATTCTGAAAGAGCACCCTCGAAAATACTAGGGAACGTATCTCTTCATTTTTTATGATTTTTTTTATATAATAAAAATCTGTCTTGAAAATGAAGGAGAAAATCGCGATTCTTGGGCGTTAATGGGTTAAATGAACGGTACTACTGCCAGCATTCGATATGGTTGTTGCCTGTAAGTAAAAAGAGGCTAACTTTCATATAAAACATTTTGAGTTAGAAACGACGAATCTCTTTAAAGTGTCACAAACAGTGAGGAATTGCATTTTTTTACCAATTATAGATATTAATGCATTCTGTCGAAGGAGGCATTCGCGCGGGAACGACCTTACATAAATCAGGTATTTATGGAACTTTAAGGCCGTATTCTAGTGTGAACACCCATTTTCACGGTGATTTTTTGGGAATTACATTTAGAGAAACGGTTGAAATTACAGTGTTAGTACTTCACTCACATATTTATATACACTTGTAGGAACATGCATTTTTAAGGCACTTTTTCGAAATTGTACATGATATTTAGTGTTGCGCAGGTCATGGCGCGACATTTTTTATCGTCGGGCGTTATGATTGTGGCCGTCCTGGTCATCTGTCGAAACACTTTTTAAAATTATAATCTTTACGAATGTGGTTATCGTTCGGCCCTCCATCTTTTTAATTGCTTTATAATTCATATTTTTCGGGGCTGCAAAAAGTGAACATTTTATTATTGTAAAAATATTTTTTCTAACGCCGCCATTTCGTAAATTGTCCCTAAAATTTTTTATCAGATGGTTGAACAGTAAACACATTCGTAAAGAAGAGAATTTTTGAAATATCGTCTGTTTCAGATAACAAGGACGGTCTAAACAACACCGGACGATACAAAATTTGCGCGACATGACCTGCGCAACATCAAATATCGTGTGCAACTTTGAATAAAATGCTTTGAAACAAATGAAGATTCTACTTCCAACATGTATAAATAACTGTAAAAGTACTAACACTGTAGATCAAAACGTTTTTCTGAATTTAATTAATTAAATTTAGTGGAACCGCTTAATTGAATGGTTAATTATCAAACTCTTATAACTCGTTTTGTACTTTGGGAGTGCGCAGGAATTAGGCAGTTTGCATGAATTTATAAAGTGCATTAAAGTATGCGAATTGTTTTGCCACGGTTTAATCATGCGCTAATTATAAATAGCACTTACTTCTCACGATGAGTAAAGACTACAATACTGGAAATACAACTCGCAAGGCTTTTGAGAACATCCCGGATCACCAAAATCCACCTAAGTTTTGTATTCTGCGTGTTAACACCCTGGTCAATGCAGAAACTATCGTGTTCAATGCAAATCGCAATGCGATGCTATTTATTCACCCCTGTCATATGTCCCGTTATAAAAACTTTTAAGTCATCATCTCTGTCGGAGGAAAGAAAAAATGTTCGTCCTTGTACCACTACTCGATCAGTATATTTCGCCACATCAATGTTATTGGGAACCCCATTTGCTATCATTTAGATATACAGAATCAATCACAATTCGCAAATTAAGATTGTAAAGTGCAAATTAAACGTTTAAAGAGTTCGTAGAATGTAATATGTTTTTTTTTTCAAAAAGCGCGACTTTGAAAACAATTTGTTAGTGATTAAGGAAGGACACCACTGTAAAATTTTCGAAAAATCGTTTTTTCCCAACACTTTAAACGAATCCTTTGAACTTTAAAAAATATGATGCATACTCGTTTATAGCAGAAAAAGAGGTTTTCGAGCTATTTTTGAGGGGAGTCTCCGAACGCTGAAAAGCGCCTTCGGCGATGACACGCCGCGCCGCGCCGGTAGGCGCAGTACCAGCTACACAAAATACCGTCTAAAAATTTGATCTTGAAGTAGAAACCACTCCCAACGAGGATCACGTAACCCACTGACTCAAAAAGCTCCCACGCTCTGCAAATTCACTCGTGCATTTGTTTCATAGCGAATACCGAAAACTTCCAACGCGTTTTTCTCATAACGATGTTTTTGAAACTCGAACAATTTTTGTCCAATCGACTTGAAATTTTAACTGTAGCTTCTCAGATTGCTTAGACAGTCAAGCACAAGTGCTTTTTTTGATTAATTGTGAATTGTAAAAAATATATCACCCTTTATATGAAAACTATGGTCGAAAAAACGACTTTTCTTCAAACTCGTCGCTATGTTTTTCGTTATTTTTTAAAATTTCCCCCGTACTTGACTGCTAAATCTAATATAATAAATGAATATATTTTACTCCTAGTTCCAAATAAAAGTTACGACAGTTCCAGCTACACAAAATACCGCCTAAAAATTTGATCCTGAAGTTAAAACCATTCCCAACGAGGATCACGTAACCCACTGACTCAAGAAGCTCCCACGCTTCTGCAAATTCCCTCGCGCATTTGTTTCCTAGCAAGTACAAAAAAACTTCAAACGCGTTTTTCTCAAAACGATGGTTTTGAAACTCGAACAATTTTTGTCCAATCGACTTGAAATTTTAACTGTAGCTTCTCAGTTTGCTTTAACAGTCAAGCACGAGTGCTTTTTTCGATTAACTGAGAATTGTACAAAATATATCACTCTATATGAAAATTATGGTCGAAAAAACGACCTTTTTCAAACTCGTCACTATTTTTTTTAATTATCTTTTAAATTTCCCCCCATACTTGACTGCTAAAACGAATATCATAAACGAAAATATTTCACTCCTAGTTCCAAGATTAAATTTACGACAGTTCCACTACGTGTCGTAGAGAGGGTTTGCTGAAAACCAGTAGTGCTATAGCAACTCGTGCGCCGCCATTTTGTATTTTTAATCGGTTTATATTATAGATATTGATATAAAATTTATTACACTTAATAAATACACTTTCGAAATACATAAAACATTTTTTTCAAATGCATTTATGTAACCCAAACAAACTTTAAACGCGCTTTTCTCGAAAGAACGTTTTTCGGCGGCTTGTTGATAAAATCTTCGAAACTACTGAATCGATCCTTATCAAATTTCAACCACATATACTTTACAACTATAGCTATAGCGCAATACAAGAATTTTTTAAAATTTTGATATTTACAATTTTGTTTGCCAAAAACGGTGAAATTTTTTTTTTTTCGACTGTCCGTCCAAAATGTCTGCCATTTTGTTATTTTTGCATGTATATTTATTTCGAGTTTTACTTGCACAGCCTTTTCGGCTTTTTACAAGGCTCCACTTATATGTCCACCGCTCTACACTTGTTCTTTCTCTCCATCATCCCCCCTCCCCATTGCGGCCGCAGCCGACTTCCCCCTCTGTATTATATTCATCATGACATTTCTGTCATGGGTATAGGGAAACTGCGGAAAACCTATACCAATACAGCCGGTCACGAGTTCGCTTCCCAGCCTCGGAGCTAGTCGCGTTTCGTCGAGAAATAGCTCACAGGCTACAGTCATACCCATCCGACACGCACACGTACCGGTCCGTGTGCGCGACATCTGTGTACAACTGGAGCTACGTCACGCCTGTGTTTTTATTTCTCGACGAAACTACGAGACGGTGATTTGAACCCGCGACCTCCCGATGTGTTGATTTCAGAGGCAAGCACTTTAACCACTAGACCAACACATCGGTTCAATATTTTTGCATGTATAAAAAGTCGTATGATATGCGCTATAGCCATTAACCTACTGAATCTAAAACCGTTTGATTTTTTTGTTTCGGATCATCCCTCTCCGCGATTTCATCAAGAGCGCAGACCTACAATTTTTTTACGACATTTTTAACGGTCATTTTCGTCTATAAATAGTGATTTAAATAAATCAATTTTTTATAAATGTTTTTCAAAAGTGTATTTATTAAGTGTAACATCTTTTATATGAATATCTTTAATATAAACCTATCAAAAAAAGTCATGAAAATATCCTTTTTTAGCATCTAAAGTGAGAAGACCCCTTAAACAAAATTCCAAAGAAAACGGTCGAAAACGGGCAGTTACAATGGTGTCCGCCCTTAAGTCATTCATAATAACATAATTTCACTCTTTCCGAATTCATTACATACTCACAATCAGACGAATGTAATTTTTTTGCAGTCGCATACCCTTTAGAGTTTGTCATTGGACTTTCACGCCGTTAGCTTTATTATCTATAAAAAGAATTGCATTGCCAACAAAATCAAATAAAGACTTCGAGTTCAAAAAAGGAACTCAAGGCCGAGCGCGCTCTGCATATCATCACGCCGTGAGACAGTTTCCAGTCGAGGAAATGCGGTTCGATTATTACAAACGAGCTGTACCATACGAATCTTCCGCTTCTAGAATGTTACACGTAATAATTATTGTTTATGGTGGGAAGCGGAAGCCACAAAAAGATCACCAGGAACTCCAGGGAGGTTCCACATTTGGATAACTTATTACTTACTCATTGCGAATGAATCAGTTACGTTAAAAACCGCAATGCTCGAGCGATCGTGATAAAACGAATAATCGTCGCCTCTTTATATTACGACGAGTCAAAATGTCAAATAACAATTTGGAATATTTGGACCACGCGAACTCTACAACTGATCTTTTTATATTTTATTCACTTATCCAGGTTATCATGCATACAAATTCTTCATCGGGACACGAAAGACTTTCCCATCGAGATCGGTGCGCCGCGGTAGCACGATAACCCTCAAAAAGGGCCTGGTAGGTGTTTTTTTCGTATTACGAATAATCTCAAGGGTTATTGGAGAGAACTTGAGACACTGCATTCGGAAGACTTGAGAGAATTATGAAAAAGTGCTTCTCCCGCAATTTTGGCAGGCTTCTTTTCTTTCCTTCTCCCACGAAATTAAGTGTGCGCAAGAGAGAAAAAGAATTCAAGCTCGTTGGCGGAAGCAGCCAAGAGCCGCAATGCAGAGGCCATTGATCCCGGAATACACGAATGGAATAAAGAAATATCGTCGCGCACCGCACGTATCTTCTGAGTCCCGGGTATAAAGAGTTGGGAAAAAAATTAACGAGAACTCGCTCGATGAGCTTTTACTAATTTCTATGGTCGCGCGAGTGTCGCAGAATGTTCTCCTATTTGGTTTTTCGATCATTGGTTGCCTTATTCGATCATTGGTTGCCTTATTCCATACGATCCTGTGTATGTACTCGTGAAGCAAATTACTACAAAATAGCCGAAAGTGTTCGTATCCGTGACTGTGTTGCTGAAATGTCAATGCGGAAAGCACACGAAAGATACTGCCAAAACGATAAAAGCTTTGTCGTCTAGCTTTTTCACAGCTCCTCCCAACTTCCTCAAAATACGAAGACAAAAGAGAAAAAAAAATTGCCACAGAATTACTCCGTTAATTTAGATGCTTCTCATTTTTGACCCACTATACCGAGCAATTCGCTCCATCCGTTGAATTAATGAATTTCTTAACTTCCTTAACTACGAGGTTTAAGTTTGCATCGTTGGAATGCAGCGACTTTTTTCTCCGTATTCTTGTATTATTTTAGCACATTTAGGCTACGGAAGCCACCAAAACATTTTTGAAATTCCTTACTGAAAATTCGTGACCAAAAACTGGGAAAAAATATTTCAGATTATAATGAAACGAAAATAAATGAAAAAGTCAAGAGGAATTTTCGTTGCATTCTAACTTCAACACCAAACTTTAACACCATCCTTAACTGGTGGTTTCACGTCACGCATCCTTTCATTGAACAATCGATGTCACAGATAATATCCAGAAAAGACTTTTCAAGCTTGAAATCTGCGTGAAAAAAATATTAAAGCGGAATATGCCAATTTACAACGATCAAAAAATCGGTTTCTTTTATTTCTCTTCAAACGATAGAACTATATATGTACAATATTTTCCCAAAGTTTCAAAGCGAAATTCGAAAAACTTCAAACGTTACAGCCCGTTAACACTGAGCTTCACCGCTCGGATTCAGAGCAGGCGTAAACGTCAAACGCGTTTTTCTGAAAACTCTCGAAAAAAATTCGAAATTGGCGCTTAGGATTAGTCAAAAACTATTAAGCCGATTGAGTTTAAAGTTGGTAGAAATATTAAGAATATTGCTAACTTCTACTTGACGAGAATTGTTTTTTTTAATTCGTAAAAAAGTACTTTTTAATGCAAATTTTACAGAAATTTTTCGTGAAATGTTGATTTTTTTGTAAATGTGTGCCATTCTCTTAAATTTGGATTTTCTTCATTTTAATTACTGTCAAATGGAAACTATATGTGTTCGAATTGATTTTTTTTTAATTTGTTCACAAATCCAAGTCTACGGGGAGGTAGACTGTACGCCGATTCGTGACTCCCGCGTTAACCTTGGTGGAACACTCTGCTACAGCTCCGCCATTTTGTTGATAAATGAATATAAAAAAATGGTTTTGTATACTTAAATATACTATTAAAGTATACCTACAGTTTGATAAATGTAGAATAATTATTTCTTAGTTGAAAAAAAAACCCTCACAATAGCTTTATTTCTCCCCGACTAAATGTATATCCCGCCTTAAAGAAACCAGCAGATAATTCGATAAAAAATATGTATAATATAATCCCCTTGGGAAATATCGTAGTACATTCAACTCACAAAGAGATTGAAAAGTGAAGTCCCCGATGTAGCACTCCAATGGGCAGAAAAAAATTATGTTCCTTATCCCTATGAGGCTACAGGTTAAGAGAGGCAATAAAGCCAAACGTTTTGGATTCAGCATCCCGTTTAATTACTGTACCAGAATAGTGCCACAGAGAACGCTACTTCGTACTTATATTTATATCTATATATGCATAAATTTAATCGCGACTGCAAAAATAGACAAATTACAGAATTCTTTCGGACCATACAAACCCATCACCGATACTCTGCATCGTCCACTTTGGTTGAAAAACATGATCACTTTCAATTTTATTAAGAGTGATCATTTTTTTAAACCTTCTGGGCACGAATGAGAATTGTACGGACCTAAAATCTAGTTGTGTCACATCTTGGCAGCAGTTCCAAGATTGTAATTAAAACTATCATGATCTCATTCTCTATAACCAGACTCTCCATAATATCATACATGTGTTGAGCATTGCGCTCACAAATACGTGTGCAAAAGGTCGATCATGTTTTTCAAATTTTTAAACAAATATGGCACATTTTTCATGGTCATTTCGACGGAAAGACTTTGAAGAGTTTTAATTTTAAGGGATTTTTGCACTATCCGATAGTATAGACGGGTATAAACATGCTGTTCAATTTTTGGCGCGAAGTTCGAATTATTCCGGTTTCGTTTTTCGCCTTTCGTTTTTCAATACGGTGTACACTCTCAAAAGAAGAGTTTTCAATCTATCCGTCTGAAATTTGGACACAACATTCTTCGGGCCATTCTTTATCTTGCTATGGATTTTTTTTCTAAATCTTCATATTCTCTTTAACAAAAAAACTGTCGAAAAAATCTTCTAAACTCGCTACTTTTTTCGAACCGTCGCCATTTCGTTAACTTTTATTTTTACAAAACCTCCATAGCAATGTAACGGCTTTCACACTGATTTACCCTTCACGGTCACACGGGGTCCAGGGGGCCCCACGCACGACTTGAATCCAAAATGAC
Source organism: Ophion obscuratus (assembly GCA_964007375.1). NCBI lineage: Eukaryota > Metazoa > Arthropoda > Insecta > Hymenoptera > Ichneumonidae > Ophion > Ophion obscuratus. Next base: position 55,598,230 of record OZ023313.1, read on the forward strand.
TATAAGTTGTAGACGGCCAAGAGGGCTGGCCTGCCCTGTAAGGGTGAATTGGAGTGTCCTCCGTAAGTATCGGCTAGGGTCGAACGATTCACGACAGCAGTTTCGTCGTGGTAGTCGATTTTAAAAAAATCGGGTCGGCGCTGGGACCATTTTGACCCTCATGTAATATGCACGCATATTTTTTGGTAAAAAAGTGGTATTTTCTTTATTCGTGGGATCACTCTACGCAATGTAAGTATGAATATGAGAACGTTAAAAAAATGTACCCTCAAGTTTATATGAGTTACTCCGAAATGTAATTTAAAACTCATTACAATACTACCTGGAAAAATTGGGAAATTTTGCGTTACGTAATTTGTGTACGCCCCCAAAGCACTTCGACTCTTTGTCAGTTGTTGCTCGGCCTTGCTAGGAGTCGGTCGGTGTTTACACCCCCCCCCCTCCCCCGGTTCGCTAATTCGCAAGGCCGGAGGGGAGGTACCACTATCCGCCGGTAAACAGTAGAGCCCTACCATTGGTCGGTAAGTAGAGACATCGACCGTCGATCATGAGGCCGATCCTAATCAAGACCCTACTCGACCATTCGCTGATAGCTCGGAAATTAATCTTTTTTGGTTCGTTATTGAACGACTCAGTCGGTAAGTGTCGGTAAGGGGATCTGCGGTTAGAATAGGCCTCTCACATCTACTGACATTTGACTTCATGAGTGACGTTGAGTCACTCTTGAACTTGACTCAGTCTCATTTGACTTAATGACTGACTTGAGTCACTCTTCATGAGTGCCTTCGATTTGACACTTAAAAAATCAGGTTCGTTAGCGTATTTTAGGCATGAAAAAAAATCGCGAAATTCAGCTATTTTTCGGCCCGTTACACTGTGATGATCCCTTAAAAATGAACGATTGCAAGGAGCAGAATCACGTTTCCATTTTACGAGACGTTTTGATCTACTTTCCTTCATTTATATTCTTATGACAACCGTAAATTGAATTTTAAAAAAGACAGAAAATCTTCCGACTGTCGGTAGAGATTCCATTCGCTCCGAATTTCGAGTTTTTAGATTCCCAAAAACGAGTTCTTAAAATAGTATTTATACGATCAGAATTACTATACATATACTTACTTCTCTTTGCGCTGTGAGCTTGCAAATAAGCTGTGACAACATCGTACTGCTTGTCTCGTTTAGCTATGAGGTAATCTCTCCGTCGCAATTGACGAATGAGCAAGCCACCCGTATGATTCACATGTTGCCTTAACGTTTCTACTACAACAGTGAGTTCTTCCTTGCCTATAAAAAAATTATCGCGAAAACAATATTGAGTAACAATTTGAAAAATAGTATGGAGAATAGAAACTTGATAAAAATACACAAATTGTGCACGCTGACGCATCGAGAAGTTCTACTTTCCCTTTCTTAAATTTAACAAATTCGTTTATTAAAAAAGACATTCAAAAGGATATCTGCAAGTTGCTCGGTTTCATTCAGAAGTGAGATATCATTCGAAACCGAACCTTCGCTTATTTCCTTCCACTCTTGAGCGAAAATTAATTAATTTTTAGTCATTACAAATAAAAACTGCAACTCTTATATTTACATAGTCATCCATAAGTTTGTCAAAGTTCTACGAATGTTGTACGCTTCCCAATGAGTTTGACAAGTAACGACGAATATCCCATTTTACATGAGAAAAATGGCATAACGCGTAAGGAGAGAAGTTCCCAAGAAGAAATTTGGTGCCATACATCGTTGCTAGCTCTCGTTGAAATTGTCCAACAAGATAAAATTCATTTGCATGGTAATAATAATAATCAACGTGAATAGTATTCGGGCGATAGATGGGTAGTAATCAATTTTTCAGAACCGCGCGGGGGAAGTTTCTACGAAACTGAGAGCCGGTAAGTTTGCATGGGCATTCCGAGGACGAACGGATGGAAAAGGATTACGCTAAATTAGAGTGGTTTCACGTAGCCTGGTGGAGCAAAAGTGGCCTTCACTAACAGCGATGAGAGGTACTTCGCAGATGAGTCGAAGAGGCTCGAAGGCTTCATCACTCTGTGCCAAGATTCTAGCATACATTCATATGCTATGTGCGTGTGTAAATATCTATTTGTGAATGCATACTAGAATCTTGCGCACACACGTGTGCGTGGGGGTGTAAACACGTAACGAATAGAGGGCTGCAAGTATCCTAGCATATCCCGATCTTACGACCTTCTCTCCACCAGCACTCGTATCGCGCTCTTTTTTCCTCCGACTCATCGGCTGGTCAATGAGGTTCGCTTGATGGTAGCCTCCAGCCTCGTCAGCTTCCGGCGACCAAGTCCGCAAACAGTTCCCACAAAAAGCCGAGACCACCATTTTTGCATCCGTTCGAGCCCGATAGTACAACGTTAACGTTGAAAAATAAATAATGTAAAAAGGAAATTGTAGTAAAATGTGTGCATTGAACTCTCGTATTTTGTTGAATTTTGGGTTACATGAAAATGACTGGCTCTATTTCGGATATTTAGTAGACAAAAAGTATAACTGTTAATCTACAACTAGGAAAATGAGATTGGTAGTAATAGGAAGAAGATTTACACTTCTGTTGATGTGGAATGTAACTGCGAGGGGAAAAAAATTCGCCGTGATTTTTCATTATCACTTCACGGACTTCTCTAACTATCAGCACTGTTGCAAATGTCTCGAAAAAAAAACCGAGCATAGAAAGGTTCGGATAATCGAGACTTCAATACGCGTATGCATCGAATCGAGAAGCATAAAGGCAGCAATCAATATCCGAACTTACACCGCCATAATCATATTGATATGTGTACATGAAAATATCATCCGAATGATCCCCATAGTCGCGCAATTTTGTAATTAGCGATATAGAACAGTATAGATTAGACTTACACAAGAGGCATGTGAAAAATCAATAAATAAGAAAAAGTACAGAAGTAATAAAGGAAAATAATATCACGATAATTCTGCTCTTACTCTTTCTGAGTAGACGAGCTCTGCGTAGGTATCGATGCTGTGGTGGTGGCTTGTAAGACGATGCCGTGGAATCGCTTTCCGAACGGCCTTTCTCGCTCCTCGGATATCCGTAAATATCCAATAGCAATTGATCGACCAACGATGTTACCACGACTTCTTGGCTCACAGACTCTCTCAGCATGGGCAACGGATAGGACTTTATTAATGTGATAAAAAAGAACTAATATAGCAGCGATCAGGAAACATTGCTGGTAATACGAGACAGCACATCTCAACAGAATTAGCTTAATTGAATTGAGCTGGAGCGAAGCAAAATATCATGAGAATTCAAGGATCAATGTGTTGCCATTTAACTTTTAGAAATTCGATGTTTTTCAATTGATTTGCTACCGGATAAAAAGCAATGTAATGAACATGTTGCATGAATTTTTCCGATTTCTTTGCAATATTTGCAACGTTTAATCAGCTGTCGTAGTATAATCTATTCTTTTTATTTATATATTTAGTTTGAAAAAGTATATTATTGTTTTGATAGATCTTCAGAAAGAAAACAAACGATAGCGACACCGTTTCAAATGTGAACGCCCTGTAAGTCGATTGATGAATAATTTGTTATTAATGTTTCATTTACAAATACCACATCGGACTGATGTGCGACTGGGTCCGACTCAGTTATTAAAAAGTTGAGACAATTGCGAAATACATCAGTTTCAATTCTTTTGGCATGTTGTAGTTACGAAATAAACAACAAATATCATTATCTACGCGATACTTGTGTATATTTAATGGGGGAGATACATTTAGGCAAGGAACAAATTGCCGATATCCATGATTTTTTTAAGGAATGATTTCTTCACCATTTTTAGTCTTAGGGCATGTTTTATTACTACTATTGACAGTTGCATGGTATTTTTGTATTAATCTTTAAAATAGCCAAGCGATGGCACGATCTTCTAAAAAGCATTTTCAAAACTGACGTGACGTACAACTAAAAAAAATAATCGACCGATTCTGAGGAAATTTTGTATAAATCGTTCTAACCTGATTGTCTAAAACGTAGCCCTAAATGTTTTTGAAAAAGAAAAGTATTCAACTTTTTTTAAAAATAATAGCTATTTTTCGGAAATTTCAATCTTTTTGTTTCTAAGCGTACCATTGCTTCGGTTTTCAACATTTCTCACTTTTTCTTGGTTCATATTCTGCGTATAAGTCTTAAGGTATTCCTTTCGCGGAGGGCCGTATTTTGTGGGGGCATAAGCAGGGCCTTCTGAATCGTCGGTAAATTACAATTGCGCTTAATAAAAAAAACAAGTTATAATGGATTATTATACACAACGATAAACTAGAATAACAAAATTCGCGCAAATTTAGTAGATTGAGACATTTTTACATTTATTTGAAACGTCACGGCTACAAAAATTCTTCTGCTAACCACACTTTTTCAAGTTTTAACATTAATATTTTCTTTAAACGTTCGGTGACCCTCTGTTTTTATTGTTGTTACGGAATCTTTAGACTTTTTTACACCTGTGAGCAGTTTGTATTAGGCATCTAGAGTTATTTAGTGTATAAATTATTAGAAAGACATGTGGCCAGCGTGACATGTCCATAAAGCGCCGTATAAGTGAGACGATTTTTAAGGCCGTAATTTTTCGTTAAGGTATTCCTTTCACGAACCCAAATATTCTACACTTAACTGATTTTCGTCTATAATGAAGTAAAAATACATCCCAGTATACTGGTAAAATTTCAAGCCAAGTTACCGAACCTTTAACGAAAAATTACGGCCCTAAAAATCGTCTCACTTGTACGGCGCTTTATGGACATGTCACGCTGGCCACATCTATTTCTAATAATTTATACACTAAATAACTCTAGATGCCTAATACAAACTGCTCACAGGTGTAAAAAAGTCTAAAGATTCCGTAACAACAATAAAAACAGAGGGTCACCGAACGTTTAAAGAAAATATTAATGTTAAAACTTGGAAAAGTGTGGTTAGCAGAAGAATTTTTGTAGCCGTAACGTTTCAAATAAATGTAAAAATGTCTCAATCTACTAAATTTGCGCGAATTTTGTTATTCTAGTTTATCGTTGTGTATAATAATCCATTATAACTTGTTTTTTTTATTAAGCGCAATTGTAATTTACCGACGATTCAGAAGGCCCTGCTTATGCCCCCACAAAATACGGCCCTCCGCGAAAGGAATACCTTAAAGGTTCGGTAACTTGGCTTGAAATTTTACCAGTATACTGGGATGTATTTTTACTTCATTATAGACGAAAATCAGTTAAGTGTAAAATATTTGGGTTCGTGAAAGGAATACCTTAATGGAAGAAAATCTTCGTTGGTTTTTTTCCAGATTCATCCCGCCGACGCTACATGTCACGGTGATGAAACATACCCTATATCTTAAAAACGGTGAAGAAATCTTTCCTTTAAAGAAAAAATCATGAAAATCAGCAATTTTTTTCTCACCTAAAGGTACGCTCCTCCCTTAAGGGAAAGGGTAGTTCCGGTAAAATATTTACAACCCACCCGTCGCTTTTTCTCGAGATCAACGTTGTCGATGTTGTTTCCGTTTATCCCTGAAGCATATTTCCAAAGCGACTTCTTTTCCGAGTCGGCCAACGGCAAAATGCTCAGTACATCCGCACCGAATACACCATTTTTGGGCTTTGTATTTAGTGCCATAAAGTCCGGTACTTCTAATAGCCTTTTTTTCAAATTGGCAATTTTGCGTCTCGACGAATTCGGATAATTCGAAGAGTTCATCCAGCAGAGGTGGTCTCGGGTTTGTCGCGTGATTACAACATCGCCGAAAAGCCTCTCGCTCTCGACAACGACGCACTTCACGCGGTAACTGATGTCGGAATTTTTGCCGGTAGGCATCACGACGTATAACATTTTAGACTCCCAATGCAATTTTCCGAACGCCGGAACCTCAAAAAAAAGGAATCATTATCAATTAAATTAATCGTTCTTCTCGCAATTTGTTGTCAGCCATCTTTTTGTTAATTAGCTTTTTAGTTAAAGAACACTTGAAACGTTCTTAAGGGGGCCACCCACTTTAGATGCTAAAAAAGGCTATTTTCGTGTTTTTTTTTCATAGGTTTGTATTATAGATATTGATATAAAATTCGTTACTCTTAATAAATACACTTTCGAAACAGATAAACATTTTTCTCGAAACAACATTTTTCGACGGCTTCGTGATAAAATATTCGAAACTACTGAACCCATCCTTGTTAAATTTTAACCACATATTGTTTACAACTACATCTATAGCGCATATCAAGGATTTTTTTAAATTTCGATATTTACTATTTTTCTTTTGCCAAAAACGGTGAAAAAAAAACAAGTTTTTTTATATTTGAGAAAAATATCTGCCATTTTGTTATTTTTGTATATACAAAAAATCGTATGATATGCGCTATAGCCATTAACATACTGAATCTGAAACCGTTTGATTATTTTGTTTCAGATGGTCCATCTCCGAGATTTCATCAACAGCGCAGACCTACATTTTTTTAGGACTTAATTAATTATTTTTTTAAATGTCTTTCGAAAGTGTATTTATTAAGTGTAACAACTTTTATATCAATATTATTTTTTTATGTCTGCTATGGCGAACGCTTCGCTTATTGTAGCTTCCATGTACGGGGTATTTCCCCTTATTACACCCCTCCCCCCCCCCATTTTCTCCACTCCGCATCCCCAATCAATCCCCACCTTGCGGTCTATAAATAGTGACTTAAATAAATATTTTTTTAAAATGTATTTCGAAAGTATATTTATTAAGTGTAACAACTTTTATATCAATATGTATAATACACTAGGCAAAAGAATTAAAGGATATTGAAAAAGTCCGCCAATTTTAGGGTCATTTTCAAATGGCTGTAACTCCTCGAAAAATGGTCGTACAGCAAAATAAAAAAAAAAGCAAATTGAAGGTGTGAATCTCTAGTTTCGAGATCTTGAGCTAAAAAATTTTTCGCATCGGCCAATTTTTAGTAGTCATCAAAAAACCAAAGTAAACAAAAATTTCAAAATTTTTGCTCATCTTTCACAGTTTGCACGGACTTTAATACATTTTTTGAATGATCGGATTGAAAGGATCGTCTAGCTGGATTCTTCCCCTTTAATTTGAGCGGTGGGAGAGCTCTGTACGATTTTTTCTCGCTGAATTATCGATATTCAAAGCAAAAATGACACTTTTGACTTTGATGACTGATTACTCGGAGACTTATGATCGCACAGAAAAAAGCCAGAGGGTTTTGAAAACTTTGAAGTATTCTCTATAAGATGATTTTATCATTTTTTCATCAAGATTTTTTTTTTATACGGGAAAATGGATTTAAAAAAGTGTGCAAAACGGCATATTTATGAATATTCTTTCAACTAAAGATTATTTTGCCAATATCGAATAGATAAAAAAAAAATCGGTTTTTTTATGACCTCAAAGTATCCTAAAAAAGCCCACAAAAGTTCAAACCCCTGCGATTTCTTTTTTCATTGTGTTCCGAATGATCGGAATTGTGGTTTTTGCCAAAAATCGATTAAAGGCTAAATCTACCACCTTTTATTCGTCTTTTGAGAATCACAATTTTTTGGAACTGATCCGAATTTCCGGTGCTAAAAAATGTTGATTGTTGAACAACGGGAACAAATTTTTGTTTAATAAAATAAAAAGAATTAATTTTTTTTAAATTTGACAAAAAAAATTAATTTAAAAAAATCGAAAAAAATTGTTAGATTTTTTTTTATAGCCCTGAACGTTTTTCATGATACGACGAGCGATTGGAGTTGTTGGAATTCACAGTTGTTTGAATGTGTGCGTGTGTACAATTTACATCCCTACGATACGCTACGACACCCTACGCACACGTCCCACGATCATTAGATCAAGATTCGTTTTATAAACATTTTATTCACCACCGGCATTAGCGTAATCTAAAGCGTACCACGTAGAGGTTGCTCGGTTGGATTTACGCTTCTTTGTGTGTGTGTTCCACACGCACACATTCAAAGAACTGTGAATTCCAACAAATCCAATCGCTCGTCGTATCATGAAAAACGTTCAGCGATATATAAAAAAATCTAACAATTTTTTTTAGATTTTTTTTAATTAATTTTTTTGTCAAAAAAAACTTTTTAATTAATTTTCTTTTCACTAAACAAAAATTTGTTCCCGTTGTTCAACATTTTTTAGCACCGCAAATTCGGATCAGTGCCAAAAAAAATTGTGATTCTCAAATAAAAGGTGGTAGATTTAGCCTTTAATCGATTTTTGGCAAAAACCACAATTTCGATCATTCGGAACTCAATGAAAAAGAAATCGCAGGGGTTTAAACTTTTGAGGGTTTTGTTTAGGATAGTTTGAGGTCATAAAAAAACCGAATTTCTTTTTTATTTATTCGATATTGACAAAATAATCTTTACTTAAAAGAATATTCGTAAATATGCAATTTTTCACGTTTTTTCAAATCCATTTTCCCGCATAAAAAAAAATCTTGATGAAAAAATGATAAAATCATCTTATAGAGAATACTTCAAAGTTTCCAAAACCCTCTGGCTTTTTTTTGTGCGACCATAAGTCTCCGAGTAATCAGTCATCAAAGTCAAAAGTGTCATTTTTGCTTTGAACATCGATAACTCGGCGAGAAAAAATCGTACAGAGCTCTCCCACCGCTCAAATTAGAGGGGAAGAATCCAGCTAGACGATGCTTTGAAGCCGATCATTCAAAAAAATGTATTAAAGTCCGTGCAGACTGTGAAAGATGAGTAAAAATTTTGAATTTTTTTTTACTTTGGTTTTTTGATGTCTACTAAAAAGTGGTTGATGCGAAAAATGTTTGACCTCAAGATTTCAAAACTAGAGATTCACACCTTCAATTTGCTTTTTTTTATTTTGCTGTACGACCATTTTTCGAGGAGTTACAGCTATTTGACAATGACCCTAAAATTGACGGACTTTTTCAATATCCTTTAATTCTTTTGCCTAGTATATAAACTTATCAAAAAAATCATGTAAATAGCCTTTTTTAGCGTCTCAAGTCAGAAGACCCCTTAATATATTTTCTAAGCCATACTTAATCCAAAATAAAGAATTTCTCGAATAAATATTCAGTTTCTCACACATTGTTTCTTCGATGATTTCAAGATCGCCGAAATTTTCGGTTTACGTGTTCTATTTTGGGAAATTAACGTACTCCAGGGTCTCAAATAATTTGCGGTATCGTCGGATAAACCACATGCCGTCGCAGGTGCGTCCACAGGATTAACACAGTAATAAGAAAACACTTGAACGATCTCTTTTTTCTAGTCCCACTTCCGGTTGTCACGAGCCATAACTGTCAAACACAAAGACTTCTTGCTGCTCAATGTTTCGCATAGACTTGACTGCGCAATATTCTTATTTCTGGATGTTTCTCGCACAAGGATCTCGACATATATTTCAGTTCAAAGAATTCGGCTGGCACATTTGGGGTACTATCGATGGTAATATTTATCGAATAGTGACTAGAAGTGCGGCCTTCCGTGCTTGAGGCGGAATGTTCTCCTCAGTTAGTGCTCATTTTTTTTTTCCTCACCTTTTATCGATGAACAAATGTATACGAGAGACTCGAGATCCGTTTGAGGAATTAAATAACTCCGAACTCAACTGAGAATGCCTTTGAAAGGATCTCCAGGAACTTTCTAAAGGATTGCGCAAGGTTCGATATTTCTGGAAAGTTAAAATTATCGATGGCTTTTTTCAATTCCGCTATCATACGAACTTAAATTAATCGCGCTATCTATTATTTTATACAGCCAACTTGTACGGCCAAAATGAATCCAAATCAGTGAGTTATCAATCGATTCCTTTACGTTTAGAAAACGAAAGTTTGCATCTGCGGCGAACTTTTCTGTGCAATATTTTATAGCAATGGTCTTTCGACCGATAAATCCTGAGACTTAAATATTATATACTGAACTGAGTTATCTTAGTTTCCTCGCACGGCGGGAGCTTCAATTGTTTGTTTTGCTTCCAAACGTCGAAAGCTTTTGACCATGCTTGCTATTGCCACGATTTTCGCTCTAACGAGTACAGTGTGAAGTGAAAAAGATCATCAAATGAAGTTTTTAAATAAATTCCATTGACTAATTATCGTCGCGTGTCAATTTTATCGCAAATATATACCAGCAACCTTCTCTGTCTCTCTTTATTAAATTCTCGAAGTCCCTGAAGAGGGAATGGCACCTTATCGCGGTCGGTATGGTAGAACAATTATAGATTCCCAAAAATCTCTGAAACGGCTCTTCAGATCCCGTCGAAACTTTGCCAAACGACGTCAAATACATAGACGAATAGCTGTCAACCCCTCAAATTTTCTGAATTTGAGAAAAAAAAATGTAGATTGGCTTATCATAAACCAATTTAGTTTTTTCTTCTCAAATTCAGAAAACTTGAAGGGCAGTCAGGTATTCGTCTATCTATTTGACGTCGTTTGGCAAAGTTTAGACGGGATCTGAAGAGCCGTTTCAGAGATTTTTGGGAATCTATAATTGTTCTACCATACCGACCGCGATAAGGTGTCATTCCCTCTTAAGGGGCCGTACGCAAATTATGTAACGCAATTTGGGGGGGGGGGGTGTCCGGCCAGGCGTTACGGTCTACGTACGTGGAGGTCAAGGTTTGCATTGCGTCACGATATTAGAACTGCCAGAAATAGCAAAATTTCTGCATGTTCAAATTTTGAATTTAAAACTCGCGCGCAATTTGACTGCGGAAAGTTGACAGCTTTTCATGCGAAATGTCAGTTAAAGGGGGAAGTCCCTGTGCAAGAACTTGGACAGTAGCTTTCCCCCTTGCCCACTTTTCCCATGCAAAATTAAAAAAAAAAGTTTGTTTTTTATAACTTTTGAAAGTACATACATTCAAAACATGTTGGCAAAATCTTTAGTCACAAGTCCAAAAATTGACGGAGTTGCAGTCACATTTATGAGAATAGGTAGCGCGACCGGTTAGTGCCCTCAGTCCGTACCGGTGTGGCATCGTTTACAATAGATGAAATGCAGGCTCTTATTATTTTGTGAAATATAATGAAGATGAAGAACCGTCATATAGCCCGGGACCAGATACTTTAATGTAAGTATCAATATTCTAGAAAAAAACATAACTCGATATAAAGAAAAACGGAACGAAACTTTGAACGCGTTTTTCTCAAAACTACTTTTTTCGACCTTGTCCCAGCGAATACTCAAAACTTATCAACCGATTTTCAATTTTTTTGTTTGACATTTTCATAATCGCAATGACTACGAGTGTATGTAGCCGATTTTTTAAATTTTACGAATTACGATTTTTAAAGACAGCTTGAATACAAAAAAAGGGTTTTGAAAATGGAAAAAAATTCCCAAACTGTCGGCATTTTGTAAAAAAAAAAACAAAAATTAAATAACGGCTAAGCATACCGATAGCTACATTTGTATAGATATCGATAAATTGTTGATTTTTTATTTACAGATAACCTTTTAGAAAGATATCGATGGGACAATGAAGAGAATTTTTTTTCGTCGTCATATCAAGGCATATATCTCGGCTCATTTGAAAGATTTTTTCATAAAAATTGGTATAAAGCTCGATGAATATATACTTAATAAAATGAGTATAAACCCGATGCTTTCATGATTAGTTATGTCGATGAAAAAAATCGCAATTATTGACGACAAAGCACCCGTTACGTAACGGAATAGAGGGGGTTCCGGCCAGGCATTACGGTCCCGTTACGTCTGGGGAGGGGCAGGGGGGAATTGGGTAATTTGGCGTTACGTAATTTGTGTACGCCCTCCTATATAAAACTGAGTGAAAATATTTGAGCCATTAACGAATAGTTTTTGATAAACAAAAAGAAAATACGCGTCAGCAAGTTCATTTATAATTGCACCTGAGGAAAAAGAACATAATTTGCAGAGCGTTCCATCGTGACGAATGAATTTATTGTGTGCCGCCGAGTTCGTATGTAGAAGTGCGATTGATCGATATCAGCAGTTGATTAATTAATGCTTGAGGGCTAATCGTAAATACATTGCTACCTCGCGGCATTAACAACGAACCGGGTACGAAGAGTCTGGCTATTTATTCTCCGCAGCTGTTAATTGAAAGGAGATAATGACGTTTGGCAAAATAGTTCCCAGTTATAGCTGTAACACTTGCAGGTACAATATGGAATTGGCTATGGCATTATTTATCGTCGACGGAAATATTTTGACTTAATTTTATTTTAAAAAATTTACTTTAAGGCATTTTTATTAATTTTTTCGAATAAAACGTCACTTTTACATAGCTAAGTTGACTAGATAGAAAATTCATGATGAACATAGCTCTTCCATAATGCTTCGGCCAGCTTCGGAACTACTCAAGTTTTATAATTCAATTATTACCCAATCATAACGTAATTGATTCACTCAATGCGGACGTAAGCCCCCAAGATTGGTATGATAATACATTTATGCATAAGGGTACGATCGATTACTGCCACTAATTCATTTTTGGATTCAATGTCGGAAAAGAAGCCATAATTATAAATAACCAGTTCTATAAATAACCATGAATAACCGGTTCAATAACCATAAGTGCGTTTATGGTTATCGAACCTCGAGGGGTTGGTCTGCTGACAAATTTTGTATTTATAGTATCTGCTACATGTGGCATTTACATATTGGATACGCCACAATTTGCGTATACTAATTTGCAACTAAAAAAAACCTCAATTCGCGTATTATCAAATTTGTTTTAAACAGGAAATGTTTGTTTTTGGTATGTTGTTGCCTTGTGCTTTTTAGCATGGCAACGAAAATTACGTTTTTTTGTGCCCATTATTTTTATTATGCAGAATCTTTTTTGCAGGATTATGCTGCAGCGATGACGTTGAAGTTAGCACCGTTGAAACGCAACGATATATATATTTTTTTTTTTCATTTTTTTTATTTCTTTATTTTTATCATTACCCTATTTTTTGCACATTGATGTCTTTTGCACATTGAGGTACATTTCTGATAAGAATACGTAGAAACATTAGAGCAATTCGCACAGCAGAAAGCAGCCAAAGAAGAATTGAGTAATTAAGAAGAATCAATTTTCGTTGCATTCCAACGATGCAAACTTTAATGTCATGCTGCAGCGCTGTAATGAGGATCGTAAAAAAAACGTTTGAGTAATTTTTGTAGTCTAAATTTACCGAGAAAAACTTTAGGCAAATAAAAAAAAATCGTTGCGTTCCCCCAGTGCCAACTTGAACACTGTATGCAGTAAATTACCGCACAGCAAATAATAGTTATTTTTTCTCCGCTCTAATTGTAGATCGAGAAAACATTGGATTATTGAATCTTTGATGTATGAAATATCAATTGACTTATCGGGATCGTTGATTATTGCAACCCCAATAGGATGATTTTGTAATATATGTACCGTCCACGCGCAACACTGCAATTACGGCAGTTGCAATAACACTCCTGTTGTGACCGAAACCACTCAGAATTGCATTCACCAAAGACAAAATATTGCATAATTAATGATCGATGAACAGCTTGCGACTCTCACACTCGACACGATCCTCTGCCTTTTGAATCGCATTGAAAACTGCTTATTACCCTCATTATAGACTCGCGAACGGGTAATTGCACTTATTATCGTTGCACTATCGCCAGACTGACGATTTCGCGCTTTTTTTACAGCTTACCCCCCCCCCCCTCCCGCGATGAATTTCGAACCTTGCGATAAAGCTCAAATTAACGCGTCAAAGCCGATAACTAAACATTTTTTCTTCCACAGAGCTGGGTACGAAAAAAAACTCCACCACAGCGAATTACGATCGAAAGCAAAACACTCGTGATGTCCGGACCGCAACTGGAAGTGACACAATGATAAGATTGTATACGCACTTCCGAGACGGTCTGACGGTGGGGATCATTGAATCACGATGCAAATAAGAGTAATCAAATTTGTCGTCGCAATATGCAAGAAAAAAATGACAATTCTGGGGAATTTTTATCCGGTCAAATAAAATTCTCGAAATAATGCAATGAGTTTTTTTTAAGTTCAAACTCAATAGATGTTAGTATTGATGATAATGAATTATTATTATTATCATTATCATTACTATTATTGGCTGTCTGTTTGGCTTCAAAACCAGTAAGTTTGAATATATATATATATATATATATATATATATATATATATATATATATATATATATATATATATATATATATATATATATATATATATATATCATAATTATATTTAACATAAATAAAATACTAGTAACTGATATTATTGTTGTTGTTGCTATAGTCGCTATTATTAATACATTTATAATATTAATATATAATTCTGATTTGATATTTTGTTGTTATGATTGTAATTATTATTATTAATATGACTGCTGCTTTTTATCGATACCGTTATTATTATTACTATACTTGTATAAATTGACAGAAGTTTTTTTTGCACTTTGTATAGCGCAGCCCACTTGTGTGCCAACCAACAGAGTTCTGTTCGAACATACAAGCGAAAAAGTAGCTCAATGACCCCACCACTATCGACGAGGGAAATAGAGAAGGAAGAGGAAGGTAAAAAGTCGAAAGGCAGCCCGTATCTAATGACATGCATCACGCGGCGAAGTGAATGATAAACGCCGCCTACATTCGTATATTTCTACCTCGATGCCGATCGCTGCCCTCGTGCAATTTTCCACACTACTCGGCGCTTATTTTCTTTCTTATCGCGAAGCTCCGTCGATCCCCGTAATCGAGCCACCGACGAAAATTACTCTTCTTACCGGTACAAAAGCTCCGTGTGCTAAAATGAAAAAAGGAAAATGAAATGAATTCGCATGAGTCAATTAAAGTAATAATTAAATGAACGAGGGAAAATGTTCTTTATGAAAAACTATATATATAAATATATATATATATGTATATTAGACTGATTCAAAAAAAAAAATTATTTTTTTTTCCTTCGGGATTCTCGTGCTATTGTTGGGCACTAATAAAAGAAAATTTCTCTAAAAAGATGGGCGCGGTCACTCAATTTTTAGAGGTGGCTATCTCGACTTTTTTGTATTTGAATTTTTTTTAACGAACGTATTGCATTTAAGCATAGTCACGGCTTCGGGTTCCGGATAAAAATCACATCCAGCAGCTATTTCGTAACAAAAATAAACTCTAACAATTTGAAAAGATTGCATTATTCAAAATTTAAATCCAGGTAGATCAATAATGGCGTCTATACTACTCTCTTTATTCATGTGGATTTATTTATACGCATTAACATTTCGCACTTTTTACGAAAAATTAAATTATAAGCTTTTATTCATAAATCGTATATTTACATTTTCAAAATGCTACACTTATATTATCTTCACACTCATTTATATTTCTTCCCAGCCACTGTACATAAAATCGCGCATACCACTGCGCAAGTCACTGCGCATCCGTGGCGCCATTTTGTATTGGCGCAGCGCATTTGTAAGTGGTGTTGTTTTTTTTTCAATGTGGCTCAAGTAAAGACAATTTTAAACAATGGCTTGGAAAAACGAAGACAACATAATTTGGCTAATCGGCAAGGAAATTCCGAAAATTAGTACCCGTCATTTACCGTCAAATCGGAAAGTTTTCAGTTTGTTCTTTTACAAACATAAGAGAGAACAACTGACCATACGTCGAAGTGCACACGAAACAATGAAAGAAGTTTTCGAACAATGGAAATGTGCTGAAATTCCAACGCGTAGATTGAATAACGCAATCGTGAAATTAATAAAACTCCATCTAGTCTGGAGAAAACTTTTAAAAAATCGGGTTAAAAAGAATTTGCCCTCACAAATATTGAAGCAGCGTAAATTTAAGAGAGATTTGGACAAACTGTTCAACGTTGCACATTTTCGTTCTGCCCAAAATGTTAACGAACTTGAGCGGTTATTTTTGCTATCACACGTTTCGATTATTTCTCCATTGTGACGGCAACTTCTTTTAAACCCGGTTTTTTAAAAGTTTTTTCCAGACTAGATGGAGTTTTATTAATTTCAAGATTGCGTTATTCAATCGACGTGTTGGAATTTCAGCACATTTCCATTGTTCGAAAACTTCATTCATCGTTTCGTGTGCACTTCGACGTATGGTCAGTTTTTCTCTGTTATGTTTGTAAAAGAACAAACTCAAAACTTTCCGATTTGACGGTAAATGACGGGTACTTATTTTCGGAATTTCCTTGCCGATTAGCCAAATTGTCTTGTCTTCATTTTTCCGAGCCATTGTTTAAAATTGTCTTTAATTGAGTCACATTGAAAAAAAAACAACACCACGATGCGCGATGTTATGCACAGTGGCTGGGAAGAAATATAAATGAGTTTGAAGATAATATAAGTGTAGCATTTTGAAAATGTAAATACATGATTTATGAATAAAAGCTTATAATTTAATTTTCGTAAAAAGTGCGAAATGTTAATGGGTATAAATAAATCTACATGAATAAAGAGAGTAGTATAGACGCCATTATTGATCTACCTGGATTTGAATTGTGAATATTGCAATCTTTTCAAATTGTTAGAGTTTATTTTTGTTACGAACTAGCTGCTGGATGTGATTTTTATCCGTAACCCGAAGCCGTGACTATGCTTAAATGCAATACGTTCGTTAAAAAAAACAAATACAAAAAAGTCGAGATAGCCACCTCTAAAAATTGAGTGACCGCGCCCATCTTTTTAGAGAAATTTTCTTTTATTAGTGCCCAACAATAGCACGAGAATCCCGTAGGAAAAAAAAAATAATTTTTTTTTTTTGAATCAGTCTAATATATATATATATATATATTAGAGTGTGCGCAAAAAAATCGATATATTTTTTATCGGTTGCATCCACCAAAAACAGGTGAATTAAGGTAAAAAAAAGAAGAGTCCTCGAGGGAGAGCTCAAAAAAAAATTATTTCGAACGGCGCATTGCATTTGAATAGTTTCCATAAGGATAACACAGGAAAATATTGGCATTTCTGAACGTCGTAGTAAAACTCTTCAGAAAAAAATCTAACAAAAATGTCATTAAGATATTCTGATAGAGAATTGAATTCCCTACAAAAAAAGTTCCTACGAACAATTAGCTCAGAACAACCATTCAAGTGGTATCGCTGTCTGAAATTAATTTTTTTATTTAAGCAGCGTGCGCGCCCTAGCACACGCTGCCACCTGGCGGTAGCTCGTAGTGCAAAATTACAAGCTTCACGCTAGCGCCACGAACGGGAAACCGCGACATTTTCCCCCCAAATCAAGATCTGTCACTGCTACAAAATTTCATTCGTTATTGCGAAGTGAATCCTGTAATAGGGGAGGCTGCCTCGAAAAAATTAGCTAGTCACTTGTGGTACTTTAACGAGAAAATTGTTGCTTTGTCCTTTTTTGACAATGCTGTACTGATAAGCGTGAAGGCAAAAATGGTACAAGCTCTGCAATCTCGAGAAAAATCCAATAATCCTTCCGAGCGAGTAATTATTTTAAAAAATGATTGGGAAATGGTGCTGAAAGAAGACACAAGCGATTTCGTTACTCAAGAATCCTTATTTCTTTTCCAGCAATTAAATTTACCTCATGATTTTTTGAGAGTAAATATTGAATTATGGCCGGAAAATTCCACTTATTTGAGTTGCTTAGATTTTTTTAAATCCAAAAGTCGTTAATAACGTAGCCGAACGTGGTGTCACTTTGATAGAAGCATGTAACGGTTCATTAAAAAAAAAACGAAGAGCAGCTACAATATTTATTGGGCGTAGTGCAAAATCATCGACAGAAATACCCTAATTGCAACAAACAGACTCTTAAAAAAAGGAACGATGATTACCAAGAATTATAATGTAAAAACAAATCATTTTATCTTATTAAACCAAATTAATTCAATAAAACTTTTCGAAACACGATCAATGATGGACGTCGTTTCTTTTATATTTCTTGTTGTACTTGATTCTTTCTTTACAAAAAAAAACCCAAAAAGTTTTTTCGTAAAGCGAAAAATTCGATTTTTACAGCCTTCTTAATTATTTTTTTTTCTATCAATTCAATTTCAGACAGCGATTCCGCTTGAACGGTTGTTCTGAGCTAATTTTTCGTAAAAACTTTTTTGTTGGAAATTCAATTCTCCATGAGAATATGTTAATCACATCTTTATGTGATTTTTTCCAGACGAGTTGCACCCTCACATTCAGAAATCCCAATATTTTCCCGGGTTATTCTTATGGAAAATATTCAAATGCAATGCGCCATTCGAAATAATTTTTTTTTTGAGCTCTCCATCGAGCATTCTTCATTTTTTACCTTAATTCACCTTTTTTTGGTGAATGCAACAGAAAAACAGAGTATCGATTTTTTCCCGCACACCCTAATATACACACACACACACACACACACACACACACACACACACACACACACGCACGCGCGCGCGCGCGCACACACACACACACGCGCACACACACACACACACACACACACACACACACACACACACATGCTTAGACACTTTGCTGTCGATGTGTAAGCCACAAAGCTGTCCTGAGTATTATATAAGATGGCGTATAAATTGGAATGCATTGTCTGTCTTTCAATTTGTTATTCCTGTATTTTCTTCATTGTCCAAAGGCTTTTTCGCGAACTAAGGTCGTAGATCTCTACTCAGAATACGTAAAAATGTTTGAGTGATTTTCGTAGTCTCAATCGCCCAAACAAAGTTTTGAGCAAATAGAAATATTTGACTTCCGTTGCATTCCAACTACGCAAACGTCAACATCGTAATACAAGTAAAACCCAGGCTTGTGAACATTTTGCAGCCATACTTGAGAATATATTTTTCTTTCGTTATAATTGTTCAAAATGGATTCAACATTCACAAGACGTCAACATTAAAATAATTGTCACTTTCGTAATATGTTTACTCGAAATCCAAATCACCGGTGAGCGAATTGGCAGTCTCCTTCGTTCCACGACTGCTGCACATTTCGCATTCGATTTTTCGAACCTTCGCATTTTTCTCTGTGTGAGCAAAAACGTTCGGACATGTTTGAAAAGCCCTTTTTTCGAAGTTTTGAAACATTTATATTGAAACCTCGAAGAAAATATATTCACGAAGACAAAGCAGCTTTCTTTATGCTGTCCCGCGGTAGTAATAAGTTCCAAACTTGCAGGACTTTCGGTCACTCGCCAAGGATAAATTATGGCTAAGAGAAGTTCTCCATGATAATATGTTCGGGCGAAAGTTTCCATTCTTTGCCAGAAGAAAAAAAAATCCTATAAAAATACACTTTCTATTCACGCCAAACACATTTTTCCTTTATTTTATAAATCTGAGTTTATAGAATAAAGATAGCCAGAAAAATTGTCGAAAAACAACCCACATGCGAAAATTTGGTTTTTCGTTCATATTTATTGAAGTACTGGAAGCACCGTTACTAATTTTTCCCGCCACCCTCGAAGCATAAAGATTGTTAAGGTATTCCTTTCGCGGAGGGCCGTATTTTGTGGGGGCATAAGCAGGGCCTTCTGAATCGTCGGTAAATTACAATTGCGGTTAATAAAAAAATAAGTTACAATGGATTATTATACACAACGATAAATTAGAATGAAAAGTTTCGCGCAAATTTAGTAGATTGAGACATTTTTACATTTATTTGAAACGTCACGGCTACAAAAATTTTTCTGCTAGTCACATTTTTCCAAGTATTAACATTAATATGTTCTTTAAACGTTCGGTGACCCTCTGTTTTTATTGTCCTTACGGAATCTTTAGACTTTTTTACACCTGTGAGCAGTTTATATCAGGCATCTAGAGTTATTTAGTGTATAAATTATTAGATAGAAATGTGGCCAGCGTGACATGTCCATAAAGTGCCGTATAAATGAGACGATTTTTAGAGCCGTCATTTTTCGTTAAGCGTTCGGTAACTTGGCTTGAAATTTTACCAGTATACTGGGATCTATTTTTACTTCATTATAGACGAAAATCAGTTAAGTGTAAAATATTTGGGTTCGTGAAAGGAATACCTTAAGCACACAATAACACGCTCATCGAATTGCCAAATTCTAGGAACAAAAAAGGTAACAAAATGACGATAGTAAAGAACGCGTACGCGACGCGACGAAGATCTCTGGTATGAAAATATTGCGCTATGTCGAGCAAATGGTGACGATTCACGAAGAACCAGATTAAGAGTAAAATGTATTGAAAAAATGACAACGCATTTTCAAGGCTTAAGTATCACAACAATAACGACGGCTTCAGACTTTCGTCCACGCGTGTTAACAATCTAATTGGGTCACAATTCCCCAGTATAGAAGAACTAGTCTGACATCAACGTACGATCGTAGCGAAACATGTCGATCCCGTAATTCGATCCATACTGACATTTTGGACGAGAAAAAGACAAAACATTGACCCATTGAGTTGGTAATCAATATCAACATACCCACAATTATCCTAAAATAATTATCTTTCAAGCTACACGCAATGGTAAAAGATAAAATGATGCAGTGCATGTACTTCTCCGGTAAATTAATATTAATTATTCTTATATCCCCAAACGTCACGCCATTTAGTTCCAGCTCGTGTTTTTCCATATTTTGCTTCATTGTCTCGTGCAAAAAATATACATTGTTCCCGAACAGTGGTTCACAACGACCGAATTGAATGGCTGAAAGCTCGTCACTTCGTCGTCGCAGTCGTACTAATAGCGCAATAGGCGCGTTTTCAAGCCATTAAGCGGATTGTGCGACGTGGATTGCCATCATGTAAGCTCGATATACTCTGTGAAACCGTGATTGGGCGAGCCGAGGAGGAGAACACCGACGCTTCGGTCTTTCGACGCCGTAACGACATCTGATCATTGTATCGGTCACTTCTCATTATATTTACTTATACTATATTAGATATTTATTCAAACAGTTTTTTTCCGAATCGGGAAAGGAGTTAAAAAAATAAAAATAAAAGGTGAGTAAAGAAGATATTTCGTTTGCTCTCCGAAGACAAAAAGGATACATTCGTCATACAACGATACGTCGAGATCCTGAATGTCGCTCTTGTGACGATAAACAAAATCCCACTATCGCAGACCAAGTAAAGCGTGCTCCCGTTCGAGGTGTATCTCAGCTTCCATACTGGAAAGTCTTGTTGCTCTTTGAGAAGCTGTTGAATTCCGGAATCCGGCAGGTATGCTGACACAAGATCACCACCGCTCATTATCAGGCCTGAAAATCACAGGCGCAATTTTCGGAAAATTGGGGTTGTAGATTTTCTTTCCCACAAAGTTATATGCCTCTTGTTTTTCTATTGTAGTAATGGAATGTCACGAAACAAGGTAAGCGCTTCGGTGACTCTTCACTGTCATAAGCTACGATACACTTATAAATGGAAATAAATGTACCGCGACGAGAGGAGCGCGCGAAATTTGTAGGAAGTATGATAACGACATTCTCGACTGTTCCAAACGTCCGATGTTTGTATACTTAGAAAATTTATGTTATAACCGAAGCTAAGGATTCTTATGAAATTGATAAATTCATAAAGCGATTCAG